>JAPMOR010082583.1:122505-214301 GCA_026543865.1 Argiope aurantia | reverse complement strand
AAAAAAAATTATTATTTGAAGCATTATTTCTTCTTATATTATTTGCGTTCACAATTTTTGTATATTACCATGCACAATTTTCTTCGGTAATTCTGAACCAGATAAATCTGTAAAATATAGTCCTATTTATTCCATAATACGACAAGCGAACTATTTTTATAACGATAAATCTATCAAACAATAGCGGTTTTTTAAAAATGCAAATTATTTCAGCAGATGATGGACTTAACTTGTAAAATATTCTGTATCTTCATATGAGAAGGATAAAAAAATGCGTAAAGCAAGAAAATGCAAAATTACAAGGTATCATTTTTGATATTTCGACACTATTTAATTATTGAATAATAATTGAATGTTTTGACATGATGGTGCACCAAATTATTAAGGGTATTTTAAGAATTGGCAAATTTAAATGATAATGAAGACATTTTCACGCAAACCGATTCGTAACTGAAAGTTTTTACCATGAATTGGAATAGGTAATTTTTACACAAAATGAGCATGAACAACAAATTATAATAAATGTGTCCAAATGAAAAAATGTGGCAGAAATCGCAGATAATAATGAAGTTATCGAGTCTAATGTAATACTGGAAAAAAAATCAGTTTCAGCGAATAAGAGGTCTTCAGAAATATCACTCAGCAGTGATGATGATTGAACTATCATCAGTGAATCTTAAGAAACCAACATCAATAATTTCGAAAATAAACATTATAAATAACTATATAATTAATTTTAATTATAATTTCTGAATGTGCCTTTTAATAATTCACAAATTTCTTTTCATTGTAGGACAAAATTATTTTATTGATGACGAGATAAAAATAATTGAAACCAGCGGGAATGGTCTCTCCTAATAAAAATGCTCCCCCCTTGTATAAAATTGTGGGCTTGTACCCTGGCATGTACCCATTTGAGTAGCGCTAAGCGTAATGGCGAGCGTGTGTGGGTGAGTGGTTGCTGATGCTGTTGCTGCGTCAAGTGAGTCTGACGACTTTGGTTGCGGGTGGATGGCGCAACAACAGCTGTACGAAGGTTGAAGGTTCATCGTCCTTGGTCACTAATGTGGCGGATTGATATGAGCGAGGATAGAACGTGGGACCTTGGGGGTATGCAGCCCAGTAAAATGACCACAATACAAAAGCAATTGCTCGGGTAGCGTAGCTGTTAACTGGCTTATAAGCTATTCACTACATGGTTAACAATTCCGAAAATCGAATTTGCATTTTAGGCGCTTTTTTTTCCCCAAGGGATTGAAAACAAAATTTGATACAGACTATAACTGTAGCCACATACAGAGTTTATATATAGTCATTTAAGTCACTGCCTTTACAAGCTTCTGAAAGTACAAACCGAAAGATGATCAGACCTTTGACGGATTTGGTTCCAAATTTGGCATTATAGATATCAAATCTACGCATCAAATTTTATCCTAAACTAACTATTGATTAAATTTTTTTGTTGAAATTTGGCAGAATGATTTTTTTTAATACTTTTTGCATATTCTGAACTATAAGCAATTTGTCAGTTTAAAAGATTTTGCATTCGTTTTAACGTTTTATAATGCCAAGAAAATTTCATGTCATTTATCACTTGAACAATATAGTATTTAAGTTGGAATAGAAAGAGAATTATTTCTTAATCCATAAATTAGGTAATATATTTCTTTAAATATCACCAAATTTTGAACAAATCATTTCATTATTATTGTAACTGTTTTATATTAATTTTTAATCAAAAACATATTTTTCTAATTTTTAAAACATATTTGTCTTTAATTGATATATTCGTATTTCATAGATGTTTTTGTCAATTTATTTTATTCGAAAAATAAAAATTATAAGTATTTATATTAAATTTCAAATAAATAAATAGAAATAAAAGTATAAATAATTCAACACATACAATAATCTTAATTACTTGGATAATACAAAATAATATTTACAAAAATATTCATTTTTCAGAGAAACGCTTATCGTCTAAAAGTAGAGAAGAAATAGAAAATTTAGATATAAAAAAATATTAAAAACATCGAAGGAAATAATTAAAATTTTATTAATCTCATAATTTTTTTTAAATTTAATCTTATTTTTAAGGCATTTTAACGGACGTATCCATCATTCAATATACCAGTATAAATTTATCCACAGATAGACAAAATAAACTACAATTTGGTAAAATAATTTATATATTGTTATCCTTTTATAATGTTGCTTCCCAGCGTAATTAGTTCCATCCTTCACACAATAGTTTTACGATAAGCTTTGAAGAATGCTAAATGGATGGCGGATGAATGCCCACTAGCCTTGTCGACAAAAAGGAAGATTTTAGAATCTTTAAGAATTTAATAAACAGGTCCATAAGGAGGAGATTTAAGGTGATCTTTCTAGAATTTTCTAAGCATTGTCTCGGAAGCTATAAAAAATCGAAGGACCAAGTGTTGGATAAACTAGGCGAAGTGCAAACGACGAGTCAGTTCAGTGAAATTCAAATGATTAGTATGTTGAGGAGTGAATCGTTCGCCGCATTTTAGATCGACTATAATTTGGTAGCATCGGGTCGTGTACTGAGTAGTCAGTCTTATAGTCGAGTCAGTAGTGAAGCGGCAGATAACTATAGTTAAAGCGAGGAGAGAATGGAGAATAGCAGACTTTTGGAGGGCTGAACATAGTTGTGTGAAGTCTCTCTTTCGGAAGAGGCCTGTTGAGTGTGATACTATTCACCCACTTCACCGGACCCGTTGATATTCATTGATTTTGCAAATTACGTGCAAAAATTTCAGTAACGATTGGTTATGATAAATCTAATTTTTAAGCCATTTTAATAGACATATCCCTTATTCCACTCACCAGTATAAATATATCTACAAATTAGCAAGAGAATAGATTACAATTTGGTAAAATCATTACATATATTAATATTTTGTTTATATATGTGTGTTAAGAGCAATTTTAATTGTAAAAAAAAATAATGTTACACATAGGACTGTTTTGCCGTATTATGATAATTAGTATTACATTTAAGAATTTATAGAAATATCTTACCAATAAATCATTAATTTTGTATGAATTACAACAAAATAAAAAGCATAGGCATATTGTTTACTTTTGAAAATTATCTCTAAAAAGATAATTACAATATTTTTTAATTGATTTTAACGTCATGCTCCCAATCTTCATATTACTGTTTTAGCAAAAGAAGTGAAGGAGAAAAGAGAAAAACAATTGCACAAGATACAAGTAGAAGATGGTGGCGAGTGTTTTGAATCTCAAATAATCTATTACATTTAAGAATAAATAATCTATTAAGTAACGCGATTGAGATTAAACTTAATCTCAATCACGTTTAATCATTAGTGCCAAAAAGTAATAATATTTAATAAAAAAGCACTAAAATTTTATTAGTAGATCAATATGGGAAAATATAAATATAGTATTGTATGTAATATTGTTAAATTTTATATCATATACATGAAAAAAAAAGCGCACTCTCAATTCATTAACAGTAAGGGGGAGGGAGAAAAAAAGAGTCAAATTAGGAAGGGGGAAAAAGATTATTTCCCCATTTTTTTCAATTAGTATATTTTAAGTAACTTTTTGTCTAGTATTTCACATTTCAAAATCTTTAAATTTTTTAATTACGTATAATTGAAAAAGAAATATGCACATTTTATAAAACCTTTAATTTTATTCAACAATTTTGGTATAAATACAATTTATTAAATTTCAGAACAAGCAACAAGAACAATAATTGAGCATTAAATATCATAAAGAGTAAGTATGCATATGTATATATAGAAGCATTTAAAATGGAAAAATCTTCCTGTGCGCAAACTTTCTAAATGCAACAAAAGTTTTGATCACAAAGCATTACTTTATAAGGCCAATTTCAGTGAATAATAATAGAAGACTTTTAAATATATAAATACTAGAAAATACTGTAAATGCATAATTTTTTTCCTTCAATAGATGATGCTTTTAAGTACAATGGATAAATTTGTACATGTATACGAACAGCACTTTAAAGCAGCCTAAATACACAGATTGTCAGTTTATAAGATTTGTATCAAAATATATAAGTAGCCAGATCATCCACTGTACTACACTAAAAAGTTTTAATAGCACAGTTTCATATAACTACAAAATATAATGATACAAATGACTGAGAAAATTCTGACAGTGTAAAAATGTGTCAGTTAACTACTTCTAAAAATAGAAAAAGCACAAATTTTTGCAGTTTACAAGCAGTTTAATGTATAAAAGAAGTTTCAAACTATTATATATAGCAAGTACACCACATTTAAAAGAGATATAGTGTTGGTGGCTCTTGCTTGAATGCAATGATAGATTTCAAGTACATATACTTTGAAAATCTTTTTTAAAAAAATCTACAAGTAAAGAGATTCTAACATAGCACTTTATGTAAAAATATTAATAGAGGAAGATACAATTATTTAAGGAAGATAATGATAAATTTTTAATAATACAAATTGAAATAATACTACCATATCAAATGATTAACAATGAAAAAATAATGTATAAAAATAATTTCTTTTCATCAATTGACTTTTAAAGAGTCAAAAATAAGGTAAATAAACTATCTTAGTATACTTTTACCATTAAGGCTTTCATTAATGAACAAACACTAGCAACTATTTATTCCAGAAAAATACAAATACTTTTCACTGAAAAAAATATGTATCAAAAAATGAGTATAATTTAAATTATAAAATGTTTGTTGACTAAAATGTATAATATCTTTGGTATAAATGAGCAAACTTTACATTTGAAATAATCCATAATGGTTACTGATTTCTGCATTTTAAAAAATCTGAAAATAATAATAATAATAAGGAAATTGAAAATTTTTAGCATAAATAAAAGATAGTAAATATAATCTTTAAAAACTCAAAATAGAATATACTGCATAATTTATAATAAAAAATATAAATATAGATTTAATTCAAATAAAATTCAAAGCATTAAATTTTATTTTACAAAGTGATGCACAAAAATAAATAAATAACTGCATAATTAAAAAAAACTCTAATTATTTTACGATTTATGCAATTGTAAAATATATAGTTAGAAATTAGATCAATCTATTTTTCCTCCTTTAATAAAAAAAAGGACAAATTAAATTTCTCTCAGATTGCAAACTAATTAGTGATTAAACAAACAATTTTGTTTATCATTCTAAAATTTTATAATCAGAAAATGTGATTTCCACTGTCTCTAAATCAATTTGATTTAACAGAAAAAATTAATTATATTTATAAAAAAACCATTTTTTTAACCATAAATTTATATTAAATCCAAAAATTTTCATTATCATCAGCATTTTCTAATTCTTAAGGAATATTAAATTCAAAAATGGCCCAATAAATTATTAAATAACAATACTTAGGAAGTTATTCATTTCACAAATCAGAAAAGTGATAAAACTTGTCTCATATAAAAAAAACTACTAACTGAATTTAACTTGAAAATGTTAATTAATTAGATACTTACAACAACACAGTTTTGATTAAACTAATTTTTGGTTTTTATATTTTTTCCAATGGAAAAAAGTAAATTATAATTTAAAAATTTTGTTGATAGTTAAAAAAAATTAAATTAATAACAAATAATAAATATATCAAAGTTTATATATCTTAATATATACATGAACTTATAAGCTAGAGATAGATCACAGTATCTTTATCTTGGTGGAAGGAAATACATTTATGGAAATATCCTAACATTAACTAAATAAATCATATGATAAACTTCATGAATTTATTAGATTTCTAAAACATCCAAATCTATTAATAACAATAATATTAACTGTGATTCAAGACAGACACTCTATAAACTTGTTATCTAATGTTGTAATATTTAAAGAAAAGAAATTAGAAAACTACCACAAAACTTTGTAATTTAAAACTCAAAAATTTATGGTTTTGCAGTTTCATTATTAATAGATGTGTGTACAAAAACATGCCAGGAAAATTTAGACCCTGCATCCAAGAAATATTACAATAACATAATTCCTTTATATCTTACAGTATGGGCAAAGAACATTATATTCAACATTTTTTTAAAATTTCATTTATTTGAGGTAAGAGCAACTGAATGAGACAGATTACTAAGATAATGAGTATGAGTTAAGATAATTAATAAGTTTATTAATATATAAGAAATTATAAAGGTGTGAAAATAAATTAATTTCTATAACAGATTTCTATAATTTATTATAATTTTAAAAAGTATCACAGTTAGAATAACACAGAACAACATCAATAAAAAAGACACAAGATACTAGCTGGTTAAATTGGGCTCCTTTATCTTATTAGAAAACTTAACAGTTCTTCAATATGTAGCTCTTAAGTTTCTGTTTTCATTTTTTTGCTCATCAACAAGGCATTTTCTAAAAATTCCTGATAATTCTTTTCAACTGGATCCCTTATTCTACATTTTAAAACATTATCAGAATTAATAACATTATTTAAAATATAAATGAATGAATCAAAGGACAAATCAAATATGGGAATAATATTTATTCAAATAAATATATACAAGTTAAATGGATAGCGCTATTTGATCATGCAAACAACTATTATATAAATATAACTTTAGTTTTAAAATAAATTCTGTGTAAGGAAAAAGAACAAATCAATCACATTATTAACTTTATTTAAAAATCAAATGCATGATATTTAATTTAAACACAACAAATATATAAGAAAAATTAGTTAAACTGAATTTCTCCTAAAAACATTTTAGTTATGATAAGCAGTATTTCAACAAATAATAAGAATTAATTATTCAAGATTTTCATAATAATTATTGCTACTAAAAATGAAGACAAGTGTCATATATGTAACAAGAGTTATATATAGAATATTTGCAGGCATATAGAATATATGCCTGCAAATATTCTATAAATAATTTCTTGTGAATAGTTTACTCTAAAAAATAGTTGCTTGCATATGTAAATGAAAAAGCATTCATTCCCTATTATACAATTATTTTCAAATCCTACTAATTTAAGCATAAACCACATGGAAGATGCTTTACATATGTACCTTTGATCATGTAGTGTGTGTGTGTATATATATATATACAGAAAGCAATCTTTTTGCATGAAAATGCAAGAAGTTAAAAAAAAGCTCTTCCATTGTTTTCAAATGTAGTAGTTTTATCACTTAAATTTAAAACCATTGTTATATCTCAGACAACAGAATAACTGTGGTCTTTTTTCAAAATCACATTAAAGAATGAAAAAAAGACAAAGAAAATATGCAATCATAACTTTTGATTCCATAAATACTTGATACTTTTAAATGCTTTCTTTTTATATAGGAAATTAAAACACAAATAAACAATTAAAAATTCACAGCTTTAACATTAAAAAATGGATTTTGCTGGTCAATTATGAATTTCAAGTAGAAGTTTAGAAAATATATTAAAAGCTCTCTTATTTATAAATGTTTGAAGCATTACAGAGCATATAGTAAATTTTCCTAAAATAGAACATTTTCTAATGTCTTAGAAAAGAAATCATAGTCCTGAGACTTCATTTAAGATAATAGGGAAAACAAAATGAGTTTAAAACAATATAATATTTATAAAGAATTAATAATTACTGTATAAAGATAATTCATCAAAAGTGTTCTAAAAATTATCCATGATTAGTTGTGGTATAAATAAACTTGTAAAACAAAGTTATTTAAGAATAGTATTGGAAGGAAACTTACTCAAAAAAAGATTCTTGTTCATTACTAAGACCCAACAAGACATTAGCATTAATTCGATGAATAACAAATCCATTTGGAAAAAAGACAATGGATTCAACTGGAAATTCATAATTTTTTATACATGATTGGGCAAAAAAGGAAGCTTTAGAGTCAGCACTTTCCTTCACAATTGCCTGAAAATATAATTGCTTATAAATTTAAATGATATAAAATTATTCAAGGAAATTAAAAACATAATTCTATAATAAATAAATTCATATCTTTTTCATATTTAGCAGATACATAATATACATTACTTATTTCGGAATTCAGCAAAAGAATAAGGCCATCTTTTAAGAAACAAGTTTATATAATTTTAAATTTTAACACTTTTTTTTATCATTATTTATTAACATCCTATTTCATTTCCCCCCCCTCCACCCTTTACTTCTTTAAGTAACTTTTTGAAAATGTTATATGTTTTTATTATGACTCAGAATTTTGTGTCATCCACGTTTATAAACAAAAATATTTCAAAATGCTAGTGTATATAAATATTATTGTAAGTAAATGGATATTGTTTTGGAATCACTTCTTCTGTCACGGGGTTTCTTTTAGTGATAGACGACGACTTTTATTAACACGATGACGAATATACAGAGACGACAATTATGTACGGTCGAGACGAACACAGGGCAGTACACTACAGCAGACAAGTAGTAATCGACAAGCCCACAAGTAGTAATCGACCACAGTACACAAAGCGGCCAGACAGAATTCAGCAGGAGAGGGGATCCTCAGAGCTTCGCTCTACGGTCTCTCCAAACGGCTGAAATTCTCCACTGACTCCTCATTTTAGCTGTATCCTACTGCCGCCTCACTATCACATAACTGGTTACTCCACACACAACTTGATACTGCTCCCACAATAGACAAAAAGACTCGGCACACAGCTCAGTTCCACACAACGCAGACACTCGGCGGCTGCTAAGCTATCCTCTCGAAGACTCGTTATTTGTCTACGACTCCGACTACGATTCCGCTTACAATTCCAATTCATGGCAGCTTGAGACTGCCGGCCTTTTATAGTTCTCGGGAGGCAAAGCAAGAAGTTTCTGAACCAGTCCGGAGTATCTCGATTTCTATTGGATGGATCGATAAAATTCTCGAAGTTTCCAGTAATTTCTATTTTGTCGCCAAAGTTGTCGCAAGTCGCCAAGCTCTGAGATTACTGACACAGCACCCGATCAGCACCCGACAGGCTCATTGTAAAACGGTTTTTCTTACTTTGAAACTATTCGTACTGGGAAGCAAAATTACAGGTTTTAACAATATAATGATACAAGCAGGACTTGCAAATGTATAGTTAATAAAATGTTAACATTTTCTTAAAATAACAAAATTTACAGAATTGGCATTTTTTTTTTTACAAATTTATTTATTTCGCAACTAGAATAATAATATCTCTTTAATATATTTGTCTGTACCCCTCTGCTTCAATTCAACAACCCATTTTATTTAATTATTAATCTGCAACTAACAGTCACAGTTTGAAACATAAACTATGTACTGAGCTATTTTATAAGATATATTAATGCTTGCAATATTTCTTCATTGATGCAATTAGGCAAGCAAGATAAACATGAAACAAATTATTTTGGTATTTATTGGTACTATGAAGACAAACGCTCCAAGAGAGCAAAACAGCATCCCATTCTGAGTCCTTTTTTTAATATTAGCATTATGTATGTGATGACTAAATATGTGTTAGCAACTTATTACAAAAAAAATGTTCCTTTTAATTGATAAGTACCATTATTTCTCACTTTTCTTGAATCCTTTTCCAAACATTTTTTAACTGTTTCATCTGCATATTGAATTCATTATACATCATTCATTCAATAATATTTAAGAGCAGATTTGCAATTCCTTTTCAACTCATTAAAAAGAAGATCAAAACCAAATTGAATTTGTTTGTTTATATTTGGAAATTGAAATCACATGATCCATCAATTGTTGTATATATAATCATATAATATAGTTAAGTAATTTTTAAGAACCACAAGAAAGAAATATTTTCATAGATACAAAATCGAATTTTTTTTTAATTGTAGCACATTTTGACAAAAATAAATCATCATATTTTTCAAAATAAACTTTTAATTATAATTTGTGGTTCAGAATCAATTAATGGCAGGGATTACAACTGTTAATAGATTTCAAAATTTATATAATTTTTATTTAAAAAATTAAATAGGGTTTTGATTAATATAATTTCAAATTTATAAAAGATATACATTTTTAATACATACACATAATTTTATTTCATCCAAGAAAATCAAGCTCAGTTTGATGTATAGGAGACATAATAAATATTCTGCTGTGATTAAGGAGGAATGAAGCATTAGAATATGTCTGGATTGAAACTCAATTTGATTAGCTCAACCAAAGTTATTTTTAAATATAAATGTTAGATATAAAACAACAATTTTGAAAAAAAAAATTATGTACAAGAACATTCTTCCATTTAATGATAAAGAGAGCTTTATTTGGTGTGTTTCTATAATTCTTATTAATGCAAATATTGTAGGGCTAATCATAAAGCTCTAAATATTATTACATTTCATTTCCAGATTTATACTGATATATATACCAGAGATATACTGATTTCCAGATTTATACTATATAAAATTATATCTACTCAAAACTTCTCCCAATAATATAAAGATTAGCAAATATTAAATTGGGCAGCAAATTTTTAAAGAAATAAGTGACAATAAAATAATTTTTTTATATTTTTACACAAAAAAAAGTAATTTTAAAATATTTACCTCTAAATCAGCAACTGTAGACCAGAAGTTGATGAAATGAGTTTCTAGAAGTTGTAAAATGGGCGGACTTGCAAGAGCAGTTTCTCGTAAAGTCCGCCCTGACCCTCAGCATGATTGATCAGCCAGATTACCCCATAATATAATTCCATGAACAAGCTTTGATTCTTTTGATGCCATATCAAAAGCATCAGATACATTATAATACTTTACCTACAGTAAAAATGAATTTAAATAATTCTGTGACAAAGAGGTAGACTTATAATATATGACCTTTTGCTATTTCAATACAGTTGGGAAAAAAAAAGTATAAATCTGCAAATTAGATGATACCTTTTACCTTTTTAAAAGGAAAGAACTGCAATTCCAATAAATTTAAAGCTTCTTCCATTGTAATTTCTGAATTCCATTTTAAAGTAGACAATTTCTGATGTGCTCCCTTTTCGTCTTTTGAAGGTACAGATATTGCAGATGAAACCAAAGACATTTTAGGTATATACCCTATATCAACCTCCATACTGTCTTCAGTTGGGCCATTCAACCATTCCATATCTATAAATATGAAAAAGACATTGATTGACAGACTGGATTGAGATTATTCATTTAACAATATAATAAATATTCTTTTTTTTTCCATTAAGAAAAATATCATAATAGGAAAAGAATTCATTTACTTTCTTCACTTTGAATCTTGTTCATTGAAAAGACTGTATTACAAACATATACAGGGTGTCTCAAAAACCTTGACCGCAGCTTTTATTCCTTAAATATTGATCACAGACATATACAGTAAATTTCAAAGCTTCGTAAAAAAAAAGGTGCAAAATGTTATGAAATCAATTAAAATTTTCAGGGGATTAAAATTTAAAAATACAAAATTTAACTTTCTATACGGATCCTTTACAAAAAAATTCCCAATGAGTAAAATAATGTGCCCCATTCTCTAATAAGGTCGTACAAAATTTCAGAATTCTATCACGAAAACTCTCAAAGATATGTTAAAACAAAGTTGGTGAAGGGTCAATCACAAATTAAAATGCAAATGTTTACAGTTTCAGTGTAGATGACGCGATGCAGGAATGCATCATAAGGAAATAAAATATGCCTTATATCTTTAGTTTTAAATACAAATTTTAAAATCCATGCTTCCTGAAAAATACTTTAAAATTTTATATCATGAATTACAGAATATAACTTAAAAATAGCACAGTCAATGGACTTGCAAAAAAAACTTATGTAATCTATTTTTTAAGTAATCTTTCCTTTATGTAACATTTCCTTTAAGTTATGAAATCTTTCCTTTTAAGATATTATTTCTACAAATTTTTAATACTTTTGAATGAATAAACAGCAAACTTATTATTAATTTATTCAATCATTACTTTCTATGTTAATTTGTGTACGACCCCTAAAACACGAACATTATTATTTTTTTTTTCTCTTTGCTAACTCATATCCAGACATCGAAAAGTGGTTTAAGTCAGCATTTATGTAGTTTCATATCTTTGAGACTTTTTGTGATAAATTTCTGAAATTTTGTACTTGACCTTATTAGAGGATGGGGCACATTTTACTTATTGGGAATTTTTTTTGTACGGGGTACGTATAAAAATTTAAATTTTGTATTTTTTGATGTTTAATCACCTGAAAATTTTAATCAATTTCATAACATTTTAAACCTTTTTTTATGCAACTTTGTAATTTATATGTCTATGATCAATATTTAAGGAATAAAAGCCATGGTCAAAGTTTTTGAGACACCCTGTATAAAGTAATAATTTTAATCAAATAAATTTAGTTCAATTAATATCTCATTTTGAAATGAAAAAGTTATTTTAAGATTCTCCTCATAATCTTGAATCATAAGCAGGCTGTAAAAATGGCATCTGAACTAACAGTGTATATCCAAATTTCCACACCATATCAATATAAAGTGTCAATGTATTTAATATACTCTAGGCCTTTGTACAAATAGGAATTTGACAAGTATCAAAACTAGATGTTTTTTAATACAATGAAAATACATACATTTATTTTTAATTAATAAAATCAACACACCAGAATCTGTTAGAAATATAAAGAGAGAGGGATTAAATAAAAAGTAATAAGAATTCATAAATTCTGAGATTGATGAATTTTTTTAACAGTATAGCATAACCATTCTAATAAATTTTAAGACTTAAGAGATTATTTTTAAAGATATACAGACTAATAATAATAAATAAAAGTTTTTCAAACACTTCCTACTTCTAAAGAAAACTTAAGAACCTTTCAAAAACTATAACGTAATATTACAAATCCGTAATGTTGCTTCCCAGCACGAATAGTTTCATCGTAAAACAGACTGTTCTACAGTGATCCCTGTTGGGTGCTGATCGGGTGCCGCATATGTGATCTCAGAACTTGGAGACAAAACAGATATTATGGAAGCTTCGAGAATTTTAGCAATCCATCCAATAGGAACCAAGACACGCCCTGCTTGGCCCCGAACCTTCTCGCCACCCCGGGAACTATAAAAGTCCGGAAATTTCAAGCTTCAATGAATCGTGACGTGAACCGTCGGAGTTGGAATTGTGTCCGTACTCAGAGTCGTAGTCAAGTAACGAGTCATTGAGAGGATAACGAAGCAACAGCCGAATAGTCCGACAAAGTGGCAGTATTTTGTGGAACTCAAGCTATTGCTGAACTGAGACATATGCCGAGTCCTGGTGTTTATTGTGGAACCAGCATAGAGTCCTGTTAGGAGTAGCCAGTCGTATAGTAGTGTGTCGGCAGCTGGATACAGCTAAAGCGCGGAGACGGTAGAGAATCACAGCTGTTTGGAGAGACCATAGAATGAAGCTACACAGATTCCCTCTCCTGCTGAATTCTGTCTGGTCGCTTTGTGTGCTGTTATTACTACCGATTACGACTTGTGGGCTACTGTTTGTTGAAGTGTGCTGCTGTGTGTTACCTGTCTTCATCTCCACTGTATATATTTGTCGTCTGTGTATTTGTCTCTTCATGTGTAATAAAGATTGACTCTTTTGTTACTAAAGGACTTTTTATTTCATCAATCAACAAATTAAAAAGAACTCCGACAGAAGAGTAAACTCCTAACAGTATTTACCTAAATAAATTCTGAAAATTTTAATATTCATTAAAGTTTCTCATTAAAAATTATGCCATCTTTATGAAGAAATGATGATTTAAAAATAATTTATAAAAAGATATTTCAATGTATAATAGAAATATACTCTACAGCACTGATAAACCATTTATTTTGGAGAAAACCTCCTATATATAATTTTATTTTACATGAACTTTATTTGAATTTTTAAGTAATTTATATATATTATACATAAAGCTAGTTTTAAGAAATACGATAAAAATTAATGCAGAATATGGTAAATTAAAAAAAACTTAAACGATAAAGGAAAATATAACACAATGCATTTCTTATTTAATAACAAATATCTCTTTCATGATCAGCTGATTTGTCAGTATTATATGTTTCCAACCAGCAATAAAATTTTATATACTAGAAGGAAATATAAGGAGGAATTCAATCAATTTAACCTGTTTATACCAAATATTAGTTTTGTTCAGTATTAGTCTGAAAAGTCTTAATTTATGATAGTTGTTAATATAAATTAATTCAAAAATTATTTTAAATTTTAGAAAAATTATTTTAACATGTGCTTCAATATTACAAAGTGCTTTAGAGTTAAATTTTATAGCTGCAGGTTAGTTGGTCTCCAATCAACTTCACGCACATTCAAACCTGTGCATGCATGCACACACTGATATAATATGATGCAAAAGCAAATATTAATTATTATAAACAAATTTAAAGAATCAAGAATTTGCTTACCCACATTTAATCTTGTATCTGGAACTTCCATATGAAAAAATTTAATAACAGAACTTTCTTTGTTGATAATTAAACGGCCCTGGAATTGAGAAGGAGTAAACCAAAATGGATGAAGAGGTGGCTTATTTAATTGGAACTCAGCATGAACTCTACAGAAAAGAATGAACAATAAATAATATATAAATTACCCAGAAAAAAGAAATGCTACAATAAAACATGCCCTAGATTATTAAAAGAAAAAGGGGGGGGGGCAAATAGTAATGGGCATCTTCTTTTTAATACAAGAATTGTAGAATGAAATCACATTCTAAAAATTTTAAATTGTTATTCTAAATTCAATAGTAGCTTTCCTCAACAAACCAAAAGATATTCTCTCCTATTTTCATGGAGGGTATGAAAAGTATTTTAGTTTTATGTAATAAAAGACACAGCTTTCACAAATTTTTAATTTTAGATAAATACTCTTATTAGTAACATTTTGCAGAAAATGAAAGAAGGACGCTATTCGAATTCTAAAATTTTGGGCTTTCAGAAAAAATAAAATCAAAGAGAACATATTACACACCAAATATGTGTATTAAATTGCAATGATATTTTTATTTTCAAACATTGTTTTAAAATCTGTTTTTCCTGAAATAAAAAGATTATAAGCAAAAATCTTTTTTGTAGGCTCAATAATACGATATTTAAATTAAATCCAATTCAAATTTCAATCTATTTTCACCACTTTGTCTTGATATCTAAATGATAGCAGGAAAAATTTATCTAAAGAATTACTTTGAAGAATATTGAAAAATAGATACAATAATACATTTCTTTAAAATTTTTCAAATATTTTACATTTTGTCTTGTTTTCTTTTGGGTCTTTAGGAACTTGAATGTATATTTCTTATTCAAAAGTTATTAAGGTCATGGCTAGATCATAAATGTATTTTTTTAAATTTACATGACTGAATTATTAAAAACTTCTGTACAACTGAAATGAAAAAACTGAAGATAAAATTAAATTAAATTAAAATTCTGGACTCCTTTTGCTTAAAAGCTTTATATTGGAATTACATTTATCCTAAACTATTAAAAATGCATATATTTAATAGTATTGGATAGTTTCAGTTTAATAATGAGGAAAAAATCCTAATTTGTTATAAAATATTTTTTTTACTTTCCATCATAATTTATACTTTAAACAATCTTTAAACATTATTGTTTTAAGAGCAATTCTAAGATTTAAATTTTAAATTTCAGATGTTAATTGCAAGCCCATTACCATTATTAAATATTGGATGGAAGAAACATTTATACTACAAGAAAGCAAATTTAGGGAACAGCAGAATAGGAAAATCTCTGATAATGAGATGCAATATATAATGATACGTAAATTCAGCATTTCAAAAGAACATTTTTCGTAATTCTGGATGAACCAGACAACTGAAATGAAGTAATCATAATTAAGAGAAGAAATTTGAAATACATTTATTTTGACACTAAAAATAAGTACAAAAGAACAGATTTACTACATAAATTGATTATATAATAAAACAGAATATATCTATACTTATAATAAAGCTCAATGTGTGTGTGTGTGTGTGTTGGCGCTCTACAGGCCAGACTATTCAACCTACAGCTACCAAATTTGGCACGTGTATACCTTGGAGGCCGGGAATGTGCACCTGGGGGTTATTTTTTCGAATTTTAAATTAGAATTTTATTTATTTAAAAATTAAGCGAAATTTTGGCGTGTTTCTGCTATAACTTCCGAAAATATTGCCGCACAAAAAATATTTTTACATGAAGTTAAAGATCAAAAATTTATCTTTTAAATGAGGCCAATGTTTTAATCTTAAAATTAAATTTCTATTTTTAATGAATTTTTAAATAAATATTTTAAATATATTTTTCAACATTTTTTTTTCGTACAAAATAAAAATAAAATTTAAGCTGCTCTAGCACGTTTCGTATTCATTATAAAAAATTAGCTTTTTTCAAAGTGTTGCCATCACATTGATTAAAGCTCCAACTAAAAATAAATTAAATCTTTTTGAAAATAAAATCTGCAAAAATATAATTTTCGGCACATGTCTGTAGGAAAGGAAACATATATGAAATATTATTTTTTCTAAAAAATAAATTCAAGAAAAAATATTTTATGATCTTTTACACTCTCTATATTATTAATCCAATAAATCAGTTTTATTTTAAAGCAAGTTTTGTTTAATATGAACTGGATATCCATTCAAATCAGGGCCACAAAGCTAATTTGTAAACCTTTAGTAAGACACAGATCTGCTAAAATGGTCTAAATGGAAAATGATTATATTTTATGTAACTTGTTTCAATAAATGCTCTAATAAATAACGAATTTTTGATTTTACATAAAGCTTCTGCTGTGGAAATCACGATTAACAAAATGTTCTTGAAACACTAATATTTTAAATAAAAAGAGTTAATTTCCAATCAACTAAATCAATCACTTAAACTGACTGATTTATGAAAATTTGAATATCACTATTCAATAAAAAAAGGATAATTTTAGATTTTCCCTCGATCGTTTCAAAGAAAATACGTGAATCAGCGCACAGGTTTCTCAACATTAATTGGACTAAGATTATGAAAATGTTGAGTTTTTCTATATTTTTAACATTCAAAACATCATAAATAAGTCTTAGTTGATCGTGGAAAATAGAAACATTCATTCATTTATTTAAAATTTGGTGTGCCCAGAATATTTCTCAGAATATGTTACCTTACTGCATTAAATTTAGACTTCATAATTTTTGGAATATATTTATAGGGTGGAACAAAATATTATTATTGATTTCAATCCTTTTGAAAGCAAAATTAAAAACTGAATTTTATGCTGAATCTGATAAATTTTTGTTGAATTATTCTTTGAGATACTACATAAATTATGAAAAATATTTTGTAATTCACATAAGATTTAAATATCGAGCGATTCTGTTTGCAATACTCATATTCAATAATAATAATAATAAATAAATAACAATAAAGATGATAAATAAAACGCTTTGTTGTATGAAAAAATATCTTTATATTAATTGCAATTTCATCATTTCCACTTTAAATTAAAGTTGAAGTTTTACCGGAAATGACAACAAATTAGCAAAATATATATAGTAAATTGAACGAAATATATATAGTAAATTAAGAGACCAGTTTCTTAAAATTTTTAATTGAAAATTGTAGCGAGCGATAATACTGGCGAACCGGCTGGTCGCCAAAGGCGGCTAGTGTTAAATAATAATAACTTAAACTTTCTAAAATAAATAGAGAAAATGCATTAATAAGGCTGATATTCAAGATTATGTAAAAAAATCTAACAATTAAAATTAAATTACCTGAAAACTATATCATAAAAATTATCTTCAGCAGCCCGTATAACAGCTGTTGTACCTTGGGGCTGAAATCTTGTCCAAAGAAATGGATATGGATGAAACAGACTAAGTAACGCATGAAGAATAAGAATATTTTGTGGAACTTTAGGAGGATAATATCTTTGATTTGACAAGGGTGGGGAGTTTTTTCTAATTTTTGGCTCTACTAACCACCAAGTAAAACCTGGTTGTGCATCTTTCTTAGGTGGAAGAAATGAAAAAAAGGCCTTTGCACCAAAAGGATGCCTTTCTTTGTAAGGATTTTTCCAGTTCAATAATCCAAGGAGTGAGCCTGCTTCTTCCTACATTAAAAATATAAAAAATTAAACCTTTCAAAACTGTAGAATAAAGTAAAGATTCGACCATCACTCATATGCACTTACAGAATGATAGAATAACTTTCAAAATTTATATATAACTGTACACACTAAAAAAAAATTGAATGAGGTATAGAATATTTTAATTTCATAATTCATACGGCCTTTTGAAGAAAATTTTCAACACAAAATTATTTTTCTCTCAGATTTTAAAAAGTTACTTTTTGTATTTTCGTGTCTATATTTATTACATGTATTTTTTTTTTTTTATATATGCATCACATATTGGTATGTTCATTTGATATACATATGAATATTGAACATATCTTGACATTAAAACAGCTAAAAGAAAGTTATACCAAAAGACAAAAGCAAGTAAACTGTCAGCTTCGTTCCTCTGAAATTAAAACAAAATTTAAGTTGTATTAATTGTACTGAAATATTTTGGCAGAAACTAGAAACAAGTAAAATTAAAAATAATGAAAATTATATCTTAAAAATATAAGTGGTATTTCTTTAAAAATATTGAAAATAAGATATAATAAAATTAAAATAAATATTATAAAATAATAAATTTAATTAAGGAACAAGAAAAATTACCTCAGATAGATCAGAAATGTTCTTCAGCATAGAACTTAAATTTAAAGGTTGAAAGTCAACTTCAACATTAATCACTTGTTCTCCTAAGTGTATGGTAAAATTAGGAAACTCCTGTACCTGGAGAAAAAAATACCAATAGTATACCAAAAATACCAAACCAGTATAATAAGCATTTAAATATTTTAAAACTCTTTAAAAATGTATAGAAACCTTAGGGAAGATCCTAATTGTTTCAAATATTGAATAATATGGTGGTTATGAAGGATGGATGAAGTAAATTCAAATCACAAAAAAAAAAAAAACAGGATAGTATTAGAATATGATTTCTATTCTGCAAACTTAAATACCATACTAATGAAGGAAGTATATTTAAATTAGATTGAGTCTCATACACACATCTGATTTTAAGAGATACTATTAGGTTTTTCTGATAATGGAATCGAAACTTTGCACCAGTCATCATGTCTAAAGATTCAGAAGAATGTAATATAAAAATTAAATTCTTCATAAAATAAAAAAATTTAAAAATAGGTTCTCTTAAAATTATTAAATTTATGTCACGATCAGAATATTTATGTATTATCTATTTGAAATAGTAATAAAAAGTTTTAATAATAGAATTAAAAGTGCAAACTTAAAATATTATTTAAAAGATAAAAAATTAATATAGATGATATACAAATACTATGAGGTTCATCTAGCTCATATACATAAAATTGTAAATTAAATATCACATAACTGTAATTGATAATCACAAACATCTAGTAAAATTACAAATAACCCCTTGAGAACGAAAAAACTTTGCTATGCCAATTCCAAATTTGATATAATAGTAAAAATTAGAGGGTAATATTTTCTTTTTATAAATTAATAGGACTTGACAGTGCAAAAATATTTCAATATTAACTTTTAAGCAATAGGTACAAACAAAGTTAAAAGAAAAAAAATTGACTAGAAAATATTAATCTTATTTACATGACTGAAAGATATACAAACAGAGCGAGACTTATTAAAAGTATTGTAAATGGTTTTAAAAATTGTGTATCTATTTTAAATAGAATTATTCACTATTCAGATAGTTATTGATTTTTTTTTTTGCATTTTATTTAATAATGATGTTTATTAGCACATTTGATTCTATTAAGTAAAAAATGAACCCAAATTCCATCTTGCTTAACAAGCAATAAAACAAAATTAAATTAGTTTTATTTTTTATCTCAATAATTTTGATTATTAATATCTTTTATAAAACGAAACATGACACTTTTTTTGGGTTCGTATTATTAGCAGTCCTAATTTTAAAATTTTCACAAAAAGCTAAGAGAAAAAAAATATACATAAAAAAGAATAAACATACCAGGTATTCTGATTGGATATCATGCACATTTTTTTGAAGAATTATATACAAATTTTTCATTCTTAAAAATTCATCTTCATTTAAAACGTCATTTTGATCTATATCAAGTTCTTTGAAAATGTTTTGTAAACTGCCAGTGACATCTTTAACCTCAGAAAATTCCTCAGATACAAAATTATCATCCCAATACCAATAAATGAAAACCGATATTAAGCAAAATATACCGCCAACTATATATTTCATTTCTCATATGATTCATGAATATAATTCAGAACTTTTCATATTAAATTAGAAAAGTTATGAAAGATGGAAAATTAATTGGTGGTATTTATTAAAACATTTTCATTTTACAAGTACTCAACAAGAACATCGTTTATAATTTTGATGACAATTATTTTTTTATTATTAAACCTTTATCAAAACATCATTTTGACATATCATCTGTTTTCGTTTCTTTGATCTTAAAGTTTGTTCAGAAAAATCATTAGAAAAAAAATACTAATAAATAAGCACGACACGCGATATCATTGTAAACAACAAAGCAAATTGTACATGCGGTTTAAAAGTCTGAATATTAAACTTTTTTTTTCTAAATATTTTACTTTAATAATTCATAAATTAATGAGATAATAGTAACAATTTAGGGCTTCATGAGTTCATCATTATTAGACAGAACATTCTGTACAAAGCTGAAAAATTGAATTAAATCACAATCAAAACACCTCAACCTCTCTCTATTGGAAGGCGAAATAATAAAAATAAACATGATACCGATAGGCTAGATATAGGAAGGCTCGTAATGTGAATTCGGTTCTCGAATCATTCGAGTAGTATTTCGGAACTACAAAATGAACGCATAAATCCAGATTAAAATAATCGGTTTCGGATCCAAATAGTCGGACCTAATTCTGGATTACTTCCTTCTCATTCATGGATGGAGACTATCCATGAATGAGATGGAAGACTATCAGGAATATTCAGACTATCCAAGAATGCGAAAAGAATGAATATCTATGATGAGGTTCATCCATCGACCTGACATATAGATCGAAATCAGAGCAAGGAAGAAAAAAAAATTGCTTTGTTTTAGAGAGAACAGAAGGCAATAGGCGTGTCTTCATAGTTCACTGCAGAAATTTTTGCAAAGTTTCTTTGGAAGAAAGGATTACGCTTAGCATTCATTACTTTTAGTATGAAAACGATCTGATATCTGATAAAGATTAGAATTCAGGCGAATAGCTGGTATTAGTTAATGATAGCAAGATAGATAAAGTAGTATTTTTTGAGGGGGTGGGAATGAAAAATAAAGATTTTTGATATTGAGGTTTTAATTATACGAATGTTAGAAAAAAATTATAGTCGTTACATTAATCTATTCTGTTGTCTGTATCTTTCATAGTCACACATTTTTATTGATTCGAATTAAAATTCAATTAAAACGACCGTACCTCCTTTAATTTTTCAAATAAAAATTACTTTAAAATATTTAACTTTTTCACATTATAAATCATATAGATTCATCTAGCTTTTAAAAATATTTTTAATGCATTTTTTTTAAATTATTCTCGAGCAATAGAAATTTTTTCTAGATATTGTAATCCTTTTTTTTTCTCTCTCTCTCTTTTTCAAGTGGATAATAATAAAAGTGACGATATTGCAGAACAAGCTAAAATTTCCCAATTTCAAATAATCTAATTTTTGATCCTTCTCTTTCACTCCTTTTGATCTAATAACATTTCCAATCTTTTGAGACTTTATAGCATTGTGCAAAGTTATCTGCAAAACTGTCACCTCTCTCATCTGTTTCATACTAAATTAATGAGCATTTTTTTTTAATTTTCTCTCTTGTTAAAGGTTAATATTGTTACAAACCTGCAATTCGACTTCCCAGCATAGCTCCATCAACAGAAAGAAAGTTTTACAGTCATCTGAATGGGACAGAGTCCAGGTGGCACGTCGGAGGTCCCAGAGCTTGGCGACAAACTTGGCGACCATTTGGCTACTTGGCGACCAATTTGGCGACTTTGGCGCCAAAATAGATTATACCCGAAACTTCGAGAATTTTCCCGATCCGTCCAGTAGAAACCGAGATACGCCTCGAACGTTCGTGATTGGTTGAGAGGCTTCTAGCCCCGCCTCCTGAGACCTATAAAAGGAGCTGCAGCTGCCAGACAGAGGGGTCCAAGTCAGTAGTCAGAGTGGACGGAGTGGTCGAAGAAGAGTAAGCGGAATCGACGGAGCGAAGTCAGTCCGAGTTCGAGAGTCAGTAGTCCGAGTCGGAGAAATCCGAAGACGGAGCGGAGGAGTCGTAAGCGACAGAGCGGAGTAGGCGGAAACGACGGTGAGCAGCGACGGAGTCATGCTCGTGTTGAACTGAGCTGTGCGCTACTGTCTGCAGTGGATTCTGGTTGTATGGTGCTGTTGTATGCTACACGTCTCGGCTGAAGATGGTCGTCTCTGTGCTGTATATAGTTGTCGTCTTTGTGCTGTCCTGTGTGTCTTCGTGTAAATAAACGTCGTAGCTTTTATTCTACTGCCGCCTGCTGATTGACACCATATAACTTCCACTATCCAAACGAATCCCGGCAGAAATTTCGTAACAATATGATTACAACTTCCATTCTTTTGAAATGACAGAGGCAAATGTAACTTAGTTGTTCTTACCATCACGAACTCGATCGCTTAGGATACTTACTTATATTTAAATATTTATTGCATTAAAATATTTAATTTTAATTAAATTGATTATTTTTTAGTTTTTCTCAATTTTTGTATTGTTTTTATTTTAAAGTTTATTTATTTTGTGTTATGGGTTATGTTGCACGAGTTGATTTAGTTGAATACACGATCTAAAGGGAAAATGAGTCTTGAAATCTAGTTTAATTTGATGACCGTCGTCTTCCATTTTGGATTAAAATCCCTCCCCCTTCCCTCTTTTTTACTCTGAATAATTTGATGATTTATCGACACATTTAACGAGTTTTTAAAAACTAGCAAATGTAAATACAAAATTAATTCAAAATTTTACCTTTATATTAATATTTTTATGTCTCTTCTGCAATAAAAAATGGATTAAAATGATAATAACTTTCAGATTTTTACAGAGATTCACATTTTGAGATTATACTCACCATCCTAATCACTTTCATCCTGAATATATGATGAAATGCTGGAAGGCTTCTTTTTTCGCTTTTTTCTATTTTGGACTATTCGGTCTTCTAAAAAAATTCTACAATCACTCTTCACTTCCATCAATATAGTATTGATCAATATTATATTGATGGAATACAAGAATGTTGATGGTATATACAAGAATGTTGATTTTACTCTTATGAATCAATTTGCTAAAATAGTATGTAAAAGGCCTACAGAATATTTGTCGCCGTTAAAAAATTTGGCTTTTTGAAATTTGAAGAACGAAAAATTCGTATTTCTTATAGAAACCTTTTTCGTTCCCTGTCATTTTTGTGCATGATGAAACAATGCTTAGGTTTTCTCAAACTCAATTCTGTTCATATTTCCCAATCCTTGAAAGATTGTTAACGGCTCTCATGTGTTTGATTTAATTTCTTTCTTCTTTTTCTCCGAAATTTGTTTTTGTTTAAATTTTAATTTTAAGTATTTATTCTTGTATTATTGATTCTATATTTTTTTCTTTTATAAAGACAATTTTATTTTCAAACAAAAATTTTTTTTATTTGTAAACTGGAGCGCAGAGACGTAGGTTTTAATTAATAATGAAAAATTCCGTAGAGTGTTCAGTACTCCATTTTCTTTTTCTTCGAATTACGTCTAAGCAATTTCTCGTATTTTATTGATACATTTTAATAGCAAGTTTTGATATTGCTAATTATATATTCCTTTTGATTCATTGGTATATTTACATAAAAATATGAATGTGTGGCACAAATACCAATACCAATCTTGTACCAAATTTGATATATTCAAGTCATTGCGTTTTTGAATTATTGCGCTTACATGTTTCTGAAAGTACAGACCGACGAATAGACAACTCATATTTGGATTTGGACCACTTTTTGTCAAGTGTCTAGATGTTTATTCTTTGTATCGAATCTTACAAATGTAGCCTTCTTCGTTTTGTAATTATGATGTAAACTTATATTTGAACAGTCGGACAGACGGACTTCCTTTGAACAGAGTTTATTCAAAATTTGGTGTAATAACTGTATACCAAATTTCATCCATCTAGTTCAAAGCATTTGAGTTATCCTTTGCCCAGACATGCTGACAGACGGACATTCTCCAAATATGTGTTTTTGGAACTCTGGTAAATCTAAAAATAAGAAATTCGTCAAAATCTCGAGTTTGAATTTTTTGACGAACTTTCTCTATACTATGTATACGAAAAAATAATATATATATATGATTTATAAATAAGGCAGTTTTTAGCGCCCTTATTTGTAATCTAAAGTATTCCAATTACTTGATTTGTGCTTAAAGTTTACTTAAAAATTCATAATTGTGTATATCTACTCATTGATCATAAAATTTAAAAAAAACAATAAAATTTAAGTGGTTCATTAAAAATCGCTATCCAGCAACACAAGTATTCTTTTTCTTTTTTTTCCCAAATAAAAAAATTGTCTTAATATTCTGTATTTTTTATACCAACTGATTAAATATATTTATTTTTGATAAGAAAGGAATTCCCACTTTATATAAAAAGCATCTGATCTACCAGTTACCCAATGAAAATTTTATAACAGTAGTTGTTCCGTACATGTAAAATCACGCCTTTGGCGGTGGAGCATTGTCCCTTGGCGCACTTTGTAACTACGCCAACCTGGCAACCATGTAATATCTCAGAACAGTTCTCAAACTGTCTATATAGCTAAGCACGCTTCAAAATAAATACAATTTTACAGTCCGTTTACTTTTTTTCATTCATCAACGCAACTCCGCACATTTTGGTCCTAAGCGAACCCGGAGATCGTCCAGATCCTATGGAATAATTCTTATGAATGAATTTAATAAATTCATTCCCTAAATATGGCAGATATCACATAGCTTAATCGCAAGCGTGGCAACATCAAAAGCCAGCTTACGAAATTAAATAATACCCTTACTGAAGGACAAAACAAGATGGACATTCCTGAGCTTCAAGCTTAACTGGATATTGTGCTAAATATTGAAAGCAAATTCTAAGAATTAAAAGATGACTGCTACAAAATCGCCAAAGAAGAAGATTTCCAGAAAAATCGAAACCACTCTATTCGAAGTCGATGATGACATTCAAAAATTAGAGGTAAGGCTTAAAACCTCTATTAATAAATTCAAAACTATGAAAATTGACTTTGTGCATAATCAAAGTGTTGCTGATTCTATTATTAATGATCAGACTTAAAAGACATTCATCAAACTTTCTAAAATTGCACTTCCGTTTTTCGGCGGAAAATTCGAAGAATGAAATTTATTCAAAACTCAATTTAATAGCCTAGTCAGTGAAAATCCTGAACTTGCTAAAAATGAAAAACTGCATTATTTACGTGAATCACTTAAAGAAGAAGCCAAAACCATAGAAACTGCTGACGGTAACTTTTTTTCCTCTATTTAAAGCTTTAGAGCAACGCTATGAAAACAAAAGAATAATTGTTGACTGTCACATAAATAATATTTTAAATCTTCATCCATTAAAGCATGAATCAGGCAAATATCTACGCAATATATTGGATCCCATCTTAAAAAATCTTAGATTTCGCAAGAGATAAACTATCCGACGCTTTGTTATTAAATATTATTTTCGAAAAATTAGATCGAGACACCCGTAAATAATTTGAGTTAACATTAAAAGACAACGAAGTGCCTAGATTCGATAATTTTCTAGAATTCTTAGAAAGAAGGTGCCTAATTTTAAATAATATTCGAACTAACATTCCTTCTAAATATAACGCTGATAGATCGAAATCCTTTTTTGTCAAAGCATATAAATATTCTAAGCTGTGTATCGCTTGGAAAATGCTAACACAGGACACCCTGTAACATTGCAATGCATTTAAAGAAATGAAATTATCCGATAGATTAGATTTAGTTTTAAAAAAATCGGCTTTGTAAAAATTGTTTAGGTGAATTTCACCCAATTTCTAAATGTAACTCTAAAAGTTCTTGTTTCGTTTGTAAAAAGAAATTATATCATCATATATTGCTTCATAAATATTCTACGCCGTTAATCATGGCTGTTTGGCCCTCGATAGCTCAGTTTTTAGAAAATTCATTCACATATAAATGAAACACAAACTCTTGGACTGTATCTCCATTCCTTTATTCTCAACACTCCCTAAACACCCTCTCTCTGGAATTCACACAAACACTCTGGTGGTTATATTATTTCACCACTTGGTGGCGCTACAAAATTAGTAGGCGGAGCGTTCTGCTGACTTACTGGCGTCAACATTCCGCCCCCCTTGAAATATCATTTCAAAATCTCAACATTACAGAAATACAAATTTAACACATTATTTGATTAGACAAGGCAAAAATTCTACAATTATCTTGCACAGGATACAAAATATATTACACTTTTAAAATAAATTTGAATATTATATACAAAACATTTCTGAAAAGAAAATATAAGCGATAATTCAATATGTACTATGAACAACTTAAATATATATTATATATCCTTTTAAATAATAAATACAATAATTACACTAGATATACATTGATTTTATTCACATGGTAATAAACAAATCTTTGAAATTGCTCTTTTCGTGACTCCTTGTGGAGTTTTTATAAGTACCACTCTGACTTTGCCGTCTGATCCATAAATTAAATCTTGTATTCTTCCCATTGTCCACTGGCAAGGGGGAAGATTATCATCTTTTAAAAGAACCATAGAATCCTTTGAAATGTTTTGTTTCTCAAACTGCCATTTGTGTCTGGCTTGCAAATTATTTAAGTAATCTAATTTCCATTTTTTCCAAATTATTTGGACAGTTTTGCTCAATCTTTGCCATTGAGATAAAAGGTTATCTTTTCTCTCTGAATAATCTGGATCAGGAATACTATTTATGGGACGGCCGATTAGAAAATGGCCTGGGGTCAAAATTTCAAAATTGTTTGGATCTGATGACAAAGGTGTCAGAGGGCGACTGTTTAGAATACCTTCAATTTGAATAACAATAGTCAAGAACTGTTCCATTGTTAAACGCGCATTACCAACAACTCTCTTTAAATGGTGTTTGAAAGATTTAACACCCGCCTCCCATAAGCCACCGAAATTAGGTGACCTAGGTGGAATAAATGTCCATGTCACTTGTTCAGTTGTTAAGTAATTAGCTAGTGGCTCTGGGGGTCTACCAATCATATTTTGCAAACGTTTCAAATCTGAATGGGCCCCTTTGAAATTGGTTGCATTATCAGAACAGATAGAGGAACTAACACCTCTTCTGCTAAAAAAGCGCTTTAAAGTGGCAATCATTGCCTCTGCAGTTAAGTCAGTGACTATTTCCAAGTGGATTGCCTTAGTAGCAAAGCAAATGAAAACAGCCACATAACATTTTTGATAATTGCCTTTCCTCTGACCCTTGTATTTAATATAGAAAGGTCCACAAAAGTCTATCCCAACATGAGTAAAAGGATAACTAGGTTTAACTCTATTGGTTGGGAGATTTCCCATAATTTGGGTTACAGTTCTAGGCTTATTTTTAGCACAAATGACACAATCATGAATAATTTTTCTGGCTGTATTTCTCCCAGATAATGGCCAATATTCACGTCTTACCAAATACAACAATGTTTGTGCACCAACATGTAAGTATTTAAGATGAAAATATTGCATAACTAACAAAGTGAATTTGTGATTCTTTGGAAGTAATATGGGAAACTTTTTATCATATGACAACTCAGAATTACTTAATCTTCCTCCAACACGTAAGACACCGTTCGGGTCTAGAAATGGGTTCAAGCAACTTACCCGACTCTTGTTAACATTTTCACCTTTTTCGAGAGCTTTTATTTCACAATTAAAGGCAGCTTCCTGAACAAGTTTGACTAAAGTTAACTTGGCCAACTGCAGTTCCTTGGTGGTTAAAGGACCTGACATTTTGCTCGAGTTTCTCAAATTATTAATAAATCTGAAAATAAAGGCTAAGATTTTAATTATTTTATAAAACTTATTTGACACACTAAGTATATTATCTAAAAATAATGAGTCCACAGCTGAAATTAAACAGCAATTAGTCGAATTTTTGAGTTCTGCTAAATAAAGTTTCTCAGAAGAAACGTCCCTGTCCTGCACAGAACTGTCCAATGGATCGTGGATGTCGTTGCAATCACCAGGAAGGTTCACAACCAATTCTTGGAGAAATGTTGGACCAAACCACCATAAGTCACTTTGTTGCATTCTCGTTGGATCAAGTCCCCTTGAAATGACGTCAGCGGGATTTTGTTCGGAAGGAACATGATGCCACTGATTCATTTTTGTGGATTCTTGAATAATAGCCACTCTGTTTGCAACAAATGTTTTTAAGTCTCGTGACTCTTTTCTCATCCACGAAAGCACGATTGTAGAATCCGAATAATATGATACTGACGTAATATCCATTTTTAATGCACTTTTTACCTTCTGCATCAATTTGGTGAGCAGAACGGCACTGCATAACTCTAAACGAGGTATAGTTACCTGTTTGATTGGTGAAACACGAGATTTACTCGCGATTAGCTTCACTTTCACTTCACCCGCTGAATTGACTGTTCTGGCGTAGATTGCAGCACCATATGCCTTTTCAGACGAGTCACAGAATCCATGAAGCTCATTCACTTCCGCGTTTGGAATAACAATACATCTTTCTATGTTAATGTCGTTTAAGTTTCTTAAAGATGTTACAAACTCTTGCCATTCACTAGCTTCTTTCGCAGGAAGCATTTCATCCCAATCAATCTTGAGCAACCACAATTGTTGCATGAATATTTTTGCCTTCGTGATCACTGGCCCAAGTAATCCAAGTGGATCAAAAAGTCTGGCGATAATGGATAAGACCGACCTTTTGGTAGGATAGGCATTATACTGTAAATCTACTTTAAAGGTAAAGCAGTCAGTTTTAGCCTTCCAGGCAATACCCAAAGTCTTAATTTCATCCGTAGATGAGAACTCATACTCTTTCTCTGTAGCAGGAATAAGCTCAGAAGTATTTCCACACCACTTGTGTAATGACATCTGGGCAGTTTTTAGAATGCCAACAAGTTGATGTTGCAAACTTTTTGTCTCTTCCAATGTACTCGCTCCACTTAAAACGTCGTCCATATAAAAGTCATGACACAAGACTGATGCAGCACTTGGAAAGTTTTTTCCCTCGTCGATGGAAATTTGCTTAAGTGTTCTCATGGCTAGATATGGAGCACTAACCGTTCCGTAGGTAACCGTATTTAGCTGATACGTTTTAACGGGCTCATTAGCTCCCTCTTTCCATAAAATTCTTTGGAGATTTCTTTGACTCTCATCTATATTGATCATGCGATACATCTGACGAATATCTGCAGTAAATGCAAATATATGCTTTCTGAATCTAATTAGCAATGTAAATAGATCGTCTTGAATCACTCCACCGTTATACTGAATTGAGTTGAGCGATTTTCCACTACTAGTCAAGGTGGACGCATTAAACACGGTACGTAGTTTAGTTGTCGTTTTATGAGGCCTATAGATGCCATGATGAGGCATATAATATGTCACTTCAGGTTCAACACTTTCATCTTGTATCTCACTCATGTGGCCTAACTCCTCATACTCCTTCAGAAAATCAGAATATAGTTTCAGATATTTTTGGTCTCTAGACAGGCGAGTCCACAGCGATTCGAGTCGTTTTAGAGCAATATCCCTTGAATTCCCTAGACATGACCAATGCTCTTTAAATGGCATCGCCACAGTATATTTTCCTGTCTCATCTCTTCTACGTGTTCGCGCATAATGCTCCTCACAAATAGCATTCTCTTTACTTTTAGGTAATTCATTACCTATTTCCTCAATCTCCCAAAATTTTCTCAAGTTTGAATTTAATTCTTCTGATCCACATATTAAACCGCAATAGTTAGAATTTAATTTAACTGAACTCGAAACGCTACCTCCTACAATATATCCAAATACAGTGTCTTGTAACGTCAAATTCTCATTTTTAGCATTTAATTTTCCCAGCTTTATTATTTCATAAAAGTATTCAGCACCAATTAAAATATCTATTTTGCCCGGAATATTAAAATTAGGGTCCGCAAGGTCAATTGATTCTGGAAAATGTACACGCATATCTATCATCTTATTCGGTATTAAATCTGTTATTTTTGATACCACTAACATCGAAATATTTCTTTCGAAACTTTTATTTTTATTAGCCACAGTTGCTGTAACTCTGCGATTAACTACCAGCGAGGCATTATTAATACAAGAAATAGATTTATTTATTTTTTCACTTTGGAGTTCTAGCCTCTGCATGCAATTCTGACTCATGAGGCAGCACTGTGAGCCGTTATCCAAAAGGCACCTTACCTCCTGCCATTGCGAACATCTGTCTTTTATCAAACATCTCACAGTAGACAAAACCACATTTTTATTTACCATTAGATTCGTAGCGACGAAAGACGGATTCCACTCACTGGGGGAAACCGAACTTTGTTCCGAATGTTTCCCCTCCGATTGCGAATTATCTATGACTTCAGCGGTTTTTATATTCGAAGACGAAACATTTTTTGCTTCTTTCGAAAAGTGTATTAACTTATTGTGAGCCTTGCCACAAAAACAATTTCTAAACGAACACTTTTTAACACTGCAATTAGGCGATAAACATTTGAAGCAGGCGTTTTTATTTTTCACTACCTCTACGCGTTCAAGAACTGAAAGTCTCTTAAATTGAGGACAAGCATACAAAGGATGATTCTCGCTCTTTAGACATAAATCGCATTTTTTATTTTTAATCTCATTGAAAAATACCTTTGATGCTGGTTTAAATTTATTACTATAATTTTGCCCTCTTCTCGTCTCATTAATGGTTTTGCCTTTGGAAGCAAAATACAAATCGCATTCTTTTCCTAACTCGAGAGGTGTAAACCACTTTTGATTTTGTCTAATATTAATATGAGTTGCTGTTTCTTTATCCAGCGTTTGGAATAATTTATCCGAAACTATCAATTGTTTTAGGGTCTCAAAATCTGTAACACCTCTTAATTTTAAATAATATTCAAAACTAGTCATTAAGCGTGACGCGAATTGCACATGAGTTTCGTTTTCTCTAGAAGCATATCTAAAATTCTCTAAAACCGCTTGCGCTGTTGGCTCGAATTCTCTAAGTACAATTGATTTAATTTCTTCATAATTATTTAAGTCTTTCTCAGCAATATAAGTTAGGATATTAGAAGCTCTTTCTCCTAATAAATTTAATAAAATCTCTGCTTTAAATTTCTCAGGAACCTTTTTAGTACTAAGTGCTCTCTCTAACGAAGTAAAAAAGAAACCCCAATCCTGAGCTTTGCTCGGTGGTTTAATACACAATATTCTCACAGACTTTAATAAGCTATCCAGAGACTCTTCTGGTTGGGTTTTACACTCTACATTAACGGAAGTCTGAGTACTATTTTCTTTAGCCCTTAATTGCGCTAATTGTAATTCTATTTTAGTTCTCTCTAATCTAATACGCTCTAGTTCTATTTCACTCTCCTGATCGGATTTTTGGTTTCTATTCCCTGTTACTTGATCCACAGCATCTTTAACAACTTCGTTGTCATTTTTGAACACATCACTCTCCTCAATTAAACTCTTTATTTCACTCTTTTTCATGCCTTCCGCAACAACCAAACCTATCTCCTCGGCAACGAGTTTTAATTCATCTTTCTTTAATTTTGCTAAACCCGCCATTTTAAATATATCATTCAAAATAATTCAAGAGAATAATATTATCACAATTTTATTCTAAACTCATTAAAACAAAATTAACTTCGTCTCGGGAAATTAATTAACTCATCAAAACAAAATTAACTCCATCGCGGGAAATTAATTATAACTCAACAAAAACAAAATTAACTTCTTCTCGGGAAATTAATTATAACTCAACAAAAACAAAATTAATTTCTTCTCGGGAAATTAATTATAACTTATTAAAAACAAAATTAACTTCATCTCGGGAAATTAATTATAACTCAACAAAAACAAAATTAATTTCATTTCGGGAAATTAATTATAACTTATTAAAAACAAAATTAACTTCATCTCGGGAAATTAATTATAACTCAACAAAAACAAAATTAATTTCATCTCGGGAAATTAATTAGTTAATAACTCAAAGGATAATACTGCCCATACCTCTTTGCTGGGACTGCTGTCACTCGAGACCAGTTATCCACAAGAGAATTCTCATTCTTGGTATTTTCGCACCAAGTTCGTCATTATCGACGATATCTCCACTAATAAATCACACATTTCAAATAATGAATCACTATACAATAGATGCATAGTTGTCTCCGGCTCGACGGACCATGTTTGGCCCTCGATAGCTCAGTTTTTAGAAAATTCATTCACATATAAATGAAACACAAACTCTTGGACTGTATCTCCATTCCTTTATTCTCAACACTCCCTAAACACCCTCTCTCTGGAATTCACACAAACACTCTGGTGGTTATATTATTTCACCACTTGGTGGCGCTACAAAATTAGTAGGCGGAGCGTTCTGCTGACTTACTGGCGTCAACAATGGCAAATACTCATAATAATGGAGAGAGTGAAACCAGACTGGCAACGCCTACGCACTTTCAAGAAGGGAATCCTCAAATTAATAAATTACAGTCAGGTGATACGCAGGTGCCAGAAAACCTTGGTTTTTCGTTTTTCTGTAATGGAAATTTTGAGCATAGCATTTTGATAAACACAGCTATAATATATGTCAGAGATGCATGGAAGGAATTTAAGCCCTAAAGAAGCGTCCTTGACTCTGCCAGTGAGTCTTCTTTCCTTTCGTATTCAGCTACAAATTTATTGGGATTGAAAAAATAAAAAATCAATATTCTGATTTGCAGTTTAAATAATACATCATTAAATATCAAGAAAAAAGTATCTTCTCTTTTATCGAATGAAAATTATGATTTGCGTTGGGAAATAGATTTATTAATTGTTCCTGATATAACGAGTTTCACACCTACTAATAGATTAAATATTTCAAACTTAAACATTCCCAGGGAAGTTAAACTAGCTGATCCATCATTTTTTATTCCCCAAAAAATAGATATTTTATTAGGCACAAAATTATTTTTCTCATTCTTGAATGAAGATAAAATGAAATTGGCAGACAATTTATTCTTGCAATCTAGTTGTTTCGGTTATCTTGTTTGAGGGGTTATTTCAGGCAATAATCTTTATAATGCTACTAAACACTGTATTTTAACTAAAAACTTAGATACCCTTAATAAAACTCTCAAACGCTTTTGAGAAATTGAAGAAATCGAAACAAATAAAGTTTGTGACAATGAGTTAAAATATTGTAACAACCATTTCGCAAAAAACGCATTATAGGAAACAGGATGGTAGATTTCTTGTAGAAATGCCGTTAAAACCTGATCTTTCAGCAGAAATGTTAGGAAATTCTAAGGCAGTCGCATCAAAAAGACTAGATCAGTTATGGACGCGTTTAGAACATGATCCCACTATGCAAACGCTCTATTCATAATTCCTAAGCGAATATGAATTATTACAACATATGGAAGAAGTGAAAGAAAATTCAAATGTCGAAATTGGATATCCATCAAGCAAAACTACTAAGCTTCGTGTAGTTTTCAACGCGAATGTTAAAACGCCCAGTGGACATTCATTAAATGACTTACTATGCAAGGGAGGAGTGCTGCAGGACGATCTCTTCTCGATTCTAATTCAGATTCAGAAAACACGTTTACGCATTAATCGCAGATATCAAACAAATGTTTAGAATGATTGAGGTCAATCCTTTTCAAACCAAACCTAAAAATTCTATGGAAGAACAGCAAAAACACACCAACTAAAGTGTATGAATTACGTACAGTGACATATGGAACCACATCCGCTCCATACTTAGCAACAAAGGTTTTGCAACAACTTTCCCTAGAAGAGGAAAGGGATTTTCCATTAGCTTCAAAGGCAGTAGTACTCCAGGATTTCTATGGATGATTGCCTTTCCGGTGCTTCAGAACTTAGCGAGTTTGAAAAACTCAAATCAGAACTGTCACAGTTTCTTCCACAAGGAGGCATGACTTTACACAAGTGGTGTTCCAACAAGGCTTCATCAACTGCACTTAAAGAATTCACTCTTGACCGCAATTCTGAAGAAATAATGGTCAAAACTCTAGAAATGCTTTGGAACAGTTTAAGTGCTTCCTTTACTTATAAGATCTGCACCAGTCCCAGCACAGATTGCAACTACACCAAACGAGTTGTGCTTTTACAAATAGCTCGCATCTAAGACACCTCTCGAACTCCTGGGGCCGTTCATAGCAAAAGCAAAGATTTTCATGCAACAGTTGTGGTTACTTAAATTGGACTGGGACGAAACATTACCAACAGAGGTTTCTAAACAGTGGGAGAACTTCATTAAGATCCTATCAGATAATATTGAATCCATTCGTGTTCCGAGATGTGTTTTTTTTTTCGTTCTCTCTAAGTCTGTTGTGATACTTGGATTTGCAGACGCCTCTTCAAAAGCTTATGGTGCTGCAATTGACGTACAAACTGTGTCTAACTCCAATGAAGTAACTTCCCAACTCCTTTGTAGTAATTCAAGGGTAGTAACAACCAAAACCACCACAATCCCCCGACTTGAACTTTGCTCTTGTCTACTTCTTTCAAAACTTACGCAGAAAGTCATAGCTGCACTGAAGTTACAAATAGACTCTGTTATACTATATTCAGACTCAACTATAGCCCTCGCCTGGATAAAGACTTCTAACTTGATCATAACATTTGTGAGCAACCGAGTGTCTCAAATTCAGAAGCTATCGAAAGATTTCCAGTGGCAGCATATTCCACCGGAGCTTAACCCTGCTGACTTGCTTTCCAGAGGACTTGATGCTAAGACCCTTGCATCCTGTTAACTGTAGTTTACAGGACCAGACTTTTCAAAATTAAACTTACCTGTTTTTCAGACTGTGCAATTATTTCTAATGGCTCAACCGACAAACTTTATATCAATGAGCTCAAGTCAGTTTCCAAAATAACTTTGACTTTAAATAATGAGTATAAATTTTTAGATAATTTACTTGTTATCACAAATGATTTTCATAAACTAATCAGAATTCTAGCATTTATTTTTAGGTTTGTTCGAAATTGCAAATTTCCTGAAAAGGAAAAGGGATTTTTCAAACAAGAGGAATACAAGAACGCTGAAAAGGTACTCTTAAAATTGGTACAGATAAAACATTTTTCAGAAACAAGCCCGTTATCGCGAATCAAACTATGGGAGATCTTCCAGTAAAAAGAACCTAGTTCAGCATTTTTAAATGTAGGGATCGATTTATGCGGGCCGTTCGAAATAAAATTTAAGGGGCAAAGAAAGGGTACTCTTCAGAAAATATACGCTGCTTTATTTGTATATATGGCAACCAAAGTTGTAGACATAGAGTTTGTCTCGGATTTAACTTCTCAAGCTCTAATCGCAACACCAAAAAGATTTTTTGCGCGACGTGGCAAAAGCTCCACAATTTTTAGCGGTAATGCTACTAATTTTATAGGTGCTTTTGCAGAGATTAAATGCTTATACAAACTAATGATAGGTAGCGAAGACGTTTCGAATATGCTTTCCTCCGAAGGTATCAGATGGAAATTTTTGCCCCCTAGGGCTCCCAATTTCGGCGGTCTTTGGGAGGCAGGCGTGAGAGCTTTTAAATATCATTTTAAGAGAGTAGTAAATCTTGCAAGACTAACACTCGAAGAGTTTTTAACAGTAATTACTCAGATTTAGGGCATCCTCAATTCGCGACCCCTCTCACCTCTACCAACTGATACTGAAGAAATGCAAGTATTAATGCCAGGTCATTTCCTTATAGAAAATCCTATCAATTCTATCCCAGAACCTAACTTCATCGACAAAATAGACAATCTTCTCAATCGATGGCAACGAACTCAAAAGTTAGTGCAAACTATTTGGAGACATTGGCAAAACAGTTATTTGAGCCATTTACAACAGTGCTCAAAGTGTCTGCTTAAAAAACAAAATTTAACTCCTTGCATGCTACTCTAATACAGGACATTCAACTTCCAACTTAACAATGACCTTTAGGTCGAATCATTAAAATAATTTCAGACTCGGATGGTAATGTCAGAGTAACAAAGGGAAATTTTAGGAGACCTATTTCTAAAATTTGCATTTTACCTATTGTAGATAATTTTGATTTGAACTGAAATGTTCATTTGTATTTGTTTAATTATTACGCTAATTGTATTTATTATGCAAATTATTATTGTGTTATGTTTTTTTTACACTTAAGTGCCAAAATTAGTGATGTAACTTTATATACATTCTTCTATATTGAAACATACGCATATTTCAACGCCAGGCGGGATGTTCCGTACTTGTAAAATCACGCCTTTGGCGGTGGAGCATCATCCCTTGGCGCACTTTGCAACTACGCCAATCTGGCAACCATGTAATATCTCTGCACAGTTCTCAAACTGTCTCGCTAAGCGCGCATCAAAATAATCGCATTTTTACAATCTGCTTACTCTTTTTCATTCACCAAAGCAACTCCGCACAGTAGTCAAAACTCACATATTATGACGAGTAGGTAGATATTTCAAAAACTATCATTGATATGCAAGTATTTTTTCGGATTTTGATATTTATATAGGATTCAGCTATCCTGTCATATAAAACTTTTACTATGTTGCAATAAACTTTTTTTTATCAGGGCCATGTTTTAAAATTTATAAAAATATTATTTTTTTAAATTGAAAAAATTATTTCATTCTTTTGTGTAGCAAAATTATGTTCTTTAAATGAATAAAAAAATTTGAGAAATATATTAAATATATTACAGCTTCCGAGGTATCCCCACATTTTTTTTTATGATTCATTTAACACTGATATTTCTATTTTTCAAAACTTAATAACTCTTGAAATTTTCATTAGAAGTTGACAAAAACATTTTGGTGGGCTATTTTCATAACGAATAATTGAGTAAGCTGAAAAAATTGGTTAGCGCAATATGGAAAATATTCGAGACACAAATTAATTATCTATGTTAATTAGTTCAGTTAATCAGAGTATCTATCTAAACAAACCTGACTTTTTTATTCATTCCATCGACACCAGTTTTGTGAAGATGGGATAATAAATAGCAAAATTTTAGAAGTGCCCTATTATTTTTGTTGATTAAAGCGCTCATGGTGATTCACTAGTTTCTTCTATTAACCAAGACAGGTCAATTATAAAGAATTTTAATTCTGAAAATTCTCCATCCCAATTTTTACTATAGAGTATATGAATATGACACCGTCCATTTTTAATTGATGCCGTTATTAATGCTGCTTATCTGTAGATAAATTGGGGAAATATTGGAATTGGAATTGAAAGATGTGACAACAACCTTCCGTGTGTGACTTCTGGTTAATATCTAAGAAATATTTTTTAAGCATAGATTATTAATATTGTTAAAGGAATGCTTTTATATAATAACGCATTTGTAAAATTATTAAAATCATTCCATATTATATTATCAATTCTCTATATAGTAAAAAATATTTTTTTTAGCTTAGATTGTTAATATTATTAAAGAAATGTTGCTGTTTAATTGCGCACTTGTGAAATTATTAGTTTTTCTAAATCCTAAGCAGGATTGTTTGATTCTGTATCAAAAACAGTGCTATCAAAGTGAGCGTTTGAATAGATTTTGGATATAAACTATTACGTTCATTAAATGGCCACGCCTACCTTAGTAATATCAAGTAATCCCAATGGATCAATGGCAAAAAATTGCCCCGATGAGACAACAATTTGTTATTGGCCATTGGTGATCTTGAGTAATGATGAATCGAAAGTGTTCACTTTACGAATCTAGATTTATAGTGTCTCCCAAAAGTGATGGGACACTTGTGCTTTACAAAAGGAAACTGTAATAAAATAAATAAATAAACATGTACAAAAATTTTTTAGGTGTGTTTCATATTTAAAGTTAGTAACAATTATTACATAACATACATTTTGTCGAAATATTAAAATATTAATTTAATAAAAATACAATTGTTTAGAACGGAGCAAAAAATGACTCACATAAGTGATGGGACACTTACTTTCCCCTCAAATATTTATCCAAAAATTTTAATTTTTAAAAGGTTTTAATATTTTGTTGGATTTCCTTTTACTTTTAAAACATGGTTTAATCTTCTTGGGATGGATTCGACTAAATTTTTTTGTGATTTCTGGTGTGATTTTACCCCATTCTTCTTGAAGCACCGATTTTAATTGTTGTTTTGAAGAAATGGTGTGTTTGCGAATTCTTGATCCCAAATATTCTCTATGCGATTTAAGTCTGGAGATTGTGGTGGTGTTTTTATTATTTCAGGACAGTTATACAGCAGCCAGAGTCTAACGTTCAAAGCAGTGTGCTTGGGGTCATTGTCCTGGTAGAATTTAAAATCGTTATGAAGGTTCAATTTTCGTGCTGAAGATTTCAAATTTTGCTTTAAAATGTCAATATACTTGTACTGATCCATTATACTGTAATAAAAACAAGATTACCAACTCCAGCGGACGACATACACCCCTATACCATAACTCCTCCTCCACCTTGTTTTACTGTTGGCACCAAGTTCTGTTTGCGAAATTCTTCCCAGGGTTTTCTCCACACCAAGATTCTGCCGTCAGAACCAAATATATTAAACTTACTCTCATCAGCAAATATAACTTTATTCCAGTAATCAGAATTCTTATTTATGTTGGATTTTGCGAAAGATAGTTTCCTATTCTTTTCACTTACGAAGAATTTTTTCCTGGATACTCTACCGTGATATCCAGCAGATCTAATTACCCTTCTAATTATCTCAGGATTAACAATTATTCCATATAATGCTTGTAAATCAGCAGCAACTTTAGGAGCACTCTTTCTTGGATTTTTTTTTAATATTTCGAACGATAATTCGCTTTATTCCATTGGATAGCTTTGATTATTGCCAATTGCTTTTGAGTAATAATAAAACCACCAAAAATATTTTTATAGCTTATTTCAGACGATTTTTTTTGCATATCTAATGGTGTCCCATCACTTATGTGAGCTATTTTTTGCTCCGTTCAAAACAGTTGTATTTTTATTAAATTAATATTTTAATATTTTGACAAAATGTATGTTATGTAATAATTGTTACTAAATTTAAGTATGAAACACACCCACAAAAAATTGTACATGTTTTTTTAATTTATTTTATTACAGTTTCCTTTTGTAAAGCAAAGTATCCCATCACTTTTGTGAGACACTGTATAGACCATTCAGAGATCTGATACCGAAACTCAAATGAGAATATTGTTCAAAATTACTTGGTTAATAATGTTTTATTTCTTGAGTTTATTTCACTATAGCGATGGAATTTTAATAAGATTAATCTCAATAATTTTTTATTTGTAAATTTCATTAATTCATTTTAATTAAATTTAACAAAAATGATGACAATTAAAAATTTCATTGCTTCAGTGCTTTAAATTTGAAAGATTCTTCAGCATTTCCATACATATATGCTATAATTTTTGTTTCTTTCATCTTTTCTAGATGCTTTTCCTGAGAATTTGTTTTTATTTACTGGAAATAATGCATTTACTCAGGGCCTGATTAAGCCTAATACGGGCCTTTTAACAAAGTAAATTTTAAGGTGCTTTTTTTACCTTTCCCAACTATCAGAATAAGATTTTTTTTTTAATTTTAATTTTTGTATTCTTTTTACGGATGCAACTATTTAAATGAACGACTTGTTCCGGATACTGTCGTTCAGACTTTTGAATTCATACCATTTAGAACCAGGGCAGATGTAATATCTAGCAACCCATATTAATGTACTGGTATGGAATGCATGGATGTGTATCGGTATAGAATCGGTTGAGGCAGCGCCATGTTATTAATTGTTTGTTAAATGCGCGGTCACTGTATAGTTTTGTTATTTGTTTTAACGGATGTAATCGTATTTTAAATTATTACAGAATTCGAGGTTTGTTATTTTATTAGCTATATGCTTGTCAGAGCTTTTACTTGCTATTTTGGTTCAAGTTTCTTTTTTCTAACTGTATTTACTAACCACTTAACTTGTGAAAAATTTCCTTTGCAATTTAAGTTTCTGAAAGCTTTCATATGTTATGTAATTTTTATAATCTTAATTGAATTACAGATGTGGCACGAGGCAAGAAAACAAGAAAAAAAGATTCGGGGCATGATGGTTGATTATAAAAGAAGAGCAGAAAGGAGAAGAGAATATTATGAAAAAATTGTAAGTAAACCTTCAAAATCCGTACAATAGATTGTTTTTTAAAGCATTTTATCATAAATGATATATTTGAAGGTTACCTTGAACAGTAATCTTATAAAATTAATAATATATGTTTTTAAAATCCTGGATGTTAATAAATAAAAAAAATAGTCTTCAATAAATTTATTCTCTTAAGTATTTTTGATTATATATCATAAAATTTTAAGTAACATGCATCATTAAATTCTGATTAACATGTATCATAGAATTCTAATTAGCTTGTAAATATAATAAAAAGAAAATCAGCTAGTTTTCTATTTTGGTTATTTTAGTAATTTTTTTCCTACTCTTAATTTTATATTTTAATACTCAGATAAAAAGAATAAAATTCTAATTAATATGCATCATTAAATTCTGATTAACATGTATCATAGAATTCTAATTAACTTGTTGCATTGTTTAGTTGATCCATCAATTAAAATTTGTTTCTGAATGGCAATAATCTACTAAAAGCACTTAAAAGTCAGCAGCTTTTCATTTTTTGTTTTTCCTAACAGTTTTTGTTTTCCTATAAATACTTTAAAAAAAATAATGCTACCTTTTTCATTTAATAAGTATTAAATAATTGAAATAACTCCTATTTTTCTTTCAGTTTTTAAATAAGTGATTTTGTTGTTATTCATATTTTAGAAACAGGATCCTGCTCAATTTCTACAAGTACATGGACGTCCAGCCAAAATTCACTTAGATCCTGCAGTTGCTATTGCAGCTGATAGTCCTGCTACAATGTAATAATATATTTGTAATACTCAGAAATTTAACTTGCTTTCATTGTCTTTTTTTTTTTTTTTTTTTTTTCTTTTTTGTTTAAATTTAATATATTTGACTATACAGAATTTTGATTATAATGAAATTATTAAAATTGATTTCAAAGAATCTGTATTTATAAGTTTTATTATAATCTAATTTTTTAAAAAAGATCTTGAATATGTAGCAGTTTTTTAAAAAACTTATTGGGTTAATATAATTAAGAGTGTAATGTTAAAACACTTGTAGTTATGTTTCATAAGGTAATGATGATTCTTTTCTCTGGTGATACAAGCCTTTCATTCTAAACAGTACCTTTGAATTTTTCTTGTAAATAATCAAATTCTGTCTTTATTAAGAGTTTAAATACAGAAAAACTTTTAAAAAAATATTAAAAATATACTAATCTGATCTTTATGCAAGACTTCTAATTATGACATTGACTTCAATCATTTATAGGTTGATAATGAATTTTTGTATAACGCATTTTTAAAACTATAGTTTGACTTTTGAAGCCAGTCAATATTTAATTCTTTTAGATTTCAAGTACTGAAATGTTACTTTTTTTTGTTAAAAAAGGCTTTTTAATTTATAATTATGATAATTCATTTAAAGATTGTTTTTATTATAATCCACAGAAAAAATTCACATTATTTTATTTATTGATATATAGGATGCCCTGGCAAGGTCATGCAGATAATTTGATAGATAGATTCGATGTTCGTGCTCATTTAGATATCATTCCTGAGTATGATCCATCAAAGTAAGTTTATATTTTTACTTGTAATTCCTTTTGACTAATGTAATTGCCATTGCACAAAATCGTTAATTATTTAATAATCATTAATTTCCTAGCTTCTGTTCATCCTATATAATATATGATAGCAATATTTATTTAGTGATGTTCTAAATGCTAAGATATATACTTTAAAAAATAGATTTTTGGATATTTATTTTTATGTAAAATTTCTTTTGTGTTGAGGTTGGCATTCTATTAAGTCAGGAACAAGATATAAAAGAATTAGGTGTCAAACAGAAAATTTAATAAGTGCTGAAATAGGCTTAAACATCGCCAGATTGATAATTTCTATGATTTAACTGCTCCATATTAATTGTTTATTATATTAATAATCTGGATAAACAAACTAGTTGATAAAAGCAATTGGCACTTAAAATTACATTGCAGTATGTTTTTTTTAAAATCATAAATACTTAAATGCAGGAATTTTTAAAGTCCTATGCTATTTTTTATATATAAGTTATTTTTCTCAGATGAAATCAATTCTAAGATGCAGCCTGAGTTTTTAAATTATAAATGCTCCATTTAATTCATTTTATTTTGATTTCCCTATGAATGATCTAAAAATATCTGGTACATGTTCGGGAAATATTGTTTTAAATCTTTAAAGAGGATAGATGGAAATAAAGGATATAGCAAAGTATAATTAGTGAAACTGTTTTTCCTTTTTGTTTTAAACATGTATATCAGTTTATTATAGAATTAATTTAATTAATATCACTGATAATTGATATAATAATTAAATTGCTAATTCTTCGTATTTGGATTAAAAAGTATTAGAAACATTGTAAAAAGAATGAAACATTATCAATCCAAACACCAAGAGATTCTTTTTTTAAAAATAAAGATATATGGTTGCAAATTATAGTTTTATTTCATAATTAATGAAATATGCTTTATTTTATTATTGAAAAAGGTATTAATAATATTAAAATACTGTGGGATTTCAAAAATTTTGTAAATTTTTATATAAATTAAAAGAACTAATTCTAAATGTAAATTATGAAATTTAATTCCAAGTGAAAGAATGCAAATGATATATCTATGGTAAGTTCATAAAATGACATTTATTGCACTATTAGCTAGCTACCTTTAGCAACCAGATGGTTTGCTAAGAATATTAGTTGCATTTAATTTCAGTTAAATCTTTTATTCACAATTTTAATGTTCATGATTATTTCAATAAAGTATTTTTAAATATTAAATTGCCACAAACTTTAATGTTATTTTAATAGTGTTACTTATATTTTGTTTATGTTTGTAAACCTTTGTAATAAAGTTAAATCCATTATTATCATAGTGCCATTAAAAATTTAAAAAATATATATGAATAATCTATTGCAGATTATCTTTTGGGATAATGTAATTTCACTTCCTGATTTTTCATTTAAAGTACTTTAATCGACAAAATCTTTCTGTCTTAATTTTCAATAATGGTGAAAAATCACATTATTAAATATTTGATAAAATAATTGAAAGAGTCTGAATTCCATTGCAGCAAAGTAATCAATTGATAAAAATTATGCTAAAAATGAAAGTAAAAGGAAAATGTTAAAATTCAGTAAATAGCATTGCATGGCAATTAAATTGATATCATTAAAAAGTTAATGTTTTAAATTTTAAAAAGATAAACAAAATTTGTTTTGTTCAATAATGTTTCTTAGAATCATTTCCAAAAAAATTCTAAAATTTTGATTAATTTTTAATTTCAAGTTAAAAAATATTGCTCTGTGTTGCATATCCAACCTTTCTAATTATATCTGTATCAAATTTGGCAGGACAGGAGATCTATCTTCAATAAACGTACAGATATATACTCATGCATGCTCCTTTATTATTGATTAATCTAAATAAAAAAGATAATTGATTATAATATTAGTGGATTTCAGTAACATACAGTTTCTTAAAACATTAAAGATATTTTTTGCTATAATTAAACATAATTTTGATAAAATTTATATTAATAAAATTTCTTAGAATTCAGTTTTATTATAAAATATTTTGAGATCATGGAAATTTCTGAATGATAAGGGTTGTTATTAGAGCTTTTAAATCCAAAAAGAATAATTTTAAAGAGAAAAAAAATGATATATCTGATTTTGAAATATTATAAAATATATGCTTATTTAATAGTAAAAATTTAACTTTTGGAACCAATTTCTTCTTTTTTGTTCTTTTTAATGTCAAGTTAAATTAATCTGAAAGTGTTGTGAAGTTTTTGTAAAGTTGGTTATTTACATAAAATTGCATTTTAATGCCTTTTAAAATTGCTAAAATTTTGTTGACATTTTGCTTTGACAACTGTTTAATTTCCACTGCTAATAAACTCTTTAATTAGCAGTGGAAATAAAATGAAAAAAATTCCATAATAGTTCTAATTAACTTGGCAGATAGGATTAAAATTTGTCTCTTAAAAAATCTTTCATTTATAAAATCAAGAATTTTTCAAAAAAATCTTTGAAAAATCTTTGAAAATTTATTATTTGTACCTTCCATAGTTTAATTATAAGCTAATTTTTCTTCCTCTCTCCCTAGGAATGATGAACCAATACCAGAAGATCGTCAAGCATGCTATGAAAGGTATCGAACTTTAGTTCAAAATGACTTCCTGGGTGGTAAGTTTTACTGATAATATGAACTACTCACAATTAGCAAGAATGGACTTTTTTTTAAAATGCTGTCTTAAAAAAACATGATTTGATTCAGGAGATTTAATTTTTTTTTCAGTTGTGAGGCTGATTAATCATAAATAATTGCATATCATTTTAGTATTTGATGGAGCATAAGTTATTTTGCATGAAAAATTGTGACTTTTTAATTAATTTAAGATGATTGAGAAGTATTGTCAATGCTTAGTTAGATTTAAATGAATAGGTAGCAGTTATAATTAAAAAAAATTAGAATTGTTTTTATTAGTTCAGTGTATTGAGAGATTTTGAATGAAAAAGTGAATATCTGAGTAATGAATAGGAGTTAAGTGTTGTTTTGTGCCATATATATATAATAACCATGCAGAATAATTAGCATTAATTTCCACTTTGAATTCCAGTCTATATTGTTAAAAGGAATAAGTAATCAAGTTTATTCAAAATGTTTCTCAATTTTAAAAGAACTCAATTCAAAATTTTCTTCTCAAATTCAACATTTTAAAGGACACCTCAAAACAATTTTCAAGTTTAAGAAGCATTTTTCATAATGGAGGTTTGAATAAAACTAGGAAAAAAATTATGATTTTATGCTTTGGTTATTTTAAAATAAGTCTACTAAACAAATCACGGCTGCAACATTTTTATTTATTGGCACAGTAGTGCACATATTTAATGGAAACATAGTTTTTAGTTTACAAATAATTTATTTTTAGTTCATAAATAATTTACTATTTAGTTAATTATTACAAGATCACTGAAACCTTCCATAATTTTCATAACTATGAGCAAAATTTGAAAGGGAAAAAGTCTATTTTAGTTGTTTGGATTTCTGTAGGGAAGGGCAAAAAGTAATTGGTGTTTCAGTTTTATTTATATAATTTAAGAAAGTTGCAATTAATGACTTAAAATTATTTGCAAAGCATTTGTGCACATATGTTTAAATATTTAAATAATGAGTATCTGCTATGAAACTATTTTTACTGATTTAGCTTTTAATCTATAATTATTATGTGTTCAATTAATTACTGAAATAATTTAAATTTATAGTTTATTATTATTGTAGATTATTGGTGCCTGGAATATCAGTAGCCATTAGTAAAAGAATTTGATTTCAATTATTGATAAAATCAAATCTGAAATATTAATCTTTAATTTGATTAATTATAATTCACATGATTTTGAATTGTTATAATCGACTACTGTGTAATATTTTTAATTCTGTAAGACAAGAGAAGATTTTTTGTTTGTTTTAAAAAGGGTATTTACTGATTAAATTATGTTTTGGTTTTTAGTTAATGAAGACAAGTTTTTACATCAGATATTTATTGAAGAGAGGTTTGGAATTTTCAAGCCAGATGAAGAAAAGAAAAAGTAAGTTAACTTATCAGATAAAAAAAATGGAAAATGTTATGTGTTTAATTCATTTTTCAAATCATAGACAAGATGCTCTCTTTCAGACCAACTGACAAAAAGGCTGCTATTGGTTATGTTTATGAAGATAGCACAGAATCACCTCAGCATCCAAACAATATTTCAAAAGAGGACGAGGATGATGATGAAAATGAAGAAGAAAAGGAGGAGGATTTAAGCGATATTGACTTAGGTAAAAAAAACAACTTTGTTTTACTTTATTGTATTGAATAATATTAATTTATTCTTATATGAATTTTATCAAAAGAATATATTGTAATCGTCACAACATTTAAACTTGAAATTTTGGTCTCCTTGTTTCAGACCAGCCATTGTCTAAATAGCACATTATTGAAATTATGTTTGTATGCCTGTAAGCATAACTCAAAAATTCTCAGAGCTAGGTAAATAAATTATGTGTGGTCTTCATATTAAATTTATTGACTTTTATCAATTTTGATGAATGTCTGGCTACCCCAGTAAGTAGCTACCCAGTATAACAACTTTAAAATGTAAAGAGCTAGATGAATGAAGTTTGGTACAGAGATATAGCCTTTAAAGTGTAGACCTCTATTCAAAGATTGAGCTGAATTTGCTAAGGATTGGCCATCTATCTTTTTATATTTTTGCATGCATGTAAATATGATAACTTAAGTATGCAATGATTTAAATAAAGGAAATTTGATATTTTATCTTGTTATCAAAGTTGTACTTTGCTAAATTTTGTTTCTAATCAGTCAACAAAAAGATCCAATTTTCTATTTGAATATCTTTATTATAAAGCAAAAAATGCTCATATAGGATACTTTTAAAATGAAATTTGAGCCCTCATAGTTTTGGTAGCCGATGTCCAATTTTGTGTGTGTATGTGTGTGTGAGGGAGGGGAGAATATTTATATGAGAAAGTATATCAGAAAGTTTTGGGAAGACCACTGAATGCTGGTTATAAAATATATTATCTTTAATTTTTGGAATAATTAATTTTTCACATTTTATGATTTGGGTGTTACATAAGGAATTTTTAAATTATGAGCTATGATTCCAAGTCATGATTCTTAAATTATGTGTCAAATATATTCCAACAGTAAAGGAAAGATTATGTATTTCTGATGAAATACATATTGAATAGTTTGAATGATTCATTTTCAGAGCCAGATAATTTTAAAAACATAAAATGCTTTATATGCACTGAAAATATACTGTAGACTCTCATAGCTTCATGGATAATGATTCTTTGTCATCTATAATCTAACAAATGAAACCTAAGAATGTTTTTTCATTTGTTTGCAGAATTATTATTTAAACTTTTTGTTGTAAAGATACAGTTATTCTAAGCTGAAAATTTCTATTTGTTATTGCCATGTTTATTAATTTGAACTAATGAAATGTTAATTAGCCATATTTTTGGATGCAGTGGATGATAATGGTCTATCAAAATTTATTTGATTGTTTAGAATTTGGAATTTGAAGATGAATTGATATTGTAAATGCCTAAATTATAGCAAGATAAGATTTAATAATAAAAATGCATTTTTATTACTTAATGTTGAGATTTTTTTGTAAATTGTTTTATTTCTCATTTTTAGTATTACTATTGTAGCACTTTCATGAAATTCAGTGTTAATAATTTATATATTGTTATTAATTTAATATTACCTAGGGAATGAGAAAGACAACATCTCAAAAACGTAATGCTGTTCTATATCTGAATTTAAATATTTTGTATTACCTTAACTCTGAACTCAAATATATGTTTATATTTCTACCAGATTGTTTATTTCTTAATTTCAGATGTGACAGTTGACGTCAACATGCTGACCCCTGCTCAGTGTGAAGAAATGAATGCACATTCCCTCAAATATGGGATGGTAGATGAGGATTTTATAACGTAAGAGATCTTGGCTACTGTTTTAGAAGTTCTGGTTACCTCTTTTCCATAACTGCAAAATAGACCACTGTGGTATCCTCCCTGGCCTACTAAATATTTATTTAATTTCTATTGCTTCGGTACTTAAAACAAAAAGTATCTTATAATGTGTGATTTCTGCAAATGAATTTAAATATAGTAATCCTGAGGGGAAATTCCAACAGATATCTGCACCATGATAAAGATGAAGCAGAGCAGCTGAAACTTGCCAGGGAGATAGAAGAGGAAAAGGCCATGTATTCAGTAAGTCATATAATTTATTACATTTATTAATTGATAAAGATTGTAATATGTGTAAATAAATTAAGTACAAGTACAGTGATTCATGATTTAACATGCATAATCCATTAAAAAATAGTCTGTTTCCTGAATTATTTGTCTGTCTATTATCAACATATTGTATGCCTTTTAATTGACATTTTGATTGATCTATCCAAAGTATTGAGGCAAATACCAATTACATAATCTCTTATTATATTTATACACTCCAATGCAAAAATTACAGCATTAATGCCATTTGACTTTAAGATTGAGAATTGGGATAGTAGAATTACAGAACCTTTGAAAATGGTCAAAATTTTTTTTAATATTTTATTATCGAAATGCAGTTATTTTATTTGCTATGATGTTGAGAATAAAAGCAGAAATTTATTGTTACAAAAAATTATGAGTTTCTGTTTTTTTTTTGTTTTTTTTTTTTGTAAATGCAAATTTAAAAGACATGTAGCAAACTTTGAGTTTTTAAGTTTTGCACACAATAACACTTTATAGATGAGATGCTGACAGTAAAAGAAATTCAAATGGGTAAGGTTATGAAGATCTTGAAAGCTGAAGATAAACCAATAAAGGAAATTTTGGTTATAATTAACCAATCAAAGAAATCTATTCGGATTTTACGTAGTATATGTTATATATATATAATATGGAGGCTGTATGTAACAAATAAGCGTGATTGTCGTCAGATACAAAAACTGGCGAATACCCGACAAATGATTGTTTGTCAAGTTTAAAGACAGTTGGGACTCTCAGTATCAAAGGATTCTAATCATAAAAGGAAATTGAAACTATCTTTCATTGCAAAATGAAAAGGAAATCAGCTCTATAGCCATATTGGAAGTCTCAAAGAATATTGAGGGCTTGATGTTATGTGGACTTAAATGGGCAATTGAGGATATTTAATAATGAAAAATCTGGAATATGGATGATTTAGATGGCTGGTCCTCACTGTTACAATGAATCTCGATGTTTTTATAGTGACTGACAAGGTATTATCTTAGTGATGGTTTTAACAGACTTTAGCTTTGCACTTTACTTTTGGTTCATAATAATATACTACATCATTGGAAGATAACCTGTTGCCATTTTCTGATCTTCTAAGTGGCTCTCAATGGTAATTTCAACAAGATAATGCTCTAGTTCTTGTGACAAAGTCTGGTTTCAGTTCCCAGAATGTATAAACTTTCGATTAGCTGACATCTAGCCTTAGTCTTAACTAAATTGGAAATACTTAGGGCATCATGTAAGTGAACTCAAGTAATTTATTTAGGTTGTATAATACTAACTCTAAGCCCAAAACTATTCATGATTTGATGTTCTTTGATGGAGACATATTTATGAATTAATCAATAAAAATAGATGCACAGTCAGTCTTTAAATCTGTTTATTTCATCTTTGTCTAATTTTTTGAGACCTAAAATATATAATCTGTTCAAGTTAACTTTTTTCATTATAATATTTTGTAGGAATATAATTTCATGAATATAATTTTAATATTATAATTTCATTATAATATTGAAGCACATCACACTGAAGCTATGTTACAAAAATTGATTTTTAAATATTTTGAAATTTGTAAATTCATTCATTGTTTAAATTTCTGTGTATATATGTAACAATAATAATAATAGTATATATTCCTTGCTTGTTTTTTATATGAGTAGAATGTTTGAGTCTTCATTTTAGCTCTGTAATATTTTTCAGTAAGAAGTTCAGAAACATTAAACATTTTTATAATATTGAATCTATAATTCTAATGATTACATTATATATATTTGTTTAAAGTTTGCATGCTCCATAACTTATGTTGTTATTATATAATAAGAATTGCAATCTATATAAAGAATTATTTTCATTGATATGATTTTATATTTTCACACTGTGTGTAAGTATAAATTGTCATAAAATATAATGATTCTGTGAATGCAATTGTTCCATATCCATATTTCCATATTTCTTTTCATTTTTTTGGAGAAACTTTATTAAGTTCATTTCCAAGTGGAAAGATTTTTTTCGTGTTATTTTTAGATTCAGCTTATTTCTTAAATGTTGAGTTCTTTTCCACCATACATTTTAACAATTGAACTAAATATTATTAAATTTTATAATGTATATAAATTTTTTCATTTTGCAGAGTTTAACTATATCTTTTTGAGATGTTAGTATATCTGAAATAATTGCCAGTGGTAAATTTGTGGGAAGATTTTTGATTAAAATAAAACAATATGCTAGCTTAACAAGTAGAGAGGGCACAGGTTGCAAGACTGAGTTCGGGATGAAGTATATTGTAATGTTAGTATGCCTTTAGGATGTTCATTTAATAAAATATTAAAAGGCAATAACCTTCAATTTTGAGGAACTGGCCTTCTAACTTTCAATATAATTTATATACTAATAATGTGTCACCATGCATTACAGTCGGTAAGACGTTGAGACAAGTTTGACTGAGAACTTAATCCCAAAACCTGACTATTGTTAAAAAAAATTTTTTTCTTTCTAAATTATTTCAGATTAATTTAACAATTTATAAGTAGTTTTAATTAATATGTTTTTTAAAATTTTTTATGCAAAAATAAATGTTCTCGGAATTTTTGAATTGCAATTTGTTTTAGAAAAAAAGTTATAAATTTATTTTTCTTAAAAAAAAACAATAAAAATTATTTAAATAAAATTAACAATATACATGTAGTTTTAATTTATATGTAAATTTTATATAATACAAAAATAAATGTTCGTTTATCTAATACTTGAATTATAATACTTGAATCATAATTTTATTTTTATGCAAGAAAAATAATTACAAATATTATTTAAATGATGATAAATATGAAATGGCAGTTGTCCTAAAAACGTTGGAAACAAGATATATGTATATATATATATATATATATATATATATATATATATATATAATATTGATATCTTGCACAATTGAAAATGATGATGAATGATGATCCATAAGAAATGCGTTAAAGAGGTTCATTGGAAAATTGGAAAACTAACTTCATTTACCTTTAAAAAAATATTTATCTTCAGAAAATCAGGCAGCCTATTAAGCCTACCCTATCATGTTATTTAATGTTTTGAACTATTTAATGTGCATCCCATAACTCAACATCTTCTTTCTTTTTTTTTATTAATTTTCAGCTGCTCACTTTAAATTTTGGATATAAATATAGCTTAGTTGAGCTATAACAAATAATTTGTCATTATTAAAATTCAAAAATTTAAAACTTTTAATGATTTTAAGATGATAATAGTTATTTAAATTATTTTCATCATTAAATTTATACTTATTTTTGCTCTTAAAAATTAAATTATAATGAACAAAATTATTTTCCTTTTAAAAATTAAATTATAACTCGCATATTACGAGACAAAACATTTATTTTTGCATGCTAAAATGAGTGGCATGGTAATTGAAACCATCTTTAAATTGTTAATTTATGCAATTTTGCATTTTTAAAAAAAATGCATACAAATTTTTATTTAATTTTCTTTTAATAGGTAAATTACAATTCAAGAATTAGGAGAATAAACATTCATTTTTGCTTAAAAAATGAGAAACATATTAATTAAAAGTATTTGTAATTATGTAAATTAATTTAAAATTATAATATAATTTAATTTGAAATAATTTTAAAAGAAAATAAAGAATTAAAGCAATACCGAACTCGGGTCTCGTGATTGTTAAGCCAGTGCCTTACCAACTGTGTTGTCTTGACATTTGTCAGTGATACATTATTAGTATATAAACTATACTGAATGCTTGAGAGTCATTTTCTTGGAAATTGGCTGCTATTGCACTTTAATAATTCATTCAATGAGCATCTTAAAGGCATACCCGAGTTTTTCAACCCATGCCTTCCTCAACTTATGTGCTTTTCAGTTTGTTGAATATTAATATTTTTTTAAAGAAATTTATATCTATGATAAAAATATGATGGTAAAAAAAGAGTGCATGGTCAGAGCATTTGCCATGGAAGCTAATTAACATCAGCAACAATAAAAATAATGCAATTTTATAGAATAATTATTGTTGAATGCCTGAAATTTTTATAGATTTTATAAAATTTTAATTGGGCCTTTTTTTTTTTTTTAGTATTATTTGAAATGAATATTGGTTTTGTTGCAAATTACGACAAATATTGACTGGCTTGATTTTTTTTCTAATGGTTTTTCTGTTAATTGACTTTTGTTTGTCATAATAATTAATCAGCACCCAACAAATGTTCATTTATTATTATGATGTACAAGAGCTGTTAAAAGCACAAATAAGTTGGTTGCTTTTAAAAGCTCAGTAAATTGATATGGTGCTATATTAGCTCAGTATACCAAATAACATGTTTAAAAGAGAAAGGGCATAGGAAATTTAAATCTGAGTAAAAATTTTAATAAATTGAAAAAAAAATGTATTGCCCTTTTATATTAATTAAATCTTAATTTATAATTGAGTTTCTTAATTTTTTTTTTATTAAAAAGAGGTATTTTTATTAGATTAATTTTAAAACTCCCCCACTCTTCAAAATTATTTGATTTTGATTCTTAAATGCCTCTTTTTAAACACCTGTTTTCTTAAAAGAGAGGGTGGGGGGAGCATATTTTGTGATATTAAAAAAATAAAATATAGATTTATGGGATACCATATATTATATAGGAATTATATTGTATGTATGGGATAAGTAATTTTAATATGAATTTCATTTACCCAAGATTTTAAGCAAAATTTTATAGCTTCATATAAATCTTGTGCATTTATCAAGCATAAATCGAGCTGTGTGGATTGCAGTTAAATTTAAACAAACACATTTCTATTTATTGGTAAGTTTAAGAGTGGACCACTGAATTGACATTAAAGTAAGTATTATAATGATGACTTATTAGAAAGTGATCACATTGATAATATTAAAAATGTATTAACTTAAATGATCTAAAAATCTTTAAATTTTTATCAGTTGCAAAATCAAGATTTAATTTTTATATAATTGTAATAATTTACTCTCATTTATGATTTTTTGCAAATTTATATTAATAAAAGGGGAGCTTTGTGGTACATATAAAAGTATTTAACTTTTAAATACAAAAACTGAAATATTAGTAACCAAGAATTTTAAATTTTAAAGTCTTATTTTCAACAAAAGCATTATAAAAGAAGGAAAAAGTAAAACATTTTTTTTTATCTGGAGAATTTTTTTAAAAAAAATTTGCTTTTTATGGTTTTCAAAAAAGAGATGGCTTTGATTTGTATAATTTTAATAAATTTGATAATATCTAAGTTATATGGGAGCTCAAATACTTCGCTTCTAGCTTGTCATTTTAAATAATAAAAAGTATTACAAATTAGTTTTTTGGTATTTCTCTAAACTTTTATCAGATTTAATATTTCCTTATAAAATATGGAACATTTTTATTAATTTTTAAAGTATTATTGCATTTTAATTTTAACTGGTGTTTTATGAATCAATTATATTTTATTTAATCAAGCACATTATATTCCTGGACTTATTCAGTAATAGTATAATTCAACCAATTGTTAAAGAACAGGGTGCATAGGGTCATTAAAAGTTCTTAAAAACAATTTATGTTTGGTAATCCTTATATAAGGCCTTAAAAGTGCTTATTTTTTGTTCAAATACCTATTTCCCCCTTTCTTTGGGAAAAAATAAGAAAAAAGAAATTTCACCATGCTATAGAATTACACTAGATCTTCCTTTTTATATGACTATTTTCTTTCAATATTTAATAGATCTTGTGAACCCATCATATAATCCTCTGTGAGTTATTTGTTGAAGAATCCCTGGCCTGTGTTTAATAGTTTTCGAAAATTAAATGTAGTTCTATAATTGGAAATACTATGGTAACGGATAAAATGCTTATTTTTTAAGATAAAATTTGCCTATGCACCCTGAAGAAGTTTCAATAAATTTTTCATAACTGAATTATTTTCATTTAACTTCAAATGGAACACTAAGTATTTGTAATTGTTTTCAATATTAAACAGCTTAATGGCATGTCTGCTGTGATAAATCAAAGATTGTCTTGCTATTAACACTATAAAATTAGGAATAATTTTTGGTTATTTATCAATGTATCTTTCAGATTATAATAATTAATTTCTGTTTTAAATATTAGGGCAGAAAATCACGAAGAGAAAGAAGGGCTCTAAGAGAGAAGAAGCTTGCAGGCAGGAAGATAACTAGCCCACCAAGGTATCAAAATTTCTATTTTATATAGATTACTTTATAAACTGTTTTAACAATAATTAATTTCATAAATTAGTGATTATTTTGTTAAATTTTTTAGCTATGCAGCAAGAGATAGCCCAACCTATACACCTATGAGGTAAGTTTCTAAAATATTTTCTGAATTTTTCAACATATATTTTTACATTTTTAGTGACGTAGTAAGCATATATTTTTGCTGGCATAGTAAGTAACTACTTTTTTAATAATTAAAAAGTGATTTCATGGTAATTCTTTTCGTTTCCAGTAGTTCTTTTTTTGCATTAGAATAATAATAATTATATTATTAAAATAATTACATTAAATATTAAATGAGCTAATATGATCTTTATATATTAAGTGGTTAAACACACAGTACAATCATTACACAACAGATTTACAGTAGATTTAAAAGAAAACTTGTAAAATGTAATTTAAAAAAATATGTCTTGCATAATATCTTTGTTTTTATTTTATGTAAAAATATAATTTAGGAAGAATGTGACAGTATAAGCAATTTATTGCTTTTGCTTGAATAGAGTTTTTGTTTTTCAGAATAGAGTTAATTTTCAAATATTTTTTATTTGGGGAATTATCAATATTTCTAACTATAATTATGATACGTTTTTACTTATATTACCCCACATTTTGTTCTTTGTTGATCTAATGATCTTATAAATTCCTCAATATTTCAGACATTCAACATCTAAATCTCGTTCACGATCTCCACCAGATGCTGGTAAAATTATGTTTATTACAAGTTTTGGTGGAGAAGGCTCAGATGGAGAGCAGCTGTCTAAATCAGGGAGTAAAAGCTCAACTAATAATTTAAAACCAGGAAAAAGCCAGAAGTAATTGTTATTTTTGCTCTTGTGATAATGATAACTGATATTGAATTATATATCAAATATTTTTTGAGTTTCTCTAAAGTTACTTTCATATTTGAGACCTTGAGAAAAAAAATTTGCAAAATAATTTTAAAATTAATAATTTTAAAAATTGTCTTGTTAATATAAATGTTTTTCACTGTGTGCTTTAAAAAAAAGTTTTTTCTGTATAACAAGCCATTTTTTAAACAATAAGTTGTCATATTAATTGAGTTTACGTTATTGATTGACTTTTTGAAATTACTAAATTTAATAAATAATTGACATGCATAAAATTTCTAATGCTCTGAATTATCTCTATAATTCTAGTAATTTAAATTCTTGGGGAATTTTTCTTTAAATATATGTATTTGTGTTGAAAACTTTGACAACTTTTAAGAATTTGACTTTTATTTATAGGACTAAAGACAGTTCTGGTTCTGTCTTTGGACCACAGTTACCTTTTAAAATTGATGATGAGAAATCTTCTCGAATGTCAAGAAATAGTTCTTATTCAGATTCTTCTCGATCTTCTCATCATTCTAAAAGAAAACCTGAGAAACATCATTCTCGACACCGATCCAGGCATTCTTCCCGTTCTTCTTCTGGCAGATCTGTATCTCCTAGAAAGAATTCTCATGACAAAAAAAGGTCTCGTAGAAGTAGAACTAGGTCTAGGTCCAGATCAAGGTAGTATGAACTGTCTACTTGTTTTTTCCTAATTTAATGCTCTTTTTTTTAAAATGAAACATTCTTCTATAAAATGATGAGATAAATTATTGAATTCTCCATTTATCTTCAACTCATTGAAATATGCTAATATTTTTAGGTCTTATTCTGTATCTAAATCTCGTTCACGATCTCGCTCTCAACTTCAGACTTGGCGAATTAAAGCAAAATCTGCATCTCAGTCCAGATCTAGGTCTAAATCTGCCACAAAAGTTGTTGAAAATAAATCAGAATCACCACAACTACCGCCACCTCCAGTAAAATCATATTATCGTCATAGTTTATCTAAATCTAATAGTGAAGTGTCTGATGAGAGTGAAGAGGATAAATCGCCATCTCGAACACCACAACTTTCAAACGTTTCGGGCAATTCCAGGTAATTATGGCTATCAGATATTTCTTTATATAGAAAACCAAATTTTAATTATATATAATTTAACAGAAAGTTTTAATATAATTATCATTTGATTTTTTAATAAAATTGTATATTTTGTACCAGATAGTTCAAAGATGAGGAACTGTTTGTTTTTATCTTTTTTTTTATGTGTGAATTTGCAGAACTGTGCAGGACTTGAAATTGTGAACTATTGATTTAAAATTACAGGAATATTATTATTTTTTTACCTGGATTTAAATGGGTTTACATCTAACCATGAAATCTGAATTTTTGTCATTTAAAAAAAATAGGTAAAATTACTTTTCTAGACTGAATATTGGCTCTTTGATTGGAAACTTCAGCATTTCTATAATGTTATTATTGGTCTGTAAAAGTATGAGATTAGAATTCATTGATCTCTTAAGACTTTTTCATAATAAGGCTATAAATAAACACAGTAGTTGCACTTGATATTGCTCACTTACACTATACACATAAATTTAGTTATGGACATTATCTATATCATAATTCAGATGAAATCATGCATACTCATATTGTGTGCACTTACATGTTCATAGATATATTTCTTTTTCTTTTGCATTCCATGATGATGTTTAAATTATTAAATTCGAAAACTAATTATCATTTAATTATGGTCAGTTTCTAGATGCATGCAATTTTGGATATAAATTTCTTAAAAGTTTATGCATGATGAATGGTATATAAAAAAATGTATTTTCTTTCTTCAGTTATGCATTTTTAATGTTTGCAAGATTTTTTTTTGCATCCAACATTTTTATATTTGAAAAGTTATCTTTTTAATTTTAAATCAAAATATCAGGTATTTTGTTTTCTGTTTAATTGATGGCACTATTGTTAATGAAGATTTGTTATACTGTTGTGTATATATAAATTTTCATAAATAAAAATAGAATTATTCTGTTAGTTTTTATTGCAATATTTCATTCGATAGTTTTCACTTATCTAACTTGCATTATTTCTTTGAAGCAAGTGTCAAAAAAAGAATTGAAACATCTTGCTCCTTGTAATTTATGCTTCATTAGTAATTGTGAAATAGTTTGAATGTAATTGAGATAAATGTTTCTTTTTTATCAAAATTTTTCAAGAATAAATATTCATTAGGGCTTTAATTTGGAATTCATAATTGATATTTGGCTTTTATTTATTAGTTATTTTCTTTATTTTTTTATTAATCATGATATTACTTTAGAGAACATGAGCAATTTGGAATTAATTAATTTATTATTATAATTTACAAAAAAACCTAACTCATTGGACATTTTAATATATGTTCAATATTGTTAAGCAAAAAATTATTCTATTGGAATATTTGTTTATATTAGAGTTGTTACCTTTTTTTAGAATTTTTATCAGATATGAATTATTATATAAAGAAATCTGTAGTATGTATCTTGAGGTGAAAATGAATATGTGAAAGAAACTACTAATCTTTGAAAAAGTTTGAACCAAATCGTTTGTTATGCAACTGGAAAATTATAGTTGCTTTAACTTTCTAGAAGTTTTTATAGGAAAATATAAATTTCTGACAGTTTTCTTTTTACAACCACTGTCTCTTATAAATATTTTCTTCTGTTACTTTTTTCTGTTAATTTAATGTGATTTATATAAATACTTGTAATACCAATAATCATTTAAGAATTCATTACTAATTTCAGTTCATGTTTTCTAATGACATATTTTAGTGTTTTTGTGTTGCATTTATTAGTATAATTGAATTGATGACTTGAGATATTAACTGCTTTAATTAATTTCATGCAGCTGATGTTCCATTTAAGTATCAGCATAAAAAATTATGATAAGTAGATTTAAAAAAAAAATTTATTCCTTTTGTTTTCAGATGGTTATAAAATGTTATTTTGCACTCATTGGATTGAATTTGTTAAAAGCACTGTTTTGATTTTGTTTAAAATTTATGTTAATGTGATGGATTCATTATGAAAATTCCTTACAGAAATGAAAATTATTCTTTGCAATACATTTATTTTATAATATTTCTTGTGATTTGATTGTTAAAAAGTGTTCATGTTGTGGAGAGTAAAATATTGTTTGGATGTTTATCTATTCTTTCTCTATTAATGAAAATAACTTTAAATACTGTTGGAAAACAATCATTTAACCAATTACAGTATATTTAGTAAGTGGAGATTTTATTTGCTTTTTGCATTTTTTTTTTTTCAGATTTACATACTAAAATTTCTTATATTTTATGCTGTACCAAGTTACTTAACTTTCGTACTTTTTAAGTATTACATATATGTTTACACGATTTGTTTAAAATTACACAAAAGTAATGACATATCTATTTTGATAATGTTGCTTTGAGTTACAAATAGTTTTTTTCTAAATTTCTGAATTACTAAACCATTTATTTGTTTCTTGCAGATTGCAGCCACTTATGGGTAAAGCTGCTCCTGCCACCAAAGTCAGTAAGAAGTTTTCTATCTCATTTCCCAAATAATAGTCATCATAATATACTGTTATTCTAATATCTGCTATTAAAAATAACAGAAATTTCATATCTTTTATAGAAGAATAATATATATTAAATATAGAATATAAGTAATATTTCTGTTAAATTAAGTATAAATACAAAATCCTTAAAAATGAGTTAGCGTGTTTTATAAGATGGAAAGAAAACTGAGATGTTTCTTTAGCTCATCTTTAAAGTGATAAGTATTTTTGAAATTTAAGTAAATTTTAATTAAGTTAAATGAATGTATTATTTTAAATTTATGCATTTTCTTGAAAGCAATTAATTCATAACATGGTTTCATATTTGTACTTTTAAAAAGTTTTCAATATTATTTTGAGTCAAAAGTAAATATAAAATTTCTGTTGCTAATTTTTAAAAATTTAAATGCTGATGATGTGTTACATTTATGACTTAATAAGCTGAGTTTTAAAAATTCTGTGACTTAGCAAAACTTAATAATAAATATGATTATTTATATTAAATTTTTTTATCCATATAATCTTTTTTATTGCATAATTAATGTTTAGTGTATTAATCTACTTATAATAATGCATTTTGAATTATTTAAATTGTAATATCAATTAAGGAGGAATATTTTAAGGTTATGTTAAGGAGAAAGTAATCACTAATAATTCTTTTAAGAAATTTTAGTTTCAAACTTCTAATCTTATTTCTTGAGACAGTTGTATATTTGAATTACTTATGTAATTTGCATGATCTCCATACAATCTTTAAATAATTATAATGTATTATAGAATTAAGATTTGGTTGTAAATATGTATTGCAAATTGAGGAATTATAATTTGTATTTATGCATTAGCTACTTTATAATAATATAATACATATTTTATGCAATTAGTGTTCATTTGGTAATTTTTTTTAGCTTTTAAGTTTTTTTTTTGGGGGGGGGAGGCAAGATTATAATTCACTTCTAAAAGAGTATTGTTATCAATAGTTGAACTTTACTAAATCTATTATTCTTTTATTTTTAATTTTATGATTTATCTATGATATGAAGTAAAATTTTTAGCTAATATATGCAATTATGGTATTAAATATTATTTAGAACAGTCTTTGTATTTTCAATTTTTTATTTCTTCCAGTTTTTATTTCCTGTTTCAATAATCAATTAGAATTTAAACAGTAATAGTTTTTTTATCTTGCATTTTCTAGTTACTTTTAAATTATTTATATTTTATTTTTTAAATATATATTTAAGATACTATTGCTTATTTTTACTTTTGTATAGCTTTAATTATTTTAACAATAGAAAATGTATAACTAATCTATTATAAATTGATAACAAGGAATTATAAATAATAAGTAATATTAAAGAAGTAAATAAATGAATAAATAATAAATACAGCTTTACCAAAATAGAAAATTGCTAAGAAAGGAATGTAATTTTTTTATTAAATATAAAAATAACTAATAACTTTGGCATTAATTGATTGAGTTATCAAAATTTGAGGTGGGGAGATAAGTTATAATAAAAACCATTATTAGATTTAGAAATTGGCAGATCTTTTTCAAATTTTTTTCTGTGGATTTGATACTCATTTGCCAAATTTGGGTAATTTAGCAAATGTGTTTCTAATTTAAATTTCATTGGGAATAATTTTTACTTCTAGAATAAAACTCTATTTATAAGTTAGGTTCAAGCAGAATAAACAAATAAAATTATGGTCCATTGCATACAAATATCATCATATCTGTTGTGAGAAAAATGAAGTGATCAGAGAAATGGGGAAGATATAGTAATTCTATGCTCTATAATTTTTACCAGTTGATAAAATATAACTCGTTAAAACCAGTCAAGAGCTTATCCACCACTCCCACCATATCATTATTATTTTTTAAAATCTACTTGTAGATTATAGTTAAATATACAGTTCTTTCCTGGATATTATTTTAAATGGTAGAAATCTATTTTAGGTTATTTCATTTGTCAAACATGTTTTTATGAGATATTTTGAACCATTTAGTGAAATTTATATTGTTTAATGAACTAAGTTAAATGAAATATGAGCCAAAGCATTTTTAAATTCATTCTAGAATATTACAATTAACATTTAAAAAGTAAATTGTTCATTTGATTAGCAAAGACCTTTCTATTAATTTTTCAAACACTTTTATTGCTGATATAGTTTTTATTTAGTGAAAACTGAAATTGTAATATTACAAATATTTTTTTAATTAAAATTTCAAAATCCATTAAAGTTATTTTGGAACAGATTTGAGAATAAATACATCATATTACTTCATGTAGAAATTTTTTTTTAATTATGGCTACCTCATTCTAATTGTATTTTCTTGTTTATGAATATTGATTTCTTTCTTTTCTGTTTACAGGCAAAAATGACTCCCCAAGAGCGGCTTAGACGAAAAATGCAACTGGCTTTGAAGAAACAATGTGAGCATTTAATTTGAATTATTTTTTATTTTTTTAGACATCAGATATTGTATTTATTAAAACCTTTTCCACAAATTACAAATGTGTTTAAGTAGAAAATTATTAAAAATTGTAGATGTCAGAAAAGAAAGAGCTCAACTTATTGAAATTATAATTCTTTTTAATAAGATGGGGTAAAATTTGTCTTACTATGTTAGTTTTCTAAAGTTATGAACAAAAAATAACAGAATTAGAAAAATATTAGCAATGAATTTTATTGTTAAAAGTAATTGATTTGTGTGAAATTTTACATTGATGCAGATTTAGAACATTTAATTGCATTACCCACATTCACTATCATTTTCGAACATTTAAGGTGGATAACCTTAATTGAGAGACAGTCATTCCCTATTCTTTCTTTTGCTATATAATTTTGTAAATTTTTTTAATGTAAATTCTTATGCTAAATGAATACTTATCTTTTGATTATATATAAAATGCATTTTAAACTGTAAATATTCCTACTTTTTAAGCATGTTTCAATATATCGTATCAATATGTGTTAATGTCCCTCAAATGATATGAGATGTTGTGATATTTTGTATTTGTCTGTAAATTATTAATTATTTTAAACCATTTTAACATTGATTCATACAGAATATTGTGAAATTCAATCTTGAATTGAATTGCAATTTTACTATCATTTTTTTTTGTATTACAATTATATGTTATGTTTTGTTGTTATTCTGTATTGTCATCAGCTTATTATTTTGCAGCTTTATTTGAAAACAAAATTCTGAATAATAATTTCTTTTTATATATATTTTCCTTTAGCAGTCGAACTTTATTTAAATATTAGTTAATCTTAAAAACAATTTTTTAATTTTATAAATTTTTGTGACAATGTTTAGTTTGATTGCTTGTGCTTTAAACATTTTTGAATTTGATACTGAAAGATTTTATATACTAATTCATGATAATTTTCTTCATAATATTGTCATCTACATATTTACTAAAATTTATTTATGCAGATAAAGCTGATAAACAGGCACAACTTGAAAAAACAGAGAAGCAACTTCAGGAAAGACAGGTAAAATTCCATTGCTGTGTATATAATTTTTCTAGCACATTTGTGTATTTTTTGCCTGTTAAGCAATCATGGTTCTTACAGCATGTATACAATAATATGAGTACATTTCCAGAGTGCTTCCTTTTAGGACATGGAATTAATTAGGAGCATTTGAATTATGTTTATATTTGGGTTCCATTTTAGTTATCATTCCCCCCCCCCCCATTTTAATTCCTGTTCTGTCTTGAATATTCTTATTTTGGTATAATATGGGCTCTTGGAGACAAATGAATCAGTATTGTGTTTTTTTAAAAAAAATATTATTTATTATTATTATTTGACCACAATTTGCATGCAATTGGTATTCAGTAGTTTTTGTGAGGTCTTAAAATTGGATATCAAATCAAATAAATTAATAAACATAGATTTTTGATTTAAAAAATTATAGTCTTATTCTAGTATAAAATAAAAAGTTATAATAGGTTAATACCTTTGTAGCATAAATTATTTTTTATTTTATGCAATTGTTTTCAAATTCATGTTACTGTTTAATTTTACCTCTTCAGAAGTTTTGAAATTCCTTTTTCCATGGGTGTGAGGATGTTTTTATATATAAAAATTGTTTAATAGTATTTTTTAATGGGATTTAAAACTGAAATGAAAGTAAACAAATGAACTTGTGATTAAATAATTTGCATGATAAATAATGTTACACGGCTGAATTATATTATGGAGCATAATGGTTAGCTTTATTTTCTGATTCTTTCTAATAGATGTAGGCAATGCTTAATAAATTTATTATCTAATTGGCTTTATCATTTAATTAGTTCTTGTGTTTTGTGATATCACAAGAAGCTTATAAGCAATGCTTGCATTATTTAATTCATTTAAGAATAATTCATATTGTATCTGGCTTTTTATTGAATGTTGATAATGAAGAATATGAACAAAAACCTTGTTTATAATCTCTTGTATATTCTGCGTAATGGTAAATATACCACTTTATTTATTTTAAAGGATAGAGCTGAAGAACTGAGAGAGATGGCCATTAAATTGCGGCAAAGGTAATTATTTCTCATTATATCTTCAATTGCCTTAAAAACAAAATAAACTCACTTCATTTCACTGTTGATTTCTTTTCTTTTCTTCCTTCCTTTCTTTTTCTTTTTTTTTTTTTTTTTTTTGCTTGGAGGGTGGGTAGGACCAAATAATAATTTGAAATTTAATATTTACATAATTTTATATAATAATTCAAGTTTGTATTTTTTTTTTTAGAATATTGAATTGAACTTTTAATTATCCTTGGGAAATTTTTATTCATTATAACTAAAGAAAAAAAATATCCCCACTTAAAACAGATAGTTTGGTTTGTTTTTCAATTAAAAAAATATTAAAAATATCTATGTCTTGTTCTTAGAATGATTATAAGTGTTGGTAGATTTGTTTAAAGTTATGTAATTTATAATATTGAGTAGTAAATTTAATATATATTGTTCCATCAAGTAAAGGTTAATTTTTTTTCTATTCATGAAAATTCTTGTATTTTTTACTAGGGAAAGAGAAAGAAGGCACAAGATGCGTGGATATGATTACGATTCAGACAGTGATAGCACCTGGACTAAAAATCCAGATTATCCTCATAGGTCTGATAGTAGTTATTCAACTAAGAGGAATAACCAAACATCCAGTAGAAGTAATAGCAGCTATAGTAGTCTGGAGCGTAGTCCTCCTCTTGATGCTCCTTCTAATAGCAGGCGACGAAGCCAATCTAAGACACCTTCACGTTCTTCAAATCGAAGTCCAAATAATGAAAGAAAGAGATCTCCATATAGGAGAAATAGTCCAATTCATCGTAGTCCTAAGAGAAGTCCTCAACGTAATTATCGGAGAAGTCCAGGATATGGTTCAAGAAATCAATCTAACTCATCACGTAGATATTCACCTCAAAGAAATTCACCTCGTAGGTATTCTCCTGCTAGAAATCAGTCACGTAGGTATTCGCCACCAAGAAACGATTCTTATAGATATTCCCCATCTAAAAGTGAATTTCATAGATACTCACCATCTAGAAGTGATTCTCGTAGATATTCACCATCTAGAAGTGATTCTAATAGGTATTCACCATCCAGAAGTGATGCTCGTAGATATTCACCATCCAGAAGTGATGCTCGTAGATATTCACCATCCAGAAGTGATGCTCGTAGGTATTCACCATCCAGAAGTGATTTGCATAGATATTCACCATCTAGAAGTGATTTGCATAGATATTCACCATCTAGAAGTGATTCACATAGATATGCACCATCAAAGAATGATTCTTATAGATATTCACCATCAAGGAATGATTCTTATAAATATTCACCATCGAGAAACGATTCTTACAGATATTCACCATCGAGAAACGATTCTTATAGATATTCACCATCGAGAAATGATTCTCGGAGATATCATCTGTCAAAAACATACAGGTTTGTGAAAATTTATTTACTGAAAACACACCTTTATTTTTTGAATTTGAAATTAATAAATGCTAAAGATATCACTGAAAGTACCGATTTTATTCAAAAGTTTATTTATTTAATTAGATTTATAGAAACAAATTTAAAGCAAAAGATTTTTTAAATGTTTGAAGTACTCCATTTTTTTTTCATTAACATACCCAGATTTGTAATCAAAAATTTTTCAATGAATATTGCAAATCATAAAAACTGTTAGACAAATGGATCAAATACTGAGAACGGAGAGTACCCATTGATCAAATACTGAGGGGATGCATACTACCACAATTGAAGGGAGTGGGAGGTGGGAAGCTTTAATTTTTTTTTCTTTATTCAATTTTGTATTAAAAAATCATAATTTATTGAAGAATATCTAGTTTAAGTTAATTTCTATGTTCAGTGAAAAATATAAAGGTGCTCATTAAAGAGGGTGGGAATTAAAAACTTTTCCTTTGTTGCTGAAAAAAATAGATAATAATAATTAAAAAAATTCTTACAAAATATATTTGTGTAATTAATCTATTCACAAGTATTCTTCATAAGCACTTTGAAGCACTCATACACAAACATTTTGCATATTTTCCTTTCACTAGCTGGTAGCTATTGCAACTACATCTAAAAGTGAAATGTACACACCATGTTTTATATGAAGATAAATTGGAGAGGTGAACTAAGGCATTTTCATTTATAAATTACATGCATGTCATTGTAACTTTGCTGGCGACAAATTGTCAGTAAACTAGACAGGCATCAAAGGACCCAGGAAAACCGCAAGAGGGGTAGAGGGGGGGGGAACTTGTGGCTCGCCTGAAGATTCTCTGGTCGTTGGAACACGGCTTAAGAATGCAAACTGCAGGTTTCTCTTGTCACCTTCAAATAGAAATTCAAAGTAGAATTTTTTTTTTGTGAGAAATCAGACTGGTATCTTAAAATTGATTTCTTGTGTCATGAAAATCTTGTGTAGTCTCAGAAAATTGTATAGTTAAAAAAAAATCAATATACATAAAATTTAAAGATTATAAAAATTCAAATCCCAGAAAAATGCATACACAGAAATTAAAAAAAAAAAAAAAAGAGTTGAATACCGATAGCCCAAGAGAATGTAAATGCATCCCATATGTGGTAAAAGAATCGGTATATGTCCAGAAGGTAAAAAACACACTTTTGCATATATATATTTTGTTGTAAATAGTATCTAGAAAATAAAATATGAGGAAATTATTTACTAAAAGGTAAGCAAAAGAAAATATTTCATAGCTGATGGAATTTAATGAAGTTTTACTTCTTTCTCAGGTTTCATGATTAGGTATATCTTTCATGTATATGGATTAGGTTTATATTCCCCCCCCCCCTATAAAAAGTATATTTTTGCCATTGAAACAATTTCTTTGATAGGTTGAGAATCAAGGATTTAAAATTTCTCTATTTTGATAAATTTAATTATGAAGGTATTAGTTGTCTTATCTAGTTATGACATGTCTGTTTTTTTAAAATTTAGGCAAGGAAACTCTCCATCACAGCGATCAAGATCACCATCAAGATCATATGGCACTAGACCCCTAGTTGATTATTAAATGTTAGTTATTTTTAAAATCATGTTGATTGTTTATCACATTCATTTCTTAATAAAATATCTTACATTTTGATATATATTTTTTTCTTTTGGACATACAAATTGTAATAAATGAATTTGAAATTCAAAAACTGTCTTTTTTCTTCATTTACTTCTTAAATGACATTGTGAAATTATACATATGCTGTTAAGGGAAGGATATTTGTGATTGTCATATGTTGAATTGAATATGATGTGGTTTTTATGTGTTCAGAATAGATTGTCTTTGAAAAAAAAGTGCACTTAGTTTAGTTTTTTATAATTTCATATTTCATCATTTTTTTAATTTGTGCAGCAAACAAAATATGATTTTGTATTCTGATTCTCTTCTTTAATCAAGAAATTATATTGAGATAATAACTGTATCAAGATTGATTTTGTTTTAAGATAAAAGATTGATTGTACATAGATAAAATCTGAAAGTGAGAAATATGTTTTCTGAGTCAAAGTATTTTAAGAGAGAGAGAGAGAAGCCATGTCTTATTTGCATTGTATATTTTTTATTCATTAGTAATAATTTACATGAGCAGAATAGAAACCTGCATGTTTATATAATGTAGTATTTGATACTGCATATTACATGATTTACGTTTAACAAAGAACTATGCAATACTGTGAACCTTTTACAAGGAACTATGCAACATTGAAACATTTTACTAGGAACTATGCAATATACTAAACAATTTACAAAAACTATACAATATAATAAATATTTACGAAGTTATACAAATGCATTTTATGATCTAGTGCTTTATATCTCTTAGGCTGTATTCAAGATGCATTTTCAATTAAAACAAAGAATATTTTTATTACAGTAAGTACCATTTAACATAATTACATTTGACCTTTCTAATGAAACCAGTAATCAAAAAAAAAAAAAAAAATGGTACTCTGTTAAAAGAAACTTATTTTGGAATTTTGTATTAATTGTGAAAAATGATGAAATAACATGTCATAGCTTGAAATTCCTGATGTGCTAAAATAAGAAATATATAATAACATGTTAAGTAGTCGATAATTTTAAAATAAGCATATGCTACCACATTTTTCTTTTACCACAACCGAAAATAAATTGATAGCTAGTTTATAATTGTTATTCCCATGAGAGTGAGATTTACGTATAAAATTTCAAATCTTTTATCATTTGGATTTTGAAACTTGCGTTTTGCATTTTTTATGTTACCTTTTTGAGGCATCATTTTATATTGTTTCATCATATTGTACATGGATTATTTGTTCTTTTGGTTTATAAAATTTGGTTCATGGGGAAGGGAGGAAAAGCAGAAGTTTTAATGTTTCATTCCTGCTTTTTGCCATGTAAAGTGTTAGATTATCTTAAACAAATAAATACTTTTTGCCCAATAAGCACTGAAAATATTAAAAAATATTGAGTGCTATTAACAATTTTTTACTATGCTATTTGTAATTTTGAATTTGATTTTCAATTTCTCTGTTCAGCTTTTCATAAAATCATACAATAGGTGGGAGTTTCGGATTCTTAGTTACTGAGAATTATAAATACAAAGAAAAATTAATAGCTTATATATATTTTTTTATTTTATGTCTTCTTTTAGACTATAATATAAGGCAAATAACAATTGTTAATTGCATATTGAATTATTTAAAGATGATAGAATTGCACGATTTTAATTATAGAAAAATGATTGATGATAATAATTGTGATTAAATTAATTAGTGGCTGCTGAAATTAATTTCTTTGAAAAATATTTGACATTAAATTAAGGGATTTTGATATTTCTGTTATTTAAAAATTTGGCTGGTCATTTTGTATTTCCTTATTAATTCCATTTTAGATATTTATTATCCATATGATTTTTTTTGATAAAGTTTACATATATAATTGCTTGCTGTAAATTTCATCCATGTTAAACAACTCTCCTGCATCTGACTTCCACTGTAAAAAATATTTTCCTATTAGAGCAATAAGAATTATTAATGTGAGCAATATATTATAATTGTAATGTATATAATTATGTTGTCAAATAGTAAACATTACTGTGGTGTACTGTGTGCTGTTGCTTGTAAATAAATACGAATATTATCAAACTTTGTTAAAGCATGATTGTTTATCTTTTTCTGGACTTCCATTTTTGAATCCTTCTGCCAAAGATTTTTTGTTACTTATTTTTCCGTTTTTTAATGAATAAATTGAACTGAAATATCTTATGTAAGGTTTACTATTATATATTATCTAAAACAACTTAATTTTGGAGATATCTGATTATTGCAATTTGGTACTTTTTTTCTTCACCTCCTTAGCTGTGCAATGGTACAGAATTATTTGGCTGGTATTGCAGTTGTGCAGTCAGGAGCCTTTATTACTTTTAAAAAGGTAGTATTAGATTGTTTCTGTAATATTTTACAAATACTTCCCTATTTCTGAATATCTACTTTGAAATTGTTTTCTTGCTGTGTAACTGTATCCAGCTGTTACTTTTTCTATAATTATATTGGAATAGATTGATTTAAATTTTATTATATGCCATTAAAATTGTCATTACTACTATTGGAAAAATAGATATATGCAAGATATTCTTTGACTTCATTAGGAAAAATAAATTATTTAATGATTCTTTTTTTTTTTTATAAAACCAATTATTGCAAATTGTAATTTTATTTTCTGTATTTATTTAAACTATTTTTGCAATTTTTCTCTTGTTTTCAGTTTGAAATTTAAATAAGAAAACTGATTTCACTGTTTTGATTATTATTTGAAAGTGAATATCTCATAAAAAAACAAGATTAATAATTTTTAAACTTTTCTTCGATTGTTGAATTAAATGACTTCATTAAGCGCAAGGCAAATAAATTTCTGATTGTGATATATTTTTTTGCTGATTGAAGAAGTTTGTGAAAATATTTATTATGTTTTAGGTGTTAATTATACTCTACATATTCAGCCCAACTTTCATTTGTATGAAAGTTTTAAATGACTTTCTTTTTTATGACTTTGTTATGAAAATAAGATTTTCTCTCAGCTTGTGTCATTCTATCCATATGCTTGTTTGAAATGAATAATAAAATTGCCTTTGTACTAAAGTAGGTCTTGTCATCATTTATTTTATAAACATATATTTCATATTTATTTTTTACTCACTGGTATATGCAATACTAGGTGGTGACTGGCTGATTTACTTGGAATATTGATTTTGTTTAAGTTAAATTTCATATAACTTTATGATTCCCATTAAAGTAAACTTAATTTTATTATTTTCATTGTTTATATGAATCATCCTGATAAAGTCAATTCTCATGACATCATAGACCTATTAAAAACGTAATTATCCAGCTCATTTGCCTTCTGGCATTCTCTGTATTGCAACTTTACATTCTTATTTCTCATCTATACTTATAATAAAGCTCAATGTGTGTGTGTGTGTTGGCGCTCTACAGACCAGACCATTCAACCTACAGCTACCAGATTTGGCACGTGTATACCTTGGAGGCCGGGAATGTGCACCTGGGGGTTATTTTTTCAAATTTTTAGCTAGAATTTTATTTATTTAAAAATTAAGCAAAATTTTGACGTGTTTCTGCTATAACTGCCGAAAATATTACCGCACAAAAAAGATTTTTACATGAAGTTAAAGATAAAAAAATAATCTTTTAAATGATGCTACTGCTTTAATCTTAAAATTAAATTTCTATTTTTAATGAATTTTTAAATGTTTTAACCATGTTTTTCAATAATTTTTTTCGTCAAAAATAAAAATGAGGATTAAGCACGTTTCGCATTCATGAGAAAAAAATAGCTTTTTTCAAAGTGTTGCCATCACATTGATTAAAGCTCTAACTGAAAATAAATTAAATCTTTTTGGAAATGAAATCTGCAAAATTATAATTTTCGGCAAGTGTCTGTAAGAAATGAAACAAATATGAAATATTATTTTTTCTAAAAAATAAATTCAAGAAAAATTATTTTATGATCTTTTACACTCTCTATACAGGGTGTTTATTCAGTCCCGGATCCATTTTGATATTTAATGACACATAAAATAATGAAGATGTAAACAAACGTATGGCATTTATTGATGGAATAACTCATATATTTTCCTTCTCAGGTTTGAATATTTTTACTTTTGTAAATATCGTCTGTGCGTGTTTTTAATTTCAAATAATTTCATTTTCCAGTCTAAATATCTGTACTTTCCTAAATATCGTCTGCTTATTAATTGCATTTTTCTCTCTTTTGTTTTTGGCAACTATTGAAATGTTATGTTTAGTTTTGATGTGTTTGTTCTATGTAGTACTTTTGTATGTGATGTTTTATTCGATCGGATATTAAGGAGAATGCATACACCACAAGAGAAAGCACAGATTTTATGGTGGTCATAGAGTTAATTTCCAATCAACTAAATCACTGACTTTTAAGAGTTAATTTCAAATCACTTAAACTGACTGATTTATGAAGATTTGAATATCACTATTCAATAAAAAAAGGATAATTTTAGATTTTTCATCGATCGTTTCAAAGAAAATACGCCAATAAGCGCGCAGGTTTCTCAAGATTTATTGGCCTAAGATTATGAAAATGGTGAGTTTTTCTAAATTTTTAACATTTAAAACTTTATAAATAAGTCTTAGTTGATCGTGGAAAATAGAAACATTCATTCATTTATTTAAAATTTGGTGTGTCCAGAATATTTATCAGAATATGATACCTTACTGCATTAAATTTAGACTTCATAATTTTTGAAATATATTTATAAGCAGGAACAAAATATTATTATTGATTTCATTTTAATCCTTTTGAAAGCAAAACTAAAAACTGAATTTTATACTGAATCTCAGAAATTTTTGTTGAATTATTGTTTGAGATATTACATAAACTATGAAAAATATTTATGTAGTTAACATAAGACTTAAATACCGAGCGATTCTATTTGCAATACTCACATTCAATAATAATAATAATTAATAAATAACAATAAAGATGATAAATAAAATAAAACGCTTGGTTTTATTAAAAAATATCTTAATTATAATTGCAATTTCGTCATTTACATTTTTAATTAAAGTTGAAGTTTTACCGGAAATGGCAACAAATTAGCAAAATATATAGTAAATTGAACGAAACGATCTAAACAATATAAGTTTGGTATGATTATCAAAATTTGAAGATTAAAAATGTTTTGTTTGAGAATCCTTTAAGAGACCAGTTACTTAAAATATTTAATTGAAAATTGTAGCAAGCGGTAATACTGGCGAACCAGTTGGTCGCCAAAGGCGGCTAGTAGTAAATAAAATCTTTTCATCCGTTGTTTACAACCATGGAAGAAAATATGCAATTAAATATTTGACAGAAGATTGAAAGCAGTTTAAAATTCTGTTCAACAAAGAAATCTGTTGAAAATTATGTAAGAAATATTTTAAAAATTTGAAATGTTTTACTAAAATTTAGGAAAAATCTACACAATTAAATTTCTAGCATTAAAAAAACATTTACATTTTAAAATTGTTAAAAAAAAAAAAAACGATTTTGAAATATTTTTTGAAATTTTTTGAAATGTATATGGAATGTTATGAGAAAATGTACATTTTTTAAATTTAAATTGTCATTAAATAATTATCTCATGAGGTGCACATTTCCATCTTCAAAATAACCCTGTAAAACACTATAGCTTGTAAAGCACAGTATTTCCACTATATTTCATATACAAGAAAGGAAAAAAAAAATATTTTTGAAAAATATTAAAAATTTTTGTTCTATTTTGCTTCATATTTAAAAAAAAATCATTCATTCAATGTGTACTTTCTTAAAACTTCATATTATTAAACAAAACCTACTGGTTGTTATAGCAACAATAACAAGTAGGCGGAAAAAACCCCCGTTTAATATCGTGAATTGTAATTCAATTAGTAAAAAGTATTGCTGTAAAAAAAAATTAATGTTTTTTAATATATCTAAAAATTTAAGAAAATCTAATAATCACATATCCAATAATGATATAGGCCAAAAAGGCGGGAATATGTTTAGCATTTCCCAGCGTTATAGATGACGGCGGACGATTATGTATATTAATAACTGAAATTAGACTACCATATAAAGCGGTTAATACACGTTGTAGAAGGTTATGTTTTTCACGAATTTGTTTGTTGCACAAAATAGACTAACCAGAAAAGGGGGCTCCAATTTTTAAACATTGCTATCCATTTCATCTTCGGCATATTAAATTTTTTAGAGATTAATAAGCCACATTCTTAATGGAGGGTATTTTATAGGCCCCCAAAGGAAATTTTATGGAAAAAAAATAATTATTATATATAATTTAGCAAAGAATATTCTTAATGACGATTTTAAGACACATCACGTTTTTAAAAATCGTGGAAAAATACATTTAGGATATTGTGATTGCCAAAATTTGACACAAGAATTGTCAGTGGATCGCGACGCGACCATAGTTATGAAATCCCTGATTTGAAATAATATGTTTTAAATGATTATTCCTTTTGAAAATTTAATTTTCTCTGTTTTATTTAATGACACATTTCTCGTATTTGAGCTTTTAATTAAAAAAAACAATACAATTTGGTACATTGCACGAAATACTTGTATTATTGAAAAATAGTATTTTCAGTTATTAGCAAGTTTTAAGAATTCGCTTGTAACAATTTGCCTAATTTGGGAATGTACTGTATTTGTATTGGGTAGATCGTGTAATTTATATTTCATTTGTTCTACTTATTGACATTTTTTAGAAAGTATCACTGAACGCTTGTTTCCTAATAATACTTTGTGATGTACCAAAAAGTGAATAAACTGATACTCTGGTTTTAATTGAGCATTTGTTATGCAAAGCAACATAAGTAAGACATTCGCTCAAAACTTTGTTTTTATTAATACATTATTAGTATTTTTCTTGCCAAAATTAAAGAAAATTATTACGAATCTGTAATATTGCTTCCCTGAGCAATTAATTTTATTGTAAGGAAGAGAGTTTTACAGATAACTCTAACGGATGCTGAATGAATGCCTGACCCATGATACACGATCTTGGCGACGCATTTCATAACCATTTTCTGATCTGGCGACGATTTGACAACTTTAAAGGTAAATATTAAGATTCTTTAATATGCGTGAATCTTGGCAGTCTCTGTATTGGGATTCGTAATGAGTTGTTTCTGCTCTATTTCTCGATGTAATGAACGAAAACTATAAAAGTGGTGGCATATATACGAGAATGGTTAGTCGTGAGATTTCTGTCTTTGCAATGCAGATCTCCGGCGAATGGTCTGAGTTCTTTGCACTGTTGCGGATGTTTAGGAATGTTTTGCTGCTTGCTCTGTGTGCTGTTGATTTTCGAAAGCATTATCTTTGTATACGTTTCCTTTGTATTTGGCTACCTCTAATCTCTTTAATTTTTGTCGGATAAAGCATCGTAATTCATTTTCAAGCATGTAACTGTTCATTGTACATCCAATATATTAAAAATAAATAAAAATATTAACTACATGTTGCTTATTGTTATCTATCAAATGATAATGAACTTTTATATGAATATGTATAAGGAAAGGAGGCGGGGTAGGAGGATCCTGCATTGCATTTAGTTACAATACGGTGCGCTATTTCATTGAGTTATAATATTGCTGCGAAAGGTGCTCTGAAGATTAACATGTAATATTGAGCGTAGGTTTAAAAAGATTGTTACTTGGTATAAATGCATCCAAGTTTCACAATGAATCAGAAATTATTGTTTGCCAAAGGATTCTACAACCTTCCGCGTTTTTGCACATGCGATAGGATGGGTTTAATTGGTCGAAATAGGGGTGAGAGGAAAGACGAAAGGAGGGGATGTTTACATCTATATCTATACTTATAATAAAGCTCAATGTGTGTGTGTGTGTGTGTGTGTTGGCGCTCTACAGACCAGACCATTCAACCTACAGCTACCAAATTTGGCACGTGTATACCTTGGAGGCCGGGAATGTGCACCTGGGGGTTATTTTTTCAAATTTTTAACTAGAATTTTATTTATTTAAAAATTAAGCGAAATTTTGACGTGTTTCTGCTATAACTGCCGAAAATATTACCGCACAAAAAAGATTTTTACATGAAGTTAAAGATAAAAAATTTATCTTTTAAATGATACTACTGTTTTAATCTTAAAATTAAATTTCTATTTTTAATGAATTTTTAAATAAATATTTTAACTATGTTTTTCAATAATTTTTTTCTTCAAAAATAAAAATGAGGATTAAGCACGTTTCGCATTCATGAGAAAAAAAATAGCTTTTTTCAAAGTGTTGCCATCACATTGATTAAAGCTCTAACTGAAAATAAATTAAATCTTTTTGGAAATGAAATCTGCAAAAATATAATTTTCGGCAAGTGTCTGTAGGAAATGAAACAAATATGAAATATTATTTTTTCTAAAAAATAAATTCAAGAAAAATTATTTTTTGATCTTTTACACTCTCTATACAGGGTGTTTATTCAGTCCCGGATCCATTTTGATATTTAATGACACATAAAATAATGAAGATGTAAACAAACTTATGGCATTTATTGATGGAATAACTCGTATATTTTCCTTTTCAGGTTTGAATATTTTTACTTTTGTAAATATCGTCTGCGCGTGTTTTTAATTTCAGATAATTTCATTTTCCAGTCTAAATATCTGTACTTTTCTAAATATCGTCTGCTTATTAATTGCATTTTTTTCTCTTTTGTTTTTGGCAACTATTGAAATGTTATGTTTACTTTTGATGTGTTTGTTCTATGAAGTACTTTTGTATGTGATGTTTTATTCGATCGGATATTAAGGAGAATGCATACACCACAAGAGAAAGCAGAGATTTTATGGTGGTCATAGAGTTAATTTCCAATCAACTAAATCACTGACTTTTAAGAGTTAATTTCAAATTACTTAAACTGACTGATTTATGAAGATTTGAATATTACTATTCAATAAAAAAAAGGATAATTTTAGATTTTTCATCGATCGTTTCAAAGAAAATACGCCAATAAGCGCGCAGGTTTCTCAAGATTAATTGGCCTAAGATTATGAAAATGGTGAGTTTTTCTAAATTTTTAACATTTAAAACTTCATAAATAAGTCTTAGTTGATCGTGGAAAATAGAAACATTCATTCATTTATTTAAAATTTGGTGTGTCCAGAATATTTATCAGAATATGATACATTACTGCATTAAATTTAGACTTCATAATTTTTGAAATATATTTATAAGTAGGAACAAAATATTATTATTGATTTCATTTCAATCCTTTTGAAAGCAAAATTAAAAACTGAATTTTATACTGAATCTCAGAAATTTTTGTTAAATTATTGTTTAAGATATTACATAAACTATGAAAAATATTTTGTAGTTAACATAAGACTTAAATACCGAGCTATTCTGTTTGCAATACTCATATTCAATAATAATAATAATTAATTAATCACAATAAAGATGATTAATAAAATAAAACGCTTGGTTTTATTAAAAAATATCTTAATATTAATTGCAATTTCGTCATTTACATTTTTAATTAAAGTTGAAGTTTTACCGGAAATGGCAACAAATTAGCAAAATATATATAATAAATAGAACGAAACGATCTAAACAATATAAGTTGGTATGATTATCAAAATTTGAAGATTAAAAATGTTTTGTTTGAGAATCCTTTAAGAGACCAGTTACTTAAAATATTTAATTGAAAATTGTAGCGAGCGGTAATACTGGCGAACCGGCTGGTCGCCAAAGGCGGCTAGTTTAACAATAAAGTAAAAATAGGATTACTCGCGAAAATAAAATAAATAAATTTTGAATTATAATAGAATAGTGCAAATGACACAACACTCACAAACACGTGAAAAAAAATGAACTGAAACTGAAAAAAAGTATCTAATAAAGCGGAAATCAAGATAAAAAAATGACGAAGAATTCCGGAAATGCGCTCATCATTTTGGTCTCACCCCTTAGCGAGACAGAATCATTCAAAAGTGATAGTTTCAGGATAATTGAAACGAACAGTAATTTTACCTTCCCTAGCAAAGCAAACATCTCTTTAAAAAGGGAAATCTATTCGAAAAAATACTACATATAACTAACTATTAATATGCGATAATATGATGTAGATCTATATAAAACGGCCTAAATCTAGGGTGAAAAATGCAAATAAAAAATTTGGAAAAAATTCTGGATTCGAATTATTCGAAATTATTTGCTGTGATACCTGAATATTGCTTCTAAGAATAGAGGCATTTTATGTATTTATATATAATCATTGTGTATGTAAATAATATTGGGAGAAATAATGTTCAATGTTTAAGAAAAAATATATTTCACTATTATTTTAAGTATAATGCACAAGTATTAGATTCTCTTGTTATGTATCTGCTATTAGCCCAATTTATAATAATGAATACATTTATAGGAACTATGAATGTTAGATGGTTCCACAAAATCATCCAGTTTTGAAAAATAAAGGGCAAAACGGGGTTTTAAGCGGTACGAAATAGAAACTTTCTTATGTAGTTCCCCAAATGATTTAATAGATAATTGTTATGCGCAGCATGCTCTGCTTTTTATCTCTTGCAAATTAATGGATAATTATTTACCTTATATCTGAAGAGCAAGTATTTTTTCCTTTATTACCTAGATATGTTTGTTTCGAATGATAACAGTTAAAATCATATTCTGTTTAATTATGTCGCTATAATCTATTATTTTTCTAGATAAATATTATGAAAAGAACAGAGTTTTGTAGAAAAAAAAATATAACGCTAAAGCTGATGAAAATACTGTCTAAATGGATGCCAAGGAGAAAATAAATCGACATTTGATTATTATCAGCCTTCTATCTAATATAGTGCAAATTCTCATTAACTTTTATTGTGGCAGAACGACATACAATAATATTATCTTTTTTATAAGCTTCCGTTACCATACTTATAAGCATTCTAGAATCAAACAAATTCAAAGAAAATAGTATAAATGTTGCAAGAAAAAAAAAATCTCTACAAAAATTGAAATATTTTTTCCTAAGAGACAGACAGAACTTTTGTAAATTGCTTTCATAATTAATTTGTAAGATTAATAGATAACAGTGAAAACTAACGGAACATTTTTGAAGGCAAATAAATAAAATGATTATAATCGTATTTGATATAATTTGCCAAAATTGAATGAATTCTGAAAATGCACGCATTATCAGGAACCTATCTCATAGTTTGATAGAATGAATTGATAACAGAGGCAACTTTAGAGCAGCGTTCTACTCACCGAATTTTTTCGTTTCATAATATTGAAGATGTTTATTCCTCTACCAAATTTAGTTTGCATCACATCCCTAATGTGGCTATAATTTTTGGCTGAATTCGATTCTCTAATTTGCTTTTGTCCAACACCGGTTGGTTTGCTTTCTTAATATTTATTTTGCAATTACTTTAGGGCTGTTTGAACTTACCCTTCATAATTATAAGCTGTGATGAGATGATATTAATGTAACTATTCCATTGGAAAGATAATCATTTAACCTATACTTGACCCATAGAGATTCAGAACCTATATTTTCAAGAGTACTGGTCTCAAACTAGCAAACCTCCAATACCAAAGCTCCCGCCCTTCCATCGCTTTCCCACTATGGAAATAAAATCGTACTATCAGACTTACTCCTTACCATCAGCTGTGTTGCTATTGTTATTAATCCCAGATAGTCTAGGTCTAGACCATCTCCATAAATTCAGAAACCTCCAGAAGTTGAAAAATAATTATTCATGTGAATGCTAAAGGGAAGCTTTAATTGGTCCGAGGACCGGGTCATCAGAGGGAGAAAGCTGACTTGGAGTTAAATGCCTGTTCTTTAGCTGGACAAAATGGAATAGACTTCACACTTTGGATAACTATCAGGAGCATATAATTTTGATGTACTTTGTCCCTTCCGACAAGGAACACCTTTCCACCATGACTAAACAGCAGAACAGGATTTTGGAAGGAACTGTGATTATTTTAAGACAGGACTGTCTAGTTGGAGATCATTTTGGTCAAGAATTTAGTTTTTTATTAATCTAAGGATTTAGTCAAGAAATTATCAGCCGAATAGTTCTCCTTTCGACTTATTCATATATTCACAAAATATGGTGCACTTTGTATTATGCAATATAGCTAAGAAGACCGAGTATGAATTTTGAACATCTTCCTTTATTCTGACGGGAACAACAATTTGATATAGACTTATCATTTGGATGAAAAAAGTCACCCCAACTTTATTTATTGATATTTTGAGTCACTGTTTTCACATATTAACAAGGGTACAGATCATCTCTGATATATGGTAATTACGTCAAAAAAATGCCTTTTTCATATGAGTATGGTTAGCATGTGTTTGTTTACTCTAGAAATATAAAAACGTGTGAGGTCCATATTGAAGCTAAACCCTATCGTGATTGCTATGAGGATTGGTTTGTAATCTCAGCCTTAACTATTGATGTTTCTAACGTATGAGACCATTTTATTGTTAATATTTGTTGAAGTTTCTTTTAATCCTTTTTGTCTATTAATGTTGTATTTTGTTACCGAAAATGGTGCAAATTAATTTGAATCTTTAGAAGTCCAAATACACGTTGAAAACCATTAGCCAGATTTCTTCAGTGTACATTAGACATTGTCCCTTCGGTGACATAAGGAGTACCTGCAGTGATGATTTGCACAATATTTTCGATAACTATCTGCGGATTGTCTAGCTTGCTGTGTTTTTAAGTAATTGGTACGCTTGGTATTGAAGAAAAAACTGAATAATTTTTAGTATACAGATTTCGACCAATGTTTGTCTAGAATCTATAATTTTTATGTTGAGTTCACATATTAAATTTCACTCTTATAAGCTCTCTGCGTTTGAGAATTACGGCGTTCACAGAGATATTTATGTAATATCAAAAAATGATTTTTTTTGGCTTGAGGAAGATTTGAGACGTAAAAATTCTCCATAATCTGCAGATCCAATTTTTTAATGCTTACTTTATAATCATTAAAAAATTGGACCCTTCTCTTTAATTTGCTCTCAACGCTGGTCTTCTCTTTTTTACTTTCTTGAATCCGAAAACATTCGAACTCGAAATTTTCGCGAGTGAGGTAACCTGAACATTTCAAGATTTCTCCGAGTTCCAAAAATATATTTTTGAAACTATGTCTGTCTGTCTGTCTGTGAACACGATAACTCAAAACCGCTGTTAGATGGACGACTAAAATTTTGTATATGAAATTATGACCACATTTGTAGATTTCTATAAAATTTTGAACGCAATCGATTCACAGGAAATCTGTCTATCTGCTTGTTTAAGTACACCCAGATTATCGAGTACATATTGTACTCGATAATTACAAGCCAAGAAGAAATACATAGATAAAATTTGGTATACATGTTTAGACTTATAAAATTTTGAACAAAATATAAATCAAACGTTTAACCGTTTGTTGGTCTGTACATTCGCATGCATGTAAAAGCAATAATTCATAGACGCAATGACTTAAATCAATGGAATTCGGTAAGTGCTACTGTAGTTCCTTGTCAAATCTTGATTTTAATCGATCGGAGAAAAGGTGTCCAAAATACACTGGTGTGCAAAACTTAAGCAACATGTTAACAACAGCATGTTACTGGGATGAAACCGTGTCCCGACCTCTCTCCAAATCAACTGGCGTTGGGAATCACTTGTAACATCACGGAAAGAGACCGTTTCGGTGGTCCTGGAGTTGTCGTCTGGGGAGGCATTATGATGAACGGGCGGACTGAGCTCCACGTTTTCGACAGAGGTTCTGTAACTGGAGATCGCTATTGTCAGGAGGTGATCCGTCCCCATGTGCGTCTGTTCCGAGGTGCCATTGGATCAGACTTCGTTTTTATGGATGACAATGCACGGCCACACAGGACTCATGCTGTTGAGGAGATCCTGGAAAGTGAAAATATCACTCGAATGGATTGGCCGGCGTGCTCCCCTGATTTAAATCCGATAGAACATGTGTGGGATGCTTTGGGGAGACGCCTTGCGGCACGATTACATCCTTCTGGGAACACCCGACAACTTAAACAGATGCTGATTGAGGAATGGGCACTCTTACCTCAAGAACTGTTGGAGAATCTGGTGCTGAGTATGGGGAGACGGTGCTAAGCAACCATTGCAGTAAGGGGAGGACATATCCCATACTAAGGAACATCTGCTTGCTGTTCTTCCTCTTGGACAGACAATCATGTGTAACGATACTATGAGTTCAATCAAGCCTTTTTTTGTTTGATTCCATACTGTATGCATTGTATTCATTTCTGCGCAACTATGCTTTCGTCATTCTTTCAGAACAAAATGCTGTATCTCATTTCTGAATTTCATGTATCTCAGATGATTTCTCGTGAAGTTATGGCAAAAAACATACCTATTGCTTAAGTTTTGCACATCAGTGTACTTATTCACGTAATAGATGTAATAAAGTATTTTCCAAAAATGCTTATTCTCGCGAAAATGGGGTTTTACGAATTCAGGAAGACCTGAAATGTCGATATTCTTTAAAATATCGAGTATGAATTTTTTTTTTACGATTGCAATTCCTCCTGCATTCTTCTTATACGAGAGAGTAAAAAAAAGTAATTACATAGGAACATTTACTTAACAAATGATTAGAATTTAAAGGATGTAAGTCAATCCACAAAAATTCAATTTTTCATTACGGCAGTATTACTGTAGATTGTCAGGTACTTCTTCAGTTATAACAAATATTTGCATTTTTTTTTTTAAATCCTTGGAACTTTCGTTGGAAGGAGAATGCGGTATAATGAACACATTATTTACCAGCATCTAAGAATAATTACTCTTTTGTTTCAGAGGACAGAGCTTTCGAAATGTGTGATTTTAATTGCATCTCTGATTTCCTTTTTCCAAACCTATACGTTTTGTATTCTGCAAATTGATTCTATCTCTTTCTATTCTTCTCGTATATAGGAGGATGCAAAAGATGACCCTGAAAATGACGATGGGAATTCCACATCACCTAAGAGAAAAGGTGAAAGAAAAAGAATATTTCGCAAACATTTCTCTTGCATTTTATTTAAAAAGAGAAAATATTAGCAGTAATACATGGAACAATAAATTTCAATTTCCAAAATGCGACTAGCAATTTATTCTAATTAAAATAATCATAAAAGCGCCTCGCATGTGCTTTTGAGTTCCATTATAATAGAAGTTTTGTGTTTAGTTTCGTCATATATTGAAAAGAATTGAGTCAGCATTTACCAATAATGCTTTTCCTTTTTAGTGACAGAGTCCAAATATTCATAGAATTTATATTTTTTTATAAACTTATTTATTAAGTCAATAGGAAAATTAAAGTTTGTAAATTGATCTACTTGCATCCTCCTTATCAGTTTAGCGAACTTAGGTACGGTTTAGTCTATCTTGTCAGAAATCTATCACTGATATTAGTGTAAACTTGGATACAGAATTACAACTTTGACAAAAAAATTACATGCCAGATTTCTTTCAACTAGCTCGTTTTATCTTTGAGCTTTCACTTTCATATATATGCAGATGGAGAAACCGTCAAAAAGGAATAATTTTAAAAACGTAGTATCTAAAAATTTTATCTAATAGGCAGGTGGAATTTTTTTTTAATCGACTGTGAAATTTTAGGTATAAATATTATTTCACATATGACAACTGAATAAGTCATATCGGTTTGTTGGTAGAGTATGGGTTTGTATATCAGAGCGTCATAATTTCGAAATCTGTTTGATTATCTGAATCTTAGAAGCATGTAGAAAGGGGTAGGGGCTCAGATATTGTTATCTGATTTCGAATATTCTATATTAAATCAAAATGGGACTTTTGAATTATTAAAAATATCTAAATTATACATTACGTTTACATGGTTGGCGGATATATATCGAATCTACTTTTGTTGGCACTGTGATATTTAAGTTTTTTGCCGCCCTAGGCAGTGTTTCATGTTTTTCAAATTTGCGTGCTTGTAGAATATATTAATTTTCACTTAAATACAAATGTTTATATATCAAACTGAAGGTAATTTAATGTAGAATTTAATAACAAAAACAGTATTACAATATCTGTATTACAAAAAAAGTGACGCTCATTTTAGTAGAACAAAAAACATGAATCAAAACACCAATCGTTTTGAATAATGACGTGTTTTGTAATAAAAGCGTACTAGCCAACCACAAACACTGTTCTGAGGACCCATCAAATATCTGTAACTATAATTTAGGTTATTTGGATGGTAAAAGAGTTATTGTTGTGGAAATATTTTGTGGAATGATGCATACTAGTACAATTAAATAGAGTATTGCTGTTTTTGAATATTTTAAGTCCTTTTTTTAAAATTAAACTAATTTTAAACAAACAACACCAACAAGAAGAACTGATGGGACATCTACAAAAAGAAGCCGAATTGTCATATTGAGAGAAAATGGCCTCTCTTATGCTGAAATTGCAAGACAAGTTGGTGGTTCAGTGACTTGTTCTGTTTACGTTATGAAAAAACGTAATCAGTGGGAAATAAGGCCAAATCAGGCAGAAAAAAAATGCACAACTGCTACTGCCGATAGAAAAAGTAAACGACTATGCCTTCAAGATAGAAAAATTTCATCAGATGCCATTAGATATGAAATGAATGCAGCGGGTATTGCAGTAAGTTCAAGAACAAAAAGAAGAAGGTTATCAGGATTTGGACTACAAGCTAGAATTCCAAGGAAAAAACCATATTTAAATCAAAAGCAACTCGAAAAACGAGTTAAGTAGGCAAAAGAACACATTAAATGGTCAGAAAATCAATGGAAACAAGTAATCTGCTCTTTCGTAGTGATGGTAGAAAATACGTGAGACGTCGAGTAGGTGAAGCGCTTCATCCTGATTGCATTGAAGCAACTATAAAAACAACAACAAATGCCATGATTTGGGCATGTATGTCTCCAGATGGTGTGGACCAAATTCAAGTGATTGATGGCATCCTGAATAGCAAAAAAAAAAAAGAAAAAAATAAAGAAAAAAAAAAAAAACATCGAAATTGTCCTGGAACCAAAATTGATATCTTCTATCAGGGATTTCTTCCCCAACAAAGCACCATTTATTTTTCAGCAGGATTCAGCTCCATGCCACACAGCAAAATTATGCAAAGCATGGTTTCAAAATAAAGGCATAGATGTATAGCATGGCCAGGAAACAGCCCTGATCTCAATCCAATTGAAAATTTGTGGCGACGTTTGAAAATTCTCGTACGAAAAAAACGTCCATCCAATAAAAGGCAACTTATTGAATCTATAATTGGTTCTTGGCATCATGTCATTACGAAAGATGAACTCCAAACACTCTTTCACTCGATGAAAAGACGCTGTGAAGCTGTCTTAAAAAATAAGGGTTATCCTACTAAGTATTGATTGTGTAAGTATCACTTTAAAAAAATGCAAATCTAAGATAGACCTTACTAAATGACCTTACTTTTTTTGTAATACAGATATTGTAATACTGTTTTTGTTATTAAATTCTACATTAAATTACCTTCAGTTTGATATATAAACATTTGTATTTAAGTGAAAATTAATATATTCTACAAGCACGCAAATTTGAAAAACATGAAACTTTAAAAAAATGTCCACACTTTTGGCTACCACTGTATATATATATATATATATACAATTCCTGGATCGCAGTTGATGACAAGGGGGGAAAAATACTATGCAGCGTGACACCACATCTCCGCTGTGCCATTATAAAATGGACAATTATAGTTTCACATTTCAACACTTTTTTTCAACATGTTATTGCTTTATTTTCCTTAATCATTTTTATTTCATGAATTTTGTGAAAATTTATTTGTTTGTATTCATTTATTGCGATTCTAGATTGCCTAGCATTTATATTTGTACACTATATTATTGAAGCAGGGGACATTTGGTGCTTATAAATATTATGATAACTAAATGAGCGTGATGAAATATAAAAATCTGACCAATTATAGTTAATTAAGTTTTAATATTATCCAAATATTTCGTAATTCATTGAATTTGTATTTTTTACAAATTTATTTATTTGGCAGTGAGGAAAGAAGTTTTTCATCGATACATTCGAGTTTTTTCTCTGGGCCTAGAGGCCCAAGGCAGCTGCTTAGTTGAGAATCTGCTACTTTTTGTTATTATTGTCGATTAACCTCACAACTTCTAGGCTGTATTATTTAGCTAAGTCCGTAGGCCAAGGACTTATGATAAAATGGGAGGTATAATTTGAGGAAGTCTAGTTTGGTTTGATGGAGTTTATCAGTGCAATTTTTTTTTGATTATGCTGTGCCAAAAATATGGTATATATATACAGATGCTATAAATTGTTTTGTATTAAAATGTATATTTCCTATTTAAAATATCATTTAAAATCTTAAGTTAATTTTAGTAAATTGGTATAATCTAGAAAATACACTTGTATAGACTTTAAAACATGTAAAAACCAATCAAACGAAATTGTAAAAACTAAATATTTTTTTAAAAAATTGAAAAATAAAAATAAAATGAGGACGAGAAACTTTATGCAGAGTGCCTTATGAGTGATGCCTGAATGGCGAAAGTAAAGGATGCATTGGGAATTAAAATGTGAGTATTCAATTAAAAAGTAAAGAAGCAATATTGGGCTTTGGCATACTGTACATTGAGAAGTGAATTCCCCCTGCAATAAATATTTATGTATGAGCCGAATGTAGGAGATTTTTCATAAGGTAAAAATATTATGTCGACTTTTCAGTTAGATAAATTTGGACAAAACTCAGTGAAATGTTTAATGGAGTGAAATTATTTTCCTCTCTAAAGTCCCACTCAGTTTGCAATTTTAAATTAAGAATGTTTTTCATATGCCTTTTAATGACATTAAAATGGAGAGGATAGTTTGAAATATTGTGGAAGATTTCGCTATTTTATCAGTTAGTTCCAAATGCATTATCGTAGGAGGGAATCCAGCAGAAGAGAATGAAAAATTCTTACCAATAAGACTATCCTGTAATTTGAGAGTAGTTAAAGTCATTGCATGACTGAAATGACGGAGTGTTGTCAAAGCTTATAAGACAAGATAGATGTGTAATTTAAAACTCCTGTATATAATGATAGACTGTCTTGTTGGAGAAAGTTCTAAAACAACTGGACCGATTTGTGATTTGTTTGGAAGAAAATCAAGAAACTTTCGAACTTTAACAAGCATTTTGCTCTTTATGCATGTATTTGTTTGCGAGATTTTGAGAAGTGAGCAGATTCAAATCTGCAACTCCGCAAAATACATATTCGATTTTCTAGTATTTGCACATTAATCGACAAAATAGTAAAAATCAACTAAAGAAAGCACACTAGATTCAAGCTAAAGATCAATATTTCGTAATTATTGTTAGCCAATGCCAGACAATTAATTCACAAATACTTGGTTTCTTTGCTAAACTAAAAAAGCATACAACTTTATCACTGTGGAACTATGGAAATTAAAATCTGAATACTTGCGGAGTTCACACCCTTAGCCAAATCCATCGTTTTATGCGCAAGGGGAGGAAAGATAAAATCTTTGTTAGAGAATATACGATAAAGTTTTGAGTAGATCATTACCATTGGTTTAATTATAGTACTCACATAGTCAAGAAGATCACAGGCAGAGTCGTAACTCCAAAAATGCGTTTTTTTTAAAACCCAGGATAGCCTAAAACGTGATTTCATCAAAAACTCACGGGTGAATTGTTTGATCAAGAAATAAAAAAAGAAACGCTTCATAGTCATATGCAAAGACAAGACCAAATGCAGAGAAACGAGTTTTAACTTCCAAAAATGCAAAGTGTTATAAAAAAATAGTCTGAACTTAAGGGGTTGATAGAACAAAAATAATAAATCCCTGAATACAATACAACGTCGAAAGTCATTGATTATGTGAGGCTTGTCACAAGAGGGTCCGAAATATTCGAATGCTCAGTTTCCAAAACTATGAATTCCAAATCATGGATTCATTCTTTGAACTTCTATATTATCATATCATTCCTGTCTTTAATACATGCACTGATAAACTGCTAAGTTGTTTATGAGACAATCATCCAATCTTTTGAAAATCCTTTTTCCAGAAATTTTCGGAATATAGTGGGATCCACAAATGTGATTTGGAATTTGGAGAGCTGGCTTCCAATTCATGTCATCTGATCTATGTTTAGTTGTCGTCATCTGATTCTGGCTCAAAATTACGCTAGTTACGAAATAGTCTTCTTTTGATTTTAAATATTCTGTAATATTCTTAAAAGTTTAAATATTCTGTAAATTTTGATGCGTATATTTAATTTGGTGGCAATGAATTCAATATGAAATATTCAAATATGAAACACAATTTCTTATAAATAGCCGTTGTTAAAATTCCACTTCATTTTCAATAGTCTTTGTACTAAGCTTCAGCATTAAAATATCACATTTAAATATACTTTTCATTACAAGATAATGATTTTAGCTGATAAAACTGTGACTATTTCTTCTGTTAAATCATGTATGTATACTCAGCTATTCTATATCAGACTTGAATGGCCGATGGCGGCTTTCATTATCAGTATTAGGTGTTAATTCAGTTCAGATTCAATTATACAGTAAAATATATCACCATTATATAGATTTGATATTGATACTATATAATTTATATCGTCTGACAAATGTCTTCATGATCGTTTGATATAAAAGAGGTGCTGGCTCAATTACCGTTTTTATTATTTGCCCATGGAACTTCGTCAGGACACAAGCATATTTGCCCAGGACCTCAAGCATATTTTAATGTAGGTAAAATCTCCCCAACGCAAGCTCTGCAAGTACAAATCTTTGTAGAATAAAGAAATCGAATTTATCACTCACTTACCGCAAAGAAAATCAGATTACCATGATCGTTTCTAATAGCTAGGTATATGAACGTTTGTTTGAAGGCAAACAATAGTTTGTGCGAGATATATTGTTTTGGGATTGATTCAGATCTGTTCAATAAGGAAGTAATTATTTTGTTCCTGACTAAATTTTCTTTGTATAATTTCTATTTTAAATATTTTTAGATGTCAATCGAGTCCGTGGGGAACAGCAGGCAGAGTTTCAGCTATTTAACACCAGGATATTATACGCTCAAAAATGTATTTAAGCGCATACTCATTAAATTTGTAACTGTGTGTGGCGTGTTCTCATCTTTATGTGATGTGTAATTGGAATCCTTGTCGCAGTTTTAAATTAAGTTGTCTGTCCCTAAGTAAACTTTAGTAGTAATAAAATAATATTAATCTAGATGGGTTTTTTTGTTTTTGTTTTGGTAGTTTTTGGCGCAAGAAACATTCATGGCTAAACTGCGCCATGGCAATGGTTATATATTAATCCAGGAGCTTCAGATTTCAGTTACTGTAAGAGGATTTTGGTCACTGTAATTATGCCACTGCAATTATCGCTAGAAATTCGCCTGATATGGTATAATTCGTTACTCTTTTATTATAATTTTAACCATTTTTTTAAGTATTGCTTACAAATTTCATTGCTCTTTTAGTTCCCCACTCCAAAGACACAGGTCTCCTCACCACGTCGCTCTTATTTCTTTTTTTATTTCCTTTCTCTGAAGCGATAAGCACGCATTTTAGAAATCGAGCCAATTAACTTCGAATTTACTTTCATTCCATCCACCTTATCATCTTTTTCTTTTTATTCACCGTGTTTCATCTTTTGCAAATAGTCGGAACCCAGAAGACGAAAAAGGGAATTCCAGTCCATCGGGAAAGAGAAGGGAGGAAAAGGAGGGATGGAACGTTACGTAAACACCCCTCTCTCGGACCCACTCCATAAAAAAAAAATCCAGCAGTAATACACAGAGACAAGACATAGCAGTAATAAAACGAATAAATAAAACAAGCTAAAAATTAAACATTCTTCCGTACGCACTGCCAGAGAAGAAAAATTCTTCTTGGAAAGGAATCATCATAATAATAATAATACCAAAAAAAAATGAGGCCGAGATTTTGCTAGGAAGAAGTAGAAGAGTCGCAGAAGTAGAGTAACAAACATACACTTGCTGTTAATTTCCCGTGGGAAATTAGTTTTATAACGAAGGCGACTGCCGACAGGGGGAGTCCTTTTCCGGCATGAAAGGGACGTGCATGCAAAACCGGAGATGCTCCCGAGACGCACCCTGAGGGGGGGGGAGAGGAGAAGAAAACGGAAATTCCGGAAAAGGAGCGAGAGAAGCAACATCTCTGGTTGCATGTACAAGAAGGCTTAGATTCTTCCAAAGCTGAATGAATGTACATGTACTATTTCTCACTCTCCTTCTTTCAGTGCCTCCTCCCCAGTTTATCTCCTTCGATGTTGTAAGTAAATGTTACTTCAAGAATTCCCCCCCCCTCCCAATCTCTGGTAAGAAGAAGAAGAAGAAGGATATATAAGCCTTTTTTGTTTGTAACTGGAAAAGCTATTGCGTGAATAACTCCCTAATGGGTCTAAATGTAAGCTCGCTAAGAAGGTAATTTCGCAACCAACAACCTGTTGATTGCTGGTGGGTTTATTATCCATAAAAATGAAAGGTGGAAAAGGAGGAATCCTTGGAGTGGTTTATTAAGTTTTGAGGACTGCCTGACATAAAGTGTAAATGGGAATTTAAGAGATCTTGTTGCAAAATTTTTTTCGTTTGTTTGCGTTATGGATCTTGAGCAGAAAAATTTCCCCAAGACGATAACTTTCGAAATTAGAATAATGGAATTCAAGTCAGTTGTTTTTTCGCATCAAGTTCACTAATTTTTCTTTCATTAATCCCTAACAGCGGCAAAGGATTAGAAGATGTTTTCGGTCTTACCTCATGGTTTTGAAATTACGCGAAACTAATCTACAGCACCAACCAGAAGGGGGGAATCTAATATATTAATAAAGAGAATATTATTCCACTTCTCAAATATTTCTTAGACAATTATATTTATGGAATAATATTTAGATAATGCATTAAAGAGTTAATTAGCTCAAGAGCTATGATAATAACAGATCTTTTTGAGCAGAAAATTTCTGATTGAATGTTCATGAAAACGTTTAGAGTATGTTAATGAAAATTTAGCAACAAATGTAGTTTGAAAATCTTTGCTTATTTTGTCATTATGTATTTTGGCAAGAGGAAAAATGAACTTTTGATAATTACCGTGGTTTGTTTTTATGTTATGAGTTTTCTATGGAGTTGCTTTCCATAAATTTGATTAGGTACATACTGTTTATGGAAGATAAATAATTTTAAAAAATGCCATTTGTAAAAACAGTTAATTATCAATAAAGTTTTAGTGACCAATTAAAAATTAGTTGATTAAAATTAATGGGTAAATGAGATAAAATAAAGAAATACTTTGTTTAAATAATTACATACAACAATGCGCCATAAACTGTATATCCCAAGTGAATATTATTTTGTGAACGAAAATTTATTTAGAGTATTCTTGTTTAAGAGTTTTCAGCATTTGTTTGCAAATATAATCACAAAAACTATTTCGCTAAAAATTTTTATTCATATTCTGAAATTAGCTATTTTTCATTGATTTTTTTGTAATTGGTATTAATTAGCGTTTTCTCTTTTTTTATTTTAGGAAAGTATCAAAATAAAATTATTTTAAAAGAAATAGGATGGCAAAAATTCTTTTTGCACATGAAGGGGGAACCTTCGATATGTAAATAAAAATAAAAATGATCAAAAAGTTCTATGATAATTTATGCGTCAACAACTAAATACTATTAATATAAATAGTTAACGAACTCCATTTTGTGTCAACATCATGTACAGATTAGAATGCAGGAGAGAAACTTAACGTTGTTGCCTAGTCGTTAATGAACCAGCATCTTATTAAAGCCGTGACAAGTATACGCATAGTTTCATCTTCGATAGTGCAGCAGAAAAATGACTTAAGCATTAGAATTTTTAAGCGAACAACTCTTTTCCATCAAAACTCATTTTCCAATTATTTTAATATTCCCTCCATGTCTTTTAATGAGAAAGCAAGCAACTCAAGGAACTTAAATCTTTCCCTGGTTGTCATTAAAAATATCGGCCGCTGAAAGGAAAGGCAAGAGAGTTCGAAATTTGCCACAACGAACTCCCCCCCCCCTCCCCCATCTGAAGAAAATAGAAGACAGCAAGCAGAACTGCCCCGATCTGGATGGCTTGCCCCTCGTCAAAACTTCTCCGAGAAACTGATGTAAGAAGATATTTACATTCTTGCCAGTCCTTTCGACATTAGACTTAGTTGAGATGCTGAAGACGGCTTCCATGGAAATGTCTTCCCTCTACTGTCTGCTCACGGAGGACGTGGGTTTTAAAAATGAATATCGAAGTAAAGGAAATGAAGTAGGGGGTCGGACCTGGAATCGATATGCAAAGTAACTGCACTCACTGAGGTCTCTGGGGGTGCCTATGCATATACGTAGGCCCCAGCCTATTTTCGATCTGTTTTACTCGGTGAAACAGAGACTTTCTTCTGCTTTGTTAAACAGGCAGGCTGGATTAGTTTCTTACAGTTGGGATTTAGCTTTGGGTTTTGCCATTTGTTGTTTTTCATTCGGTGTTTGTACGGCTGATGTGTGACTGTAAAAATCGTGTTTGTTTTGTTTCAGTTTCGTTTTTGCTGAAATCCAACACGTTTGTAAACAGTTGACGGATTAAATTTTATTCTCGGGACTTATTTTCATGCCTGGAGTATTGAATTCTTTCTTTTTCTGGATATACATTTATATTGTTTTTGTGTTATATTTGTGGATAAATGGTAATGGTTTTTCTCAAAGTATAAAAGAGTATTGTTTAGGGTTTATAAATAACAAATTCTATTTAAGATTTAGATGAAGTTATTTATTTCAAGACTTCCAAATTCGATTTTGAGTAAATACACTGCTAAGAAATGTTTTTTTTTTTTTTGCGTGTGAGTTAATGAACGAGAATTTTTTATGGATAATTGGACAATTACATCATTTTCTATAAAGATTTATAAAAATATCTTTTTTTATTAAAATAATTTAAAATTTCATCATTTTTAAGAATTTAGTTTAGCATATAAAATTTATAGTTTCTTCTAACCAGTTTTATATAGGTATTGTAATTAAGAAAAATCTTTCATTAAAAATACATTTATTGTTGGATAGATAAAAGCTATGTATTAACATAGCCTGATTGGGGAAAAAAA
>JAPMOR010082583.1:95478-121282 GCA_026543865.1 Argiope aurantia | reverse complement strand
AAAATCTTTAATTGTAAAAATTAATGTTTATAAATTCATATATTAAACCTCCATATACTATTATGAGTAAATCAGAGAACTTATAAATTTAAAAAAATCTAACTGATAGTAATTTTACATTTATTAAAGTAGAATAAAAAGTCTTAAAGCAGATATCCAATGATATAAACTATTTCCTGAAACATTCAGTCAATGTTAGGAAAAAAAAATTAATACTAATGATTAAGTAAATTTCAGTTTTTGATGATAATGGCAATTCCAGTTATATAACCGATTTGTGAAGTAGTAATTGCTTGAATAGCATTAGCAAGATAAATAAAAGTAAAGTCTGGAATGATCCACAAAAACAACAGCAACAAAGCTTTTTTAATAGAATGATTGAAGTAATAAAGCAAAATTTTTAATATATAGTTTAGAAAGGCTGAAAACATCGCATATTTTATAGAACACGCAATTTAAACGAATATTTTGATATTTTTATTGTTAATTTGGCAGATGTTAAATTTTTCCTCATAAATGCTCTTTTAACTCAGAATGTTTAAGTAGTTTTTTAACTCAATTCGGAAAAGAATACTTAATTTGATTGTAAATTAATTTGATAAAAAAAGTTAAAAAAACACTTGTATTAGTTGATAAAAAATTATAAACATCTAGAAATGATTTTTAAGCGACATTCGCTCAGAATCAAAAATTTGATATGTAATCGATTAATAAATAGTTTAGCTGTGAAAATATTGAAATAGAGTATTTTCACTAAAAACGTATTAGTACACAAATTTCTGACCTCTGGCAGGCGAAGAAGTAAGTGAAAACATCGACTACGAAATTCCATCAATTAAATCAAGAATCTAATAATTTAATAAAAATTCATGAAAATTTGTGAATAAAAGTTAATGAAATTATTAAAGCTTAATAGAAAATCCTTAAAATATTGAAAATGATGAAATACAGTTATTGAAACATTCTTAGAATATTCTTGAAACATTCTTAGAATATTCTTGAAGCATTCTTACAGAACTATACTATCTTTCTTTGTGTTTTTATATTCTAAAACAGTAAGTTAAAGATTTAGACATAAAGGGAATAAAAAATACAATATAATAAAGATAAACTTAAGCATAATCTATTTATAGTGGATTAAAAAGCTAAGTATTAGTATAATATAGATAAACAATTCCGAAAATGAAAGTGAAAATAAACCGGAAGTGACTTGCATTCTAGTTTCTTAATTTTGGTAAATAAGAAAGTGAAAATAACAATTTTATTTGACTGTCTTTTGGAAGCCTTATGAAGTTTTCACAGCATCCGAATTGTTAAATTAAATTGCTGAATCTATGGAATTTCAAATTCAGATCTCTAAAACACGGATGAACAAATTGGGAATATGACTGAGGTTGTATCAAACAAAATAAAAAAAAAATTAAGATGAACGAATAAACAAAGAATAAGTCCAATAAATAAATTAATTAAAAATGTAAAAAAAATCGAAAATATTTAAATAATAAAATAATATTTTCAAAATGATAGTAAAATAAAATCGAAAGAAATATAGTAGTATAAATGATGTAGTATGTTTTTATATTTACTATTTTTCATTTAGGCTAACCCATCCATATTGGTAATCTTGGAAAGGTCATATTTCACCCAATTAGGTTAGGAAAAAGAATTCATATATTTATTTTGAAAACTAAATGTAGTTAATATTTTTTTTACTTTAGATTCTTTGCTTATAAGCAAGACTCATATAATCCCAGACAACGAGTTAAAAATCGAGATTGCCATATCTAATTTGACCACTTTAGATTACCTGACGAAAAAAAGCATTTAAAAAAAATTATAAAAAAAATTAAACCAAATTTTGGCAATAGATATTCATAAAAATAATAAATATAAATTTAATGATTAATTCATAAAAATAAAATTTTACTTTCGTATGTGAACATGCATCAAATTTTGTTCATTTTTTATATATTAAAACATAATTTTTTTTATTTCTTGAAATTCTAAATATTGTAGAATATAATATTAAAATCGATAATCGCTGCTCATACTTTCAAGAAAATTTTAACTTTTGATCTAAAATCAATTTTATATATCTAGAAAAGCATTTGGCAACAGATAACTTATATAAGAAACGAAAAATCGTTTGCGTAAAATAGAGTTATTCTACATGTTACAAGATGAAGCTGTAGCTGCAAGACTGAATATTTTCTGTTTACTAAAATTAATGCTTGTGTTAGCAATTTAAAATGCTATAAAAAACAAAATTTTTAAATCTTAAATTTAATATCACTAATAAATAAAAAAAAGGAAAATTGCCAGATTAGTATGAATCGGGAAAAGCACAAAATGGAATTCTGAAGGTAAGAATTATTTCAAGCATTTGCATAAGTTACATATGCTTACATATATGTCTGTTAAATGAAAGTTAAACATTTTTTAGGAAAGAAAATGAAAAATTAAATTTGTACAAAGAAAATTTCCAAAAATGTAAAGAGAGTTATTATAAATATTCTTATGATCCAAATAGATAATAAATAGTAAAACAAGAGCTATCAAATTACTGTTGATGATATATTAAATGTTTCTATGCAGCTCAATGTTATAGAATTAGTTCTACGCAACTTTTGTTTAAACATTGTTTTATGTCTCAGAATATTGAAGAAGAATTTAAAAATTAAATTTTATTCAATTAAATATGTTCCTTTTAAATACTTTAAAATCATACTAGGAGCTAGTTATAAGCACTTAGTAGCTTTGAGTTGTCAAATTTATTATATGAGGCTAAAAAGTTAAATAGATTAATATTAAATCATTTAGGAAATCAATACATAAATGTTATCGCAATAAATAATAGTGGATATGTTTGTAAAAAATATATTTAACAGTAAAAAGAAGCTATTCATTAGAGAAAAGGAAACATAGAAATATTAGCTAAAGAATGAGGAAAAATCTTCAATAAAAGGAATACGGATATCTCTGAACTGAAGATTTAAAAAGAAAAGTTGATGCAAAATGCTAAGAAGATAATATTACAAAATTTACGACGTCACAGTAAAAAATATAAAAATAATAAAAATTCAAAAAGGAAAGCAATATTATAAAAAAATTTTATTTCTATTTTTGATAAGAAATTTTCAGAAAATTTAGGATAGGATTGATAAGAATGGAATTGATAGATTTCGTTAAGATTAACAAATTCTAGATTTTGTAAAAAACGTTGTAAGAACATGCTAAGATTAATTCGTATTATCAAAATAAACCTTTCTTGCTGTTTTTGATGGAGTCACAAAAACATAATCATTTAGTATAGATAAAAATTATATTTTATTAAATTCTTTCTGGTCTAAATCCTGATGACAGCTATCAATGTCAAGCTTTATTAAAAAGTTATAATAAACTGAGTAATGATTAACAAAATCCTTTATTGTATTTAAACATAAATAAAACTTACTATTTTAGATTTTATAAAAAATTACAAAAAAAAATATCAAATAATGAAAATAGATAGAAAAAGGAATAAAAAAAAGTTGCTTTCTGTATTCGGCGATAAATATTAAAAAAAAAAAAAAAAAGATTCCCCTGACTGATAGGAAATGTTTCTTTAAAATACTTTTGAATAATAATATTTTGAAAGCGTTATTGAATCGTTATTTTAAAGCGTTATTTAATTGATAAATACAAAACTTTTATTGAATAATTTAATTGATAAATGCAAAACTTTTATCGAATCATTTAATTGATAAATACTTAGACGCATTACTAAATTTTACAACTGACAAAAATTTTATTGTTTTGTTAAAATGTATGCTGATGAAACCTTTTGATAAGGTCTCAAATATGAATTAAATTGCAAGCTGTTTTTTTAACCTTTAAGCAAATCTTAGAAGTCTATTTTAAGAAGGAGTTTCTTATTCTAAAGAACGAAATGAAATACTTTCAATATTCAATTCAAATTAATGCTTCTTTCCATCTGGGAAGGGGTGGAGGGAAGTTCCGAATTTACAGAAGATCAAGCTTGGATACAAGATGGCGTTCATTTAGACAGTACACATGTGAATTTGTTAGAAATAAGAGTTAGCATAATTTAGAGTTTTCACACAGACAATACATTTCTAAATGTAATAAAATTTAATACAAATTCATTTTGTCACAAATATAATACAATGTGATGAAATATAATATCAGAATTTCGAAATTATTCAGTAATTAATATAATTCAGAATTCGAAAAGTTAAGGATATCACAAAAAACTGAAAATTCAGAACTGAATGCCTGTTTGCGTTTAAAAAATCATGGCTGCTGTATCAAAATGTCATATTTCAGAAATCACATAATGAAATTTTAATATAACCATTTTAAACTCTAGCGGTATAAGTTAATCCGTGACCTTTTATAACAGACATCCAATAAAATAATAACTGATGTGGGTTTCAAATGCTTTCTAATAATAAATTGTTTCATCAAATTTGACATTTGATGTGACAAACGACATTAAGATAAGACAGTAACTTCATGTACTCATTGACAACTAAACTATCAATAAGCTGATAATTACGATATCTATATCTATACTTATAATAAAGCTCAATGTGTGTGTGTGTGTGTGTGTTGGCGCTCTACAGACCAGACCATTCAACCTACAGCTACCAAATTTGGCACGTGTATACCTTGGATGCCGGGAATGTGCACCTGGGGGTTATTTTTTCGAATTTTTAACTAGAATTTTATTTATTTAAAAATTAAGCGAAATTTTGGCATTTTTCTGCTATAACTGCCGAAAATATTACCGCAAAAAAAAAAAAGATTTTTACATGAAGTTAAAGATGAAAAATTTATCTTTTAAATGATACTAATGTTTTAATCTTAAAATTAAATTTCTATTTTTAATGAATTTTTAAATAAATATTTTAACTATGTTTTTCAATAATTTTTTTCGTCAAAAATAAAAATGAGGATTAAGCACGTTTCGCATTCATGAGAAAAAAATAGCTTTTTTCAAAGTGTTGCCATCACATTGATTAAAGCTCTAACTGAAAATAAATTAAATCTTTTTGGAAATGAAATCTGCAAAATTATAATTTTCGGCAAGTGTCTGTAAGAAATGAAACAAATATGAAATATTATTTTTTCTAAAAAATAAATTCAATAAAAATTATTTTATGATCTTTTACACTCTCTATACAGGGTGTTTATTTAATCCCGTATCCATTTTGATATTTAATGACTCATAAAATAATGAAGATGTAAGCAAACTTATGGCATTTATTGATGGAATAACTCATATATTTTCCTTTTCAGGTTTGAATATTTTTACTTTTGTAAATATCGTCTGCGCGTGTTTTTAATTTCAGATAATTTCATTTTCCAGTCTAAATATCTGTTTTTTCTAAATATCGTCTGCTTATTAATTGCATTTTTCTCTCTTTTGTTTTTGGCAACTATTGAAATGTTATGTTTACTTTTGATGTGTTTGTTCTCTGAGGTAGTACTTTTGTATGTGATGTTTTATTCGATCGGATATTAAGGAGAATGCATACACCACAAGAGAAAGCACAATTTTTATGGTGGTCATAGAGTTAATTTGCAGTCAACTAAATCACTGACTTTTAAGAGTTAATTTCAAATCACTTAAACTGACTGATTTATGAAGATTTGAATATAACTATTCAATAAAAAAAGGATAATTTTAGATTTTCCATCGATCACTTCAAAGAAAATACGCCAATCAGCGCGCAGGTTTCTCAAGATTAATTGGCCTAAGATTATGAAAATGGTGAGTTTTTCTAAATTTTTAACATTCGAAACTTCATAAATAAGTCTTAGTTGATCGTGGAAAATAGAAACATTCATTCATTTATTTAAAATTTGGTGTGTCCAGAATATTTATCAGAATATGATACCTTACTGCATTAAATTTAGACTTCATAATTTTTGAAGTATATTTATAAGCAGGAACAAAATATTATTATTGATTTCATTTCAGTCCTTTTGAAAGCAAAACTAAAAACTGAATTTTATACTGAATCTCAGAAATTTTTGTTGAATTATTGTTTGAGATATTACATAAACTATGAAAAATATTTTGTAGTTAACATAAGACTTAAATACCGAGCGATTCTGTTTGCAATACTCATATTCAATAATAATAATAATTAATAAATAACAATAAAGATGATTAATAAAATAAAACGCTTGGTTTTATTAAAAAAATATCTTAATTTTAATTGCAATTTCGTCATTTACATTTTTAATTAAAGTTGAAGTTTAACCGGAAATGGCGACAAATTAGCAAAATATATATAGTAAATTGAACGAAACGATCTAAACAATATAAGTTTGGTATGACTATCAAAATTTGAAGATTAAAAATGTTTTGTTTGAGAATCCTTTAAGAGACCAGTTACTTAAAATATTTAATTGAAAATTGTAGCGAGCGGTAATACTGGCGAACCGGCTGGTCGTCAAAGGCGGCTAGTATATCATAAAATTAAATGATTTCGAATAAAATCTGATGGCGAATTTTTAAAAAAGGACATATTTGAACATAATTTATTTTTAAACATCAATTATCTAAAATGAAAAGGGATGCTTTTTAATCTCTTGGAGTTCGTTTTACAGCTCTAGGAGACTTGGGAACAACCATTATGTCATTCACTTGTGACTGAATCATTCGTTGCTTTCTTCTTACTGTCAACTTGAGTTTCATTAAAATTACACATTGTTTTATAATATACTGGGCATCATATCCTTTTTCTTTTGTAAAAATACTGAATAGGTTAAAAAATTAAGCTTGTATTTTACATGAATTTAAATTTTAATTAGTTCTTAAGATTGAAATCTTATGTCACTTGTTTTCTTAAACCTTATATTTGAAGCTAAGACATTCTTTCAGTTTTTAAAAGGAAAAATTAACTGTTTCATAATGAATTTTCTTCAAAATGTTATATATAAAAATTGTATATTCAAAATTCTGTATTTTATATAGTTAATATCAATTTTTCGAGAAAATGATAAGTATCGGAAAGTTTTTTGCCACATCATTTAATTTCATACTCAAGAAAATGAAATGAAATTATGAAAAACAGTTGACAAACTATTGAAAATAGACCATTAACTATTTCTTAATAGAGAAGAATTTGTTCTGAATAGAAAATAAATGTTAAAAAAAACAAGAATTTAATCTTGCAACATATAGAAGTAAGTCAGAATTATAAAACAATTAAAAGCAGTCAATATTCTTTATTGGTTATTTGTTATTATATCAATAATTTTTCTCTGTATTCTAAAAAAATGTTGAGGTATGCAGTGGCGGATTTCGACAACTTGAGGCCGCAAGCGCTGAATTATTCTGAGGCCTCCTTCTAGAAAAACTGTATTGATGATTAGAAAGTAAAGTGAATTAAACATATTTGCGCTTTTAAATTCATCTTTAAGATTATTTTTTTATTTGATATATCTTATTAATAAAATTGCTACCTTTTATTTTTATTTTTTGTTATAATTTTTTTGATAATATAAAATGATAGCGATCTATTTCTGTCTTTACTTATTTTCAAAATGGGATGGACATTATAGTGTCCAAGTATTGAAATTTTGAAACTTAAAAATTATTCTTGACAAATATGTCATTTAAATTTTTCTTTATTTAAGTTTTAAAAAAACAATTTATTCAATTAGAAAATTGATTTGAGTTCATAAATTCCCAATTTTTTTTGATGAACTATAACTACTTTTTTAACCGAAAATTTTTGAAGAAAAATATTCCTATTTCTATTTCTTTTCAAACAAGAATAAAAATGCCTTTTCTTCGCTCGTTCTTTGTCCCATTGACTGAATGATATTTTTCATTCCATTTCATATTTGTATGTGAATTTCTTAATGAAAATGCATATTAAAGTAATTAAATTAATATTATTATCTTACTTTGATTAATTAATACTTAAGTTTAAAATTAACTCACTAAATTTATTAGTATTAAAATAATAATCTCAAATTATTTAATGATCTAAATTATTTATTTAAAAATGGTTACCTTAAAATTTTTTCGATAAGAATTTTGAGGGAAAAAAATACTAAAATAAATCGAAATAACAAGTATTTATTTTCAACAAAATAGTAAAAAGGTTCCAAAACATTTTAACACCATTTAAACCATCTTTAATTATACCACTGAATATTTTTGCAATTAAAAACAATATTATATCATAGAATTATAAAACAAATCATATTTTATATTTGTACTTTTTATTATTATATTATGTACAATATCATGTTGTAACTTTTCACATTTTGATTTATATATATTCGGTAAAACTATTGTGGAAATCAATTTTTTTCATATATCATGTTGGCTATTAATAACCAGAGAGCTCAGGCGTTTATGAACTATCGACAATTTATAACAATTTTTCAGCAGCTTTAGTGTTCGTGAAATTGCTTGTTTTTCTGGTTATCAGGTTTTTCTGGTTATATCTGTACATTTTCAACGCCGCCATTGTATTCGTAAAAGTTGATTGTGCTATATGAAATTTATTTCCAGAACTGTGGCATGAATTTAAAATGTACAATTTCATTACCGAATTCTGATTCGAACAATGTTATTTAAACTTTTGAGTAGCTTCTTTAATTTCGATTTTTGTTCATCATAAATATTCGAATATTGAATAATGTCTACTGTAAACTTCAAAACGGAGCGAAAATTCTGGAATATCTAGCACTTAGTTTTTCTTTTCGTCTAAATACAACATATTTCGTATTACCATCTTCGAAATTTTTTTTTCATTTGTTTTCATCTTATAATTATCAAGCATTTCTAATAATATAAATACATCGGTCCAAATTTTGTCACTTTTCATAACATCATGAATTCTCCCATCAGGAGTAGAAAAGAAATCTATTCTTTACTTGCTTACAGAGAGCTTTTAAAGAGTAATAAAAATTAAATCATGAAACAAAATAAAAAAAAACTGTCCATTTTTATAAAGATCATGATTGCAGCAATTAGAAAGCTCTACAGCTATCAATTCAAAAGGATTAAAAATAAACTGAAAACATTTAAAACTGATTATCCTTATAATTACATTTGCATTTGTTTGTCTCTAGATTTTAATAGATCTCAGAAGCTGTCATCTTCAAAAATTCAGTAAAAAGAAAATCTCGTGAGAATAAAATGTTTTAATGGAAATATAGACAACAGGAAACAAAAATACACAGAAATCTTTACAAAACAAAGTCATCCCCTCAGTCTAAGGTCAAGGATGAGTACAATGTCACACCCTTTTGTTGATGTAGAAGGTTTAATTTTTTTTTTTTTTTTTTGCTTATGCTAGCTGAGAATTGTTGACTTGTGAGTCAGTTAACCAACGAAAAGAAAAATAGACCTCAAGTATCTGCAAATAAATTTGAAATAAATAAATTCGATAGAAACATTCTGAAATTTGACAAAACATTCATTTATTTATAATGTATTCTAGTACACTATCCTTGTAAATCAAGGGCCGTGGTGGCCTGGTGGTAAGGTCTCGGTTTGGAACCGGGGGGGGGGGCTCAGGTTCGTGACCCGATTCCACAGAAGAACCGTCGTGTAAGCGGGTCTGGTGCACATTAAAACTGTCCGGGCCAAACGTCCTCCCGCTGGTATGGTGTGGCGTGGATAGGGGGGGGGGTCACCAGATCGGGTGGCGTCCTCGTCATCTGAGCGAGGTTCAAATCACGAGGTCAGTCCCAACATAGCCTTAGTGTTGCTTTGAAACAGGACGTTAATATAACTAAACTAAACCTTGTCAATCAAATAAATAAAAACACAGTTCCCGAAAAAAAAATACTTAGACCTTCTGGGTACGCCATATCACCCTCAGTTTTTAATAATATTCAAATCAAATGTTTTTGCTGATCATTTTGCAATTTAAAAAAAATAATGTTTATTTTTGGGTTTTTTTCCAATATTTTATGGTTTTTTTTATACCTTAGAAATTTCCCGAATATCACAATTTTTGAAATTATTTATTTATTTTTGAGTTTTCCATTCATAGTTATTTTTTCCTGTGCTACGTTTGCCTCTTCATTTTCATTAAATTTCTTTTTTCTTTTCCTTTCTTTTTTTCTGAGAAACGAATTTAAAATATTGTGTGCATGTCTGCAATGAAAAAAATTACTGCCGATTCAGCCCTCTGATATAGATTTTGAGGTCCTCCCAGGTCTCAAGTTACGAGACGACCGCCTCCAACGCCTGTGCAGAAATCAACCACCGGAGGCATGAATGGTATTTTTAATTGCATGAAAGCAGAATTAAAATAGTCATTTGGAACAAATTAATATTAGTTTCATAATTAATTTTTAGCGCCGCATTTATGCCTGATAAAATTACACTACAATTTTTTTAATCCTTGAGATGAATTATTAAAAATATCAGTTAGTTTTTTTCTATATTAAAACAGTTTTCATCTTCCATTCAGAAATATGTGATTGTAAAATTGCTTCGAATTTATTTGATTTTATTAGTAAAATATTTCCTTTTGTTTATTTATAAATGAATTATTATAATTATAGCTAATTATCATCATAACGAAAAAATAGTTTTTAAACATAATTAAAAAATAATTGATAGACGGTTTTTATTTTTACAGTATCATTAAAAGCAAGATTTCATGCCCTTCTATTAGAAATATGAAAAAACAAGGCAGAAGAAATAGTTCGTTGGCTAGGGCTCATAAACTTTAGAGCAGGGCCGGAGCTACGATTTTTTTTTTTAATTCTGCTTTTGTCTTTTACTCTTAAGTTAATATAATTTTGTGCTTTCATTTGATTTAAAAGAATCGTGTTTTTAACTTATTCGAATTAAATGAAATATTATTTAAATTTCAAAATATAATTCTCCGATTTTTTTAATGTTTTCGATTTTGGACCAATTTGTTTAACGAATGGCTGACTAACTCACAAGTCAAGAGCCCTGACAAATGTCTTCTATTATTCAGATCATCTTAAAAATGTTTTATAATCTTTTTGTATCATTGTATTTAAAATTACTTTTTAATTTATAATAATTTTTTTAGACATGAGATAAAAATTAACATATAAATCAAAAGTTAATTCTCAATTAAATATTTTATTATCACAATTTGTTATTAGTTATTTAAAAAATTCTTATATAGTAATGAAATCAATAAAAAATTTTAAATTTGGAAAGAAAGTTTGGGACCTGATGCTTGCATTAGTTATGGACTCCCTACAGGATTTAATATTGTTTCGATTCCATTCTATTCAGAATGCAGACTCAATGCTGGATTAAGCTACATAAGAATACTTAATCAATGCAGGATTCTTGATCCCTTTTTCCCTTTTCCCTGTCAAAAACAAACTTTTTAAAAATTGATTTTAAATTAATCTTTAGTTTAGAAATCTTTCAGTAAAACATTTTGGGACAAGTTATGACTGAGTTAACAAAAACATCTGATTTCGAATAATCTTGATGAGTGTTCATTTAATCAAGTAGAAAAAAAAATGAATGTAAAAGTAATTTTGGGCAAAATGGAAAAAAATAGCAAAACTTTTTAACCAATCTAAATGTTATTATACAAAATTTTCAAAAAAAAAAAAAAAAAAACATTAGGCAGTAGTGATTTGCAAGCATGTAAAACACGAAATCTCATATTAAACAGGTATTATGAATTCTTATTGATACTTGATTTTATTTTGAATAAGTACGAGTAAACGATTCTTTTAAAAGAAAAATGAAGTCACATAATTTAATGCCATAAAAAATACCACATAAAATATCTAATGGTTTCGAGGTTTGTAGGTAGTTGCATACTTTGCCAATTTGATAATCCGGCGTTGTTCATATCATATTAACAGAAACAATCTAACAAAATGATCAAAACTGAATGAAATAAATGCTACAAGCTTAAAAGTATCTAATTAAAATGCATATTAAAGAAAATATTAAGTGTCATTGTTCTCATTCTAATGTTATTACATTTTTTAAACATTTTTAGCAGTTAAGATTACATATTCATATTTTATCCTTGTGTTTTTAAAAAATAATAAAAGAGTGACTTGAGAAAAAAATATTATCACGAAAGTATGTATATTTTAAACCAACTATCCTAAAATGTATTCTGTATTTTGTAATGTTTTCATTTCGTTTCTGCCTTTCGTTCATTTCTTACGTGATGACTGAAGTAGTGCACCATTTCCTCAATAGATGTCGCTATGATCATAAACATCAGAAAAGAAATCGAAAAGAGGAAACGAGCTAATTTCAATTCCCCCCCCCCCCCTTCTTTTCTGTTTTCTTTGTGAGAAACGAAATTTTCATATAACTTTTGCAATATGTATCGAAAATTTTTTTCAATGAAATTTGTAAATTTCAGTGATTATAGATTTATTAATTTCAAACATTTAAAAATTTACGAAACTTTTTCAGTAAAACTGTATTAAATAATTTAAAAATTATAAAAAGAATGAATTAAAATTTACGTCGATAAACAGGCAGGCAACGAATAACATATAGTCAAACACATTTTTAATCTTATAATTTTTATTCAGTCATGTCTAAATTGATTTAGTCTTTTTTATTATGTACTTTTTTTTTTTACAATTTTCTTATTTTGGATTTTATTTAATGTAATATAAGTTTGGATTGAGGAGTTAAAAATTATTTTGTAATTAAAGATTTATAAAAATAAAAAGATCAACACTAAATAACCTAATGAAAATTTAAATGTCAATTATTTTCTATTGTATGGAAGAATAATGAAAACCTGAGCATGTTATAAAGATATTAAATAAATAATAAACTTTTGACTCATGTTGAAAATAAAATGTTAGTTTCAATAAACTGAAAGAAGCTGAATGTAAACTAAGTAATAAAAAGTTAAAATGAAATTTTCATCAAGATTTTTTCTGATTTATAAAAAATAAAAAAGGAAGTCATCGCTTACTATTAAAAAAAATCATAATCGACATCTTCGTATCTTACATATTTCCGAATACAGTCAACATGTGAAATAATGTTTGTGTATTTGTTTATCCGTCATTCTGATTGTAAACAGAACAACTCGTACTTTAAATGGGCTAAATAAATGAAATGCAGCATTTAACCTTTACGTCTGAAATATTGACTACATGGAAAGTATGGAAAAATTGACAGAGAAAATTGTGTGTTTATCAATATATACGTGGATATTCAGATTCAATGGATTATTCAGAAACAGAATGAATTAGCTTAATAAAATTTGATATTCAATTCTGCGAACCAAAGTTGTAGGTATACATCAAAATATCAGCTAAATCTGGCTACGAAAAGAGATATTGCTCTAAAATGCATATGCGATTTTCTTTACTAAACAACGAATCATAAAATTTTTTTATTGTGAATATATATTAAAAAATATTGGAGAGAATTCCTTAGATTTTTCTCCTGAAGTATAAAAATAGTATTACATTCCCGCCCCCGCCAAAAAAGGAGTGATCTCATAATTTTAATGAATCTTGAAGTTTTAACCTTCCTGGTGACCTGGATATCTCTGTTTGATCTTTATGTCTGAATGTATGTTTGATAGCATGCTAAAGTGTTATTAAAAAAAGAAAACAAATGGAAATATAAAAAAAATGCATTATTCAGTAATTAAAAAAGCGCCATATTTACACAATTGTTTTTTTACGTGCTGGTTGACACTTATGACTAAGGAAAATATCATACATATTTATGGTTGCTGGGCTTATTGACATTCCATTTAGTTTAAATATGAAATGAATAATATTCGATTTACAGTAAAAAATTTAAATTAAATTTACAGTAAAAAAATCAAGGTTTGAGATAGTAGGGGAATTAATATCCTATCTCTCCCCCAAAAAAGTTTGTGTAAAAGTTTAGTGAAAAATCTCCAAGTTATAGAATGGAGAAATGTAAATGCGTTTTTAATCCCTAACCTAAAACATAGCAGTAAGATAATCTTTTAATCTTGCTCCGTCTATCTTTTTTTCATTTTTAAAATGTAGTGTAGATAGACTCGATTGCTCGCATGCAAAAAAGTAATATTTCGCAACGTGCGTGAGCATGAATCCAATACTTAAAACAAAGAAAAATTGTAAAATAATAAAATTTAGTATCATTAAAAAACTTATTCTTTGAATTTTAGAGTGATGCAAATAAGGTTTTTTGTATAATAATAGTTTTCAAAATTATCGAGGAGAAAACATCAAAGTCTCAGTTAGTTTTTGATTTAAGATCTAATACAAATTTTGAAAAAATCTTTCTTAGGGATACTTGCAATACAATAAGTATATATCTGCCAAATTTGACAGTTTTAGCTCCCACAATATGCACTGTAGAATTTTTGAACGAATTCTACCTCATACATGTAACATGACACAATTTATAGATACAATGCCAACTTATAAATATTAACCTTTTAAACTTCAGCTTTGTCAAATCACCAGTAAAAAATACAATTTTTAAAACTTCATGAGAATTTTATGAATGGTAATTTGGAACGCTCTGATACAAAACATGTCATACATATTTAATGTGTTTTGTAGTCGAACGCTCTCGATTGGCATAAATAGCTCGCTTTTGTATCCGCCAAAAAGCCAGCAACAAACTTGCAGACAATATGACAACAAAATTATATTTGATTATCGTTATAGTATTATTATTATATGGAATGAAAGAATAAGTCGAATAATAAAATATTCTTGATTTGCTAGTGTTCTAAATGAAAATAATATCTTCCTATGATTCACAAAAGAGATAAGGTATTCGATTTTCATGGAGGCTTAGAACAGGTGTAAATGTAATAATTTAATATCTTTTTCAATTTTACTAAAACAATTTTGCAATTTGAAAGATGGATTTACAGATATTAAATCTATCTTAATAATGTTTATAAGCTGGAGGCTATCAACAATTTGCGACATATAATGCATATGATACAAAAATCATTCATAACATTTTACAGTGCAGAGCATTGGTATATACGTGCTCGTTTTGAAAGGAGTTTTTAAAATATTTAATTAGGTTTTTAAACTGAAAGTCAAAATTTTTAACGTTTTTCCTCTGTAATTTTAGAGCATATTACTGCATAATAACTATTTTTCCTCCATTTTAAAATTTAAAGAAAAAAAAAAAAACAGTTTTCAGTGGTACAAATTTTATATTCGTAATTTTTTCTCTAATGTTAACACATTTTAAAAATTAATTTTAATCCTAGTTTTTAGCAATATCTTTTATTGTTGCAATGAAATTCAAACTAATTTATGTGTTTCATCAAACATTTCTTTCCTGTGTCTTTGTTAATGATAAAGTTATGATAAAACAGGCTTTGTTTGGACAATAACTCCAAATAAGAATTTTCACTTTCACTTTCTTTAATATGATAATATTCAGAGGTTGCTGTTCTTTCTGTAAATTGAGTATTACAAAAAAAAAAACCGCTGTGCCTAAGTCAGCCTAATCAAATCTAAAATCTAAGGTACGGAGTAGAGGTTCGAAATTTTATTATTCTTTTTTGTTGTTGTTATGCACATTTTTGTTTGTTTTTGAAAAAAATATGATTTTTTTTGCTCTTTAATGGCTTAGAGAATTAAGATATGATATGGATGACGAATATAAACAGGGAAAAGAAAATCGTAACTTGGCTATAGGCTTAATAAGGTATAATATGCGCTTCAGCAACGGGTTGCTCGTTGCAGTTGGACTGACTGAAGAAAATTTGTTCTGAAAGTTCTCGAGATAATCAATTTTCCTCATACATTGCAAATGGATCAGGCTTCTCCTTGTACCTAGCTATTTTGATATTTTGGACCCTTTTTGACTAACAAAAAAAACATTATTTCTCTTGACTCAAGAACTTGGTTATAAATGTTAGATAAAATATGATTTGTTTTTGTCTATACCAATTTCTATAACTAAAATTGAGATTATCACAAATTTTGCTTTAAAGTATTTCATATTGATTTTCTCCTATAATGAATTTTAGCAAAGTGAACACTATTTTACCTTGAATGCAAAATGTGAATGAAAATATTTTGAACTAATATGTTTTCTAATAGATGTAAATTGTAAAATTACTTGTCTTTTGTTATCTTTAGTTAAATCTATGTATTAGTTTTAAAAAAATGACTAGAATTTAGCTAGAAATGTCCATTTTTTACATCGTTTGACTGCATGGGTGATTTAAAGACACAGATAATTAAATTTGTGTCTTTAAATCGCGTATTTAATATTTGTAATTATTTAATATGTTCATTAAATAAAAGACTATTTAGGATAATTGCAATTTTGGATAGAAAGATTAAATTTTATTAAATTTTTCTAGTAATCCCTTATGGTTTTGAGTGATCTAAAGAAGTATTTATAGAAGATTTAAATGAAAAAATTTTAAAAAATTTCTCCTGGACAAAATGATCTGAAACCCACTCGCTTCTCTTTGGCAGTCTTAAATCATCTTCTGCATTTTATCTTTATGCAATTTATTTATTTATTCACTAAATGTTCAATTGAATTCAGATAAATTAGTCTCATTTCGAAGTCAAATTATCAGAAATTTGAAAAATTCCTCTTATTTTGAATTTTAAAATTGTGAGGGATATTTTCAATCAGACTTTGAAATTTTGAGTTTTTTTCAGATGATAATAAAAGCATCTGAACTTGTACTTCAAGCTTTCACACTTGGTTTTTGGAAGGATAGTTAAAATTGGAAAGATATGGCGTGATATCGATTCTCGAATTCACGATCCCCTTGTCTCAAAGAGGATGTCTGCTGTGAGCCAATTAGTAATGCTTAGTGTTTGTTAGTGCGTTTCTTTCAATCTTTCTGACTTCCAATTTTCAGATGATGAGATTTGTTATTTCGTTCAATTCTCTTTCTGATTAATGTATTTTTCCAATTTAATTTGATTAGTCAACTAAGTCGAATTAAACATTTTTCATTTACCTTTGCTGTGTGACCTTTTTAATTTATTTCAGACTAGACGCCTTTGGCGACAGGCTGGTTCGCCAGAATGAATACTCACTAATATTTTCAATTCAATATTTATATACCTTGGTCTGGTAATAGCTTCCTCAGCAAAATATTTCAAAGCTCCGAATTTCGATAGTCGCATAACTCGTATTATTATTGAAGCTTCACGATAATTGTACTATATATATCTCTCTATATCTACAGAAAATCGAATCCTGTAACATTGTAATCTTATGTATACCACATTAAAAAAAAATTATGCAATATTTAAAAGAATTACTCTACAAAAATTTCTTTGATTCACCATAAATTCAGTTTTATTTACAATTAAAGTTTATTCTTTATAAAGTCAGTTTTTTTTTAATAAAAAAGTCCAAATGTCATAAATAATATTTTATTTTATTTCAATCAATAAATGTACTTCTCAAAACAATTATGAAGTCTAATTTTTATATTGTCTCTCGATCCTATCAATTATATTCAATAAAATTATCGTGACAATCTAATGTTTTAATTTTTTGAGATCAAGTCCAGCCCTGAATGGGGCATTTTCTTTAAGAAGGTAGATGGAGAGGTTTAAAATTGCACATTCTTATAGAAATAGAATGGCGATATTCAAATTTTTATAACTCAATCAGTTTTAAATGCAAAAGAGTGGAGCTTTTCTTATTTAAAATATTAGTATGTCGAGAATATTTTATTAAACATAAATCACAGAATAGAGGGTGTATATAAAATTTTAAAATTCATAATTAATTATAACATTTATTGATTTAAACTGCATAAAATATGATTATTTTTTTCATTTAGACCATTTTTCATTAGATATTTACAACAATTAATAAAGTTTCAAAAATTTACTCTTCTGCCCTGATTAGAGCGTATATCCTATATGTATTAAACATGTATGCTTTAATTAAAACTGAATTATTTAGTTAATAATAGAGCTATTTTGAAATATCACTGCAAACGTTTTCGCGCATTCAGTTTTTAAAGAAAATATCGCATTTCATATTTATTTCATTTCATACAAATACGTGCTGATACTTTTCTTGATTTAATTTCCAGTAACAGTTAACTTATTTCTAATTCTATCTTTTATCTATGTGATGGCAACACATTGATAAAAGTTAAATTTTTTCCTCATGTACGTGTATCGTGTTCGTGCAAGTTAAATTTTATTTTTATTTTTCACGAAATAAATTGTTGAAAAATATGGTTAAAATATATTTTTTTTAAATTTATGAAAGATAGAAATGTAATTTGTTAATTTAAACATGGGTATCATTAAAAAGATTATTTCCTGAACTTCAATAAGATGTAAAAATCTTTTTTGTGCTGTTATATTTTCGGAAGTTATCGGGGAAAAGCATCAAAATTTCGCTTACTTTTTAATTAATTAAAATTTTAATTAAAACTTCAAAAAATAGCTCCGAGGTGCACATTTCCGACTTCCAAGGTACACATGTACCAAATTTGGTAGTTATAGGTCAAACGGTGTGTCCTGTAGAGCGCCAACACACGTACACACACACACTTTGAGCTTTATTATAAGTACTAGCCGCCTTTGGCGACCAGCCGGTTCGCCAGTATTACCGCTCGCTACAATTTTCAATTAAATATTTTAAGTAACTGGTCTCTTAAAGGATTCTCAAACAAAACATTTTTAATCTTCAAATTTTGATAGTCATACCAAACTTATATTGTTTAGATCCTTTCGTTCAATTTACTATATATATTTTGCTAATTTGTTGCCATTTCCGGTAAAACTTCAACTTTAATTAAAAATGTAAATGACGAAATTGCAATTAATATTAAGATATTTTTTAATAAAACCAAGCGTTTTATTTTATTAATCATCTTTATTGTTATTTATTAATTATTATTATTATTGAATATGAGTATTGCAATCAGAATCGCTCGGTATTTAAGTCTTATGTTAACAACAAAATATTTTTCATAGTTTATTTAATATCTCAAACAATAATTGAACAAAAATTTCTGAGATTCAAAATAAAATTCAGTTTTTAGTTTTGTTTTCAAAAAGATTGAAATGAAATCAATAATAATATTTTGTTCCTGCTTATAAATATATTTCAAAAATTATGAAGTCTAAATTTAATGCAGTAAGGTGTCATATTCTGATAAATATTCTGGACACACCAAATTTTAAATAAATGAATGAATGTTTCTATTTTCCATGATCAACTAAGACTTATTTATGAAGTTTTAAATGTTAAAAATTTAGAAAAACTCACTATTTTCATAATCTTAGGCCAATTAATCTTCAGAAACTTGAGCGCTTATTGGCGTATTTTCTTTGAAACGATCGATGAAAAATCTAAAATTATCCTTTTTATTGAATAGTGATATTCAAATCTTCATAAATCAGTCAGTTTAAGTGATTTGAAATTAACTCTTAAAAGTCAGTGATTTAGTTGATTGGAAATTAATTCTATGACCACCATAAAATCTGTGCTTTCTCTTGTGGTGTATGCATTCTCCTTAATATCCGATCGAATAAAACATCACATACAAAAGTACTACATAGAAGAAACACATCAAAAGTAAACATAACATTTCAATAGTTGCCAAAAACAAAAGAGAGAAAAATGCAATTAATAAGCAGACGATATTTAGAAAAGTACAGATATTTAGACTGGAAAATGAAATTATCTGAGATTAAAAACATGCGCAGACGATATTTACAAAAGTAAAAATATTCAAACCTGAAAAGAAAAATATATGAGTTATTCCATGAATAAATGCCATAAGTTTGTTTACATCTTCATTATTTTATGAGTCGTTGAACATCAAAATGGGTCCGGGACTGAATAAACACCCTGTATAGAGAGTGTAAAAGATCATAAAATAATTTTTCTTGAATTTATTTTTTAGAAAAAATAATATTTCATATTTGTTTCATTTCTTACAGACACTTGCCAAAAATTATAATTTTGCAGATTTCATTTCCAAAAAGATTTAATTTATTTTCAGTTATAGCTTTAATCAATGTGATGGCAACACTTTGAAAAAAGCTATTTTTTTCTCAAGAATGCGAAACGTGCTTAATCCTCATTTTTATTTTTGACGAAAAAAAATATTGAAAAACATAGTTAAAATATTTATTTAAAAATTCATTAAAAATAGAAATTTGAATTTAAGATTAAAACAGTAGTATCATTTAAAAGATAAATTTTTTATCTTTAACTTCATGTAAAAATCTTTTTTGTGCGGTAATATTTTCGGCAGTTATAGCAGAAACACGTCAAAATTTCGCTTAATTTTTAAATAAATAAAATTCTAGTTAAAAATTCGAAAAAATAACCCCCAGGTGCACATTCCCGGCCTCCAAGGTATACACGTGCCAAATTTGGTAGCTGTAGGTTGAATGGTCTGGTCTGTAGAGCGCCAACACACACACACACACACACACACACACATTGAGCTTTATTATAAGTATAGATATAGATATAGATATAGATGGATTACTCATAATGACTTCTTACTGAAAAGCTTTTTTTTTCGTTTACTTTTACCTATTTAACTTGGCTAATTTCATATTAATTAAGATGGAATTTTGTTTCAATTTTACTCTTAATTCCTGATATATTTCAGTTTTGAAATTTCAGAAGTTTACTCTTTTTAAAAATACATCAGTTTAATTATAACTTAATCGATTAATTAAATAAAATTGTAATCAACACTTTTTAGTAAATTTAAGGAAAATTAGTTTCAAAATTTTGAAATGTTTTAAAATAAGGATTAATTAAAAGATTAAAATATCAAGCAGTTCTTCTGTTTAGCATAAAAGTGTGTTTTTAAAAATTGTTTTATATAATTTCACTTCGAAATAAATCCCATCTTATTCAAACTTTTATTATTTCTTATCATATTATTAATTTTGAAATCTATTCTTTCATTTAACACATACTAAGTACCAACAAATCTTCTGTGGTGAAAACAGAATGGAACATATTTTCCTTTTTTATCTAACCAAGATCATTAAAAAAATAAAAGTGCTTGAAATTCATATAGTAGACAGATATTTTTTAAGGATTTTTTTCTAATATTTGTATTTTATCTTAGTATAAAAAAAGCTAGCATTTTTTACTTCTTACGAAACTGTAAAAGGTGTAATCTAAAAACTTTTTCTCTCTCTTTTTTTTCAATTTACTCCCGAGATTTGATACAAAAATGTAAACTGTATGATCTATGCAATACGACAAATTCTCTCATATAAGAATAATTTCTAATGCTAATTCTTTTTTACATAATTATCTATCACCCATATTTTTATATAATACCAGTTTGACAGTAAAAAATCAAGTGAAGCAGACAATAGAGAATCTATCGTAAAGAATTGCTATTTTAAATAATAACATACCTATACAAAGAAGACCATAGTTTAAGTTACGAAATTGTTACACGATTGGCTAATGGCTGATTAATAGCGTTTTGGGTTTGAATTGGAGAATGAATTGAAATGAAATGTTCCTTCGGCAACTAAAAATTTTAATATTTCTTCATTCTTGTTATCTTAAATAAAAAAAATGATATAACTTTTTTTTGTTCCTTATCTACTTTTTAGAATTATATTTCATTCAGTGATTTTTTTCTACAAAATAAAATTTAAAAAAAAAATTGAAACGACCTTGATAAAGGAATTAGCAATTAGTGTACTGCCCGAGGCGACAATATTTTAAATTTCCAGTACAGTAATCTTTATTCTTTGTACAGTAATCTTTTATTCTTTAGATAATTGCTTTTGACTAGCCATGTTTTTAAGTGATTTGATGAACATTTACATTAATAATACATTAAAATTAAATCAAAATTTTAAAAATTGGTTTTAAATTTAAATATATGTCTTGTTATCATTAATAATTTTCCAGGTGGTTTAAGTAAATTGTTCATAAATGGGAAAAATAAAATACTTCTACAGTTGATGTAGAAATTAGTTTTTGATTTTGTAAAAGTGTGGAAGCCGAGTTTATTCATTTACACCCAGATACATTTTTACTTTCTCATATACGAAATACAGAAAAAGCACTGTAATCATAAAAAAATTAGAATTCGAGATTTTGGTGAATCTCCACGTTTCAGGCCTCCAAGAGTTTGAAAAACACATTTTTGGTATTATGTATGTGTATGTAAACATGATAACTCGAAAACACTTTGAAGAAGGCGAAGGGAATTTGAATGAACTCGATAACTCTAAAATGCAAAGATTCAAGTAGAAAAAATTTGGTTCATAGTTTTAATATCTAAAATATAGATTCTTATCAAATTTTGAAATAAATTTGTGAAAGGTTGACTGTCTGTCGGTCTGTACTTTCACATGTGGGTAAACGCTATAACTCATAAATCTTAGATTTATGAGTTAATGTTTATGAGCTAATGTTTAAATCAACGAAATTCAGTATGTGATCGTAGTTGTTCCTTTCTAAATTTTGCTTTCAAACGACGTGAAAAAAAGTCTTCCAAAACACATATTCCCAAGATATATTCAGTAAAAATAAAGGATGCATATTTTATAAAAAATGTTCACCAATGACATGCAAGACATTCGTGGCTGTGTCGAAGGTTTCAAGTTTAATACGGGGCACGTTGAGGGAAAGGACAGTATCTTTATTACAGAGTATACGGGAAAGTTTCAGGAAGACTACACCCTCTAGTTACTTTCTTGCATTTTACACAAAATATGCAAAGAAAAATTATTGCAATTAATAAAAATTTGAACTCAAGATTTGAATGAATTTCCTACATGAATCCCCCACCTCCTAAAAACGAATTATAATCGTCTTTGTGTTAATCTGTCTGTTAATTTGTCGATAGTTCTAAAATACAAAGCGTTTATCAATTAATAAATTCAATGTTAGGAAGTGAAATTAGGTAAATTATATTTTTCATCAAAATTATGGATATTAATCAGTTTTTTGGAAGTGCAAAGATGCAAATAACTAGATGATGAAATTTAGTATTTAGTTTTAACATTAGAACTGCCGATTTATATCACAATCTAGCCCAAATCTGTCGAAAGATTGACCATATATTGGTTTGTATGTTTGTAACAATGAGAATGCGATAACCGAAAAGGGCTACGACTAAAATAAATAAAATTTGTTGTGTGATTTTGCAACACATCAGAAACGCCAGAATTGTAGATTAGTACCCGATTAATTACCAATTTTTGTCCCGATTAATGGAATGGAAGACTTCCAAAATTCATATTTGGTTAACTAGTAAACCGAGGGGAGAACTTCCAATGTTGCCATCTGAACGTGTAACAAAATTGGGCAACAAGAAGATTCGCGAGAAGGGTTTGATGTGAGTGTATTAACAATTTGTTTCAGTCAATTTCAAATGAATAATTTTGGTAGTCACTATAATGACCCCATTCACCATTATTGTGAATTTTCGAAACACTATTCGACGAATGTGTACTCTACAATAACCAAATTCTGAAACAAAGTTTGCATTCAATCGAATTCCTGTTGGAATCTGATGATATGAAATTTACTGAAAAGAATTTTGGTTTTTTTAAAGTTCTTAAACATTTATTATTAAGTATGAATGCCAAAAGTATTAAATTTTGCACTTTTAAACACTTTTAGATAGATTTGATTTTATCGAACAATTATTTAAAATTGTATACTTTAAAATTTGGATCACGACCTATTTGGGAATTAGAGTCATAGAAACTTGAAAACAAGTAAACTTTTCTAATTTTAAGAATTAAAAATAATCAAGTCATCTCAATTAAATATTTAAACTTGATGACTAAACTAATGCATTTTGGTCTCAAAATTTATTTTCAGAAGCAAGACAGTTCATAAGGGAAAAGAACTTGATTTAGAGCAAACAGCTTAAATTACTTAGCCATTTCTTTCTTCTTAAAGACAGGATTAACTCGGAGTTCAAATCCCTTTTCTTTTCAATATCTATCCAGAAAACCGTTTTTTCTTAAAGCATTCAGTTATACAGAAAGCAAATTGCTTACTGGGATAACAAAAGGGAGGGAAAAACCTTCCAATCCATTGTGAATGGAAAACGACGCTGGTATTATTTACCGCATTATACAACACAGAAAACAAGATTTTTACTGTTTTTGACAGGTGAGCCATTGCGCGTGAAACAGCCACGCATAGGCCCCGATTATGAGAGAAATAATAAAATGATAAACGTCACGAGGGACTTTCAAGGAGGAAGCTTTTAAATGTCCTCTCTCTCTCTCGTTGTCGCTGGAGCACTTTTTTGTTTCAGGGGTAAGAGAGGATAAAAAAAAAAGCCATGATAAATAACACCCTTAAATTTCAAGCATCCTGTCAAAAATAGCTTTCGTCATGGACCCTTGGTTCCAAACTCGAATGGCAGACTTTATAGCTACCTTTTGTATAAGACGGGTAGGACTTGGAGATGTACCATCTCTCTCTGTTTTTTTTGTTCCATCCCTCGGGTTTATGTAATGACTTCCCTACTGTGTTTTGTAAATTTCCTCCCCAGAAGATTTAGCTAATCTTCACATTTTGACAACTGCTGTTGCACAAGGCGAAAAAGACCTTGCTTGCTTTCTTGAAGTTTGGATTTATATATCCGCATCCATTTTTATTATCGGATGATAATATTATAGATGCACTATTACAACCTCATTAGAAATTTAAATGTTTTCTAAAGCTGCTAAAGAGGAATAAGAGGCTTGAAATTAGTATGAAGGACTTATACTTAGAAATAAAAATAAATTTACCAGCAAGCTTTCAAAAAAATCAACAACAAATGTGTCAGGGAAAAGCCTGGGCTTTTAAAACTTTTATTACTAGCGACCCATTTTCGGCTGAAAAAAATTCTCCGTTTTCATTCATGAAATTTATTTTTCATTCACTATTAAGTAATAAATTAAGACCCATTATTAAAAGCTAATTTATGATAAACAAACAAAAACATTAGTAAAATAATTTATTTTTTAAATTTAAAATAAAATTTTTGTAGTAAAGAGAACTTTTAGAATTATTTTAAGCTAATTCATGTGAAAGAAATGCGATCGCGTTGTATGACACCACGTTCTTTACCTGAAATTTATACTCCAAATTTGTTGCGGATAATGTGAACATGAATTCATTCCAATTGGCAAAAGCATGTGCATTTTTCATGACCCTACATGGGGTCGTGATCTCGCTGTTTTGGCATAAAGATGCAGCCAAGTCGGTGGTGTAGTGAGATAAACTGTATCCAATCCCTAATATTTATTTTTCAGTCCTTTGTCTTATTTGTTGATTTCTTGCATTAAAAACGAAAAATGTGCAAAAAGTATTGTCTTCAAGACGTCTCCTAAGATGAACATCGAGAGCATCTATAACCACCTTGCTTAGCTCTAACGACAGTAATGAGCCTTGTATTATTAAAACGTCTAATAAAAATGAATGTTTCTGTTAAACAGATGCTGCGGTTTTGAGGGATTGCAGTTTGATCCAACACAACTAAATGTCTAGTAACAGTTACCATTAATAGACTTCGTCATTTAATGTCGAACAACAAATATCTGTCAAAAATTGACTTTGTATTGATTGGTTAAATTCTTAATAATCCTTTAATTGTTGATTAGTGTTGATATACAATCATTTATTGAATGTCAAGTAATTAACTTCTGTAAAACAGTGGACAATTAATTTGAACTATCAAATGTTTCAATTCATAAAATACAAAAATAAAAAAAAGAAAGGAAGGATCCTATTACTTTTAATACAAAATAAATAATTCGTAAAATACGAAAGTATTTGTAGCTTTTAATATACTTTGTTTTAAATTATTTAATGTCCAAAAATTTGCAGAATACTGGC
>JAPMOR010082583.1:80045-95468 GCA_026543865.1 Argiope aurantia | reverse complement strand
ACTTTGTTTTAAATTATTTAATGTCCAAAAATTTGCAGAATACTGGCAAAAATTCATTAAAAAATATATAGGAAGTTGTTTATGAATAATTTTTTTTTGTATATTTTTATTTAGTTTATTCTCTTTTATGTTTGCAAGTTTTCTACTTGTAAAAATAATATTTTAGGATTTGAGTTTTTATTTACTTCCTGATGAAGTAGAGTTTCGAAACTTCTCTGAGATGTTCCTGCGAATGACGATAGAATATATTAATATTTTTAGAACTACTTGTAAATTCTTCAAGTTTTAATCAATTAAATTGAATTAAACTTTGATTTCATATGGAAAATGCTATCTGATAATCACTTAGTGAAAAAAAAATGATTACAGGAATCTACAATTATAAAAATGAATAATGAAATATGTAATGGAAACTAGCTGAAAATTAGTAAAAAACAGTATAGCAGAAAATAATTATCAATAAAATGAAATTAAAAAACTGCACTTACAATTCTGTAATTAAAGACAGGTAAATAGTTTTTTTTCCATTGAATATCTAAAAATAAAAAATGACAAAGGAATAAAACGCTAAAAAGTAATAAGATAAGGAACCTAAATTTAATTAATTAATTATCGAGAAAAATAATTCTTGAAAATTTATTAAGAATTAAAATATAAACTGTGCATAAAATTCTAATATATTTAGAAGTAAATATATGCATAGCTCATGCTTTGATGACTTTGTTTTGACCTTCAGATAGTTGATAAAATATTTTCCACATTTAAATGCACTAATAAAAGCGTTTATTTAAAAAAAATTTCATAAATAACTTAGGCCTCATGTAAAACAGGCGAATAATCTATGATTCTATAGAAATTGCAATATGAAGGTGCTGCGAAATATGTTTTCATTTTTCTATATGAAACTATTTGTATAATCAGAAGCACAAAATTATTATTCTGTATTGTACAATAACTTGTTACCCATTTCTTCCTTTGTATTTTTATTTTCTGAAATTTAGAATTATCAATAATAGCTGGGGGAGAAAAAGCTTTTGCTATAATACTTTTAATCAACTTATAATAAACGAGAAAGAAAAACGCATGCATTAGCTTAATTTTTTTAATGTGTCTGAAATTTTATTAGTGTTATCATGTGTAAAAGTTTCCTGATATTTCTAAATTTCATAAAAGTTGTCAGAAACAATATATAATGTTTTCATTAAAATCATTTACCTTTTTAAACTTCAGAGCGAACACCATCTATAACCATGTAAAATATTGTTTAGGTATAGTATAAGGACAATGCGTTACGATGTGATATTACTTATAGCGCCAACTGGCATTAAATTGTGGAACTAGCATGCTTAACTTCAAAACAGTATATATATATATATATATATATATATATATATATATATATATATATATATATAGAGAGAGAGAGAGAGAGAGAGAGAGAGAGCATCAAACTATTAGTACAAAAACATGCATGTAAACTTTGTGAATATTAGTGCTAAAGATAAAACACTCAAAAGGCATTTTGTTTGTTTATGATTTCAAAATTGTGACGTCGTGAAACGTGGATGAAAGGGGGAAAAATGACGTGCTTGCTATCTTTGGGCAAATGATGTATAGTTACATCATGACGAGGTTCCTCTGTATAAGGCATCAAACATGAAGCAAAATTTGGAGGAGACATTCCAACAACAAATAAGCAGATTTAGTGGTTTCAAAAAACTGCTAAGAACTTCTAACTTGTCCTGCCTGCCCACAAATGTCTTTTTTCGGTGGGGTACTTTAAACAACAGATGTATATAGCTTCGCTGTCAACACTATAGGATTTTTGATGACACTGATTATTGATGCTAAGGTGTCAATATGCTAAAAAATGTGAAACGTGAGATTTAAACAAAGATTGAAATGTGTACGGTAGCTAACCGAAAACAGTTTTAACAATGAAAAGAAAACATAGCGACAATTATTTTTTCTTCTTTCTGAGATATGTTTTGTCACAAAATGCATTTTGGGATCAGGAGCAAACAATAAGTTTTAAATGTTTTTTTATTAATATTCAAGGTATTTTTTGTGTGAAATCGAGGATGCTTTGCAACTTCGTATTTTCATTTTTGCTTTTTCGGGACAAGGAAATTAAGTTCGAAGTATAGTACCAGGTAAAGCTGTAAGCAATAACTTCGCTTAGCGCATAGTCACTTTATTAAATTTAGACATTACTTTTTTGACTATAACTGCAGTCATTCTGAAGTTAAAAGGTAAAAGACTTTTGTAAGCTCTGCACCCCCCCCCCCCTGTTTAAAGTCGAACAATTTGTCATTACTGAATTCCTAGAGCGAATTCCTTTTACTGCTCCATTCAGTTCTAAAATAAGCACCAGTAATAAAAAAAATAATGCATCCAAGACCAATTTTTATCTATCAATTTCGTGAATTCTTGCGTTAATTTATTCTAAATATACGAAAACAGACTAGAAAAATATTAAAAATTTATTTCCGTTTTTGAAAAAAAATTAAAGTTTTTCTAATAAGTGACATTTGGACTTACTTTGTAATAAATAAAAAATTTCAATCATTTATTTATTTTGCGAGATTTTAAAATCTAAAAACATTTTTATAAAACTCAATGGAAGTTTTGAAAAGTATTATTGAATGTCTTTCCAGACGACGCCAAGAATATCAGAGATTTTTTTAGGGGATGGAAATTTTGAAATATTTAAGAAAAGTGCATGATTTCATATCTTAACTCTGCTAAATTAGTAACTGCACAAAAAATCCTACATATTTACTTATTTTCTACGTTATCGGATCAGAAAAATTCATTTTCGAAACTTATCTCGTTCCGAATTATAAAATTTATGTTCGTCTGGGTTTCAGACTTTCACGGAACATTAAGCCTGGTAATGTTGACTCTTGTTAATGCAGCTTAAACACAAAACAGTTAAAAAAACTCAAGATAAAATTGCAAAAAAAGTAAAAAATCTCAGATGAAATATTTAGACACAAATTGAAACACTGTGCGTCGTTTTGAACTGAATCAGCTGCCTTGACTTCAAAGTTAAGTGAAAAATACCATGCCATTTTTTAACATTAAATGTTATCATGTTTCGCTATGTTACCATGTTTCACTCGTTTTCTTTATGCAAGGTATGTATTTGGTTCTCAAATAAAATGTTTGAGGGAGATTTTAGTTTAATAATTATTCCAGCTTTTTCTTCCTTTTCGGCTCAAAGATAAGAATAACGGCAAACACTTTAAAATTTCACAATCAGTTTCGGAATACATGACGTCATGTCTTTCGAATTCTGTGCTTGAATTTATCATTATCCCATTTTCCCCCTCATGTTCAATTCAAACATAAGAATGATGAAAATTATTTAAAAAAAATCATAAATAGCTATTGAATGACTGATTTAAAGACTTTCTACAGAATCTTATCTCAAATACTTAGTTCACTGATTGACTAAGGGTTTCTACCGATAGACTGCTATAATGTTTTATTTTGTGGAGCCGAACGTTAGAGAAGGAAGTCTTTTTTTATAAATATTTATACGTCATGCTCAATAAAATAATATATATATATATATATAAGTAATTATTTATAAATCATATTAATAAAGAAATAATTATACAATTTTTTTTCTTTTTATTACATCAAAATAAATTCTTCATGTAAATTTGCAATCTACTTCATTCTTTGTTACTTCTTTGATTCTTTGTTACTTCTTATTATTTTTTCACTGCAAGCAACCATACTACACATGGGGTATTAGTAAATATAGACCAAATACATAGACTAAAACTGTCGAAATAAAGACTATTTTGTCAAGAAACCAATGACCATAACTGAATCAGAGTCTCATACTACCATCTACTTCCTAACATATGGGCGATGACTGTAAGATCGATAAAAAATTTTTGTTTCATTTTAAAACAGAGTTACTAATAGGTATCATCTTGCTTTTAGTTCATGAAAAAAATGAGTCCTTTTTTATTATAGAATAATTATTTTTAATTCTTTCGCAATTTTATTGAACAAGCGCAGTTCAGTCGATAAACTGGTGAAAGTAAAACACAAAAATTTAATATCTCAAAAGGATTTCGAAATTTAATATCTTGATTCAGATTGAAATCATGAGGGCAGTGCTGTATTTCTTGAAACTTTTTATTTCGATTTGAAAAAGTACACCATACCATGACTTTAAAAATATTTTATAATTTTGTGTAAAATAGCTTTGGATTGATCTTGAGTGTAATTTAAAAATACTATTACTTCAACAAATTTCAGTATCTTCTGCGTAGAATTATGATTGACTTGATAATTTTGCCTTTTACAGTGATTTTTGTGAATATATTAAATATATATATATATATATATAATGAGAAGCCGAAAAGTTTTATTTCGTGAGCATTTAAATGTGAATATTCTGGACTATTTTATTCACTTAATTTAAATTTAAACAAGGAAAAAAGAAAAAAACGAAAGAAGAAGCGAAATTTGCTTTTATCTTGATATGACGCCTTATTGATTTGTTCTAAGAACACGTGTTAGAGGCTCCAGATCTATAGAATGTATAATCTATAAATAGAATTAATTTGATTGCTTTTATTGAAAATTTTATGTCTTCTGTCGAAAAATATGTTCCTTAGGGAAAATGTTTCACTGTGCCAAGCATTGTCCTTTCTTATTTAATTATGATTCAATATTACAGTGTCGGATAAAAATAGCTCTCTGAATATTGAAAAAGGGTCATTATTTTAATTAAAGTAAATTCTAAGTTTAAAATCATTGAAGAAACGACATATTTTTTTGTCGTTTTCTTTAGATATAAACCACAAAATTTTTCTTACTTTCATAGCATGCTAGATTAAATAATAAAATGCTTTACTTGGCTGTTAGTAAATAGAGCAGTTTCTGCAGAAAAGAAATTATCACCGACATTCGAAAGGCAATAAATTTTTATAATCAAATTGAGTTTTTTTGGACATTTTTAATAATTTACTTAAAATTAATGCATTTATTCACTTAAGCTTCGTTTTTATTTAAACTGATTAAAAATGTGATGGTTTCCCTCTTACTTTTCTATGTTAACTCGCACTCATGAAAAGTTTTTTTTTTTTTTATGAGAACGGTTTATCAGAGCTTAGAAGAAAATTATTTCTGATAAAAAATTATATTTTGATTAATATATTAGTTATCATAGCTTTATTTTCTAATTTTTAATTCCTACAGATCTAGAAAAGCAAGTAAAATATGATAATATGATATGATCAGATTACATGCTCATTTCATTGGATATTTATTTTTCCAATCTTAAAACAGATAAAAAAAATTCATTCATTTTTTTATGTTAATAGTTAAAATATATAGTTAAAATATATATATAGAAAAGCATCCATTTTGAAAATGAAACGTCATTTTCTAGCTACTTACCAGAAAATTTTATTTCTCAAATCCTTGATTTCAACAGTAATACAGAATATAAAATACATTTAGTATTTCAAATAACACCAGTTAACGCATTAAAAATTCGACATAATTTTTAAAAGTTTGCAAATAAAAACATCATAGTTGAAGTAATTCAAAATTTCAAAGCCTTTGAAGCAACTTTTTCAATTAGTACTCACAAAAGAATAAATTCTACAAGTTGGAACTATTGTTTAATTGCTAATGCTAAAAATAATGAATTTTTAAGTGCAATGTTTTTAAATATATACATCAATTTATTGAAATATAAAGATGTAGTGAAAAGGTATTACAAATAAAATGCGAAACTAGAGTTTAAATTTTCAAAATATTCCTCTGCACCCTTCATATGCTACATGTAGAATAGCATATAATGTATTTGAATTGCTTCAATGCACTACAGTATCATCAATACTCTACCGAAGAGCCACTCTTCGAATGATAAGCATCCTTACGATCATGTTTTTGATAACGGCTCACCACAGTACCTCCGTATTGCCTCCTGCGTATCGGCTATAACCGATTGTCGATTACCATAAAAGCATCGAGCCTGATCCGGAATGCGGCCGAGACAATGAAGAAACGCCTGTAAACAATACGTCTCTGATGGATGGCCGCTCGCAAGCGGAAAGAGGAAGACGTAACGTCAGCATTCATAATTTCACCAGTTAACGGGATGAATCATGGCCTGTGTACCTCCTTCACTGGTTCCTCTGTGGACGATGAAATATTTTGGCAGTTCTCCAGAATGCGATGATTTTCGCGATTGGACGAGCGAAACGGTCGAAAAAGGCCTTTCGTAACCACTGCCCCATAAATAACGATGCAAAAGTTTCTGATAATTCTTCAACCGTCCTTCGGACGACGTTCGGACGCTGTTTTTGGATTTATTAAAGAAGGTTTTGTTTTATGTTTTTCGTTCTCTTGCCTCCCTCCGCTCTTGTTGTAGTTTTTTTCTTTTTTTTAAAGATCGTCTATTCCCAGACAATCATCGCCGTTTATCGTGTGTGTAATTTTTTCTGGTCCTCGTCTTTAACTTTCTGCTTCTGCTACAGACAGTGGCAACTCAAGATTAGAAAAGAGTAAATTTTGAGGTGTATCATTACGCTCAGTTGGATAGTCCGAAATATGACCTTTATAGTAACTGATATGCATGTTTTGAACAGTATTTATAAGTTACATTAATTATACCGTAAAATATGGATCAAAGTTTTAAATGAAAGCCTTCAGTTCTTCATGGAGCTACTTCTGTAGAACAGAACATTTTAAAAAGTCACCATTTTTACTTGGCTATTTGTAGCTGTCTTCAGGTATTTTAAATAGTTACTGACTCAGTTATGTAGCGAAGAGTATCCAATAAGTTTCAATCCTGATGTAAAACTGACGAATGTGCACCCAGTCTGCTAAGATTTTTTTAAAAATAATTTCTGTTGAAACAATGAAAAAATAATTGAAATAGAAAACATATTAAAATTTTTGATTCGATGAAATTGATGAAAAATAAAATTAAAAAAACATAATATTTTGATTTTGAATATTTTACCTTTATTTTCTACTCGAAATAAATCTGAATATTAAAAATTTCGGCCCATCTTAATAACAAGTAGAAGCTAATGTATCTAGCTCTTACTTGTTATTAAGATGGGTTATATAGAGCCGAAATTCGAGCTTGAAGGTCGTCGAAGATGTTCTCAGATTAATTCAAATTTAACAAGAGATTTTAATTTACTAGACTGCCGCAAGAATTAATCCAAAATCGAATTAAGGTTATAAAAGTGTTGCTTAATTTTAGATATTGCATTACAAGCTACAAAAAAAAATGAAAATGCGTTTTGCTACTGAGATTTACTTCGAAATTATCATTGTTTGAAGTATGTAACTTAAATTCTTGAAGAAATGTTGATGTTGAAGTCAAGGAATTTTTGACAAACACAATTGGCAATTTATATGATGTTTTCTAATGTATTCAATGCGAAAGTTTAGATTATTGTCTGTTTCAAATGGGCATCTTTTTCGTTTGAGGCGAAATTCAAACTAGTTAGATTCATTCCAAAAATAACACCAACAGCTAAACATTTTTGTAAAATAAAAATATGTGTTGAAATTACTTTGTTGGAATCCACTGGAATTTTCTGTCTAGCAAAATTAAAGCAGAAATACTTCGAAGGATGTGTTCGAAGATAGCCGAAATTCTTGAAAAATTTATACAATAAAAAAGCAATTTCTTACCAGGTTTCGTTTGTAATCAGGTACCCTCTTTGCAAAATACATTAGAAAACTAGCAAGCTGAATTTTTTCTTGTTTTCAAAATTACATTACTTGCAGTCAATTCCGCACAAATTTAATGTTATTTCATTCTTGCAAACTAAATATATTTGAGAATACTTTTCAATAACAAATTCACATGTTTAAGATAAAATATATGTTGCTTATGATAACTATTTTCGTGTGTTCTTAATTCAAAAATGATATTTATTTCTTAAATATTTTAAAAAGAAAGGAAATATTTTAAACTGTTTTTAGCTAATATTAATTAAAAAAAATTGCATTAGAAAACATATCTATGATTATATTATTTTTTAAAATCATGAATCTTTTTTTCCAATGATATTTAACCGCATTTTATTAATTTTCAAAGAAAATTTTAAGTTATTCAGATAAGCATTTTGAAATTTTTTTTTTATTTAAGCCTTTTTAACTCATTTTTTTCTCTATAAATAACATCATTTCTCCTACAGAATTTGTATTCTTTTTACTGTGAAATTATTAATGCTCTTTGTACGCAATTTCTATACCTTGAAACTGTTTTATTACTATTAATTTCATAATTACTTGCAGAAACTATTTATAAAATTTCTTTAATTGAGCGAAACAAGAAACTGCCTTTGGAAAAAATTCAGATCAGAAGGTGAAATGTTTAGATTCGGAAGAAAATAACAAAATCTTTGTTTGAAAATGGGAAAAATAACGAATTCGATGCCCAGATTGGTGGTGTCTTTGATCTTGGTACTCATTAAATCTGCGATAGGCAGATATATCCTGAAATTGGTATGGTAAGGAAGTCTGGCGATTTTTGACGGGGCACAGCTTCTTCATTGTCATCTGACCTTTGTACAAAATTATGCTATCATTCCTCAGTATATGTGTAATTGACATTAATTTAAATAATCAATTGATTCCTATATAATGCTACTTCACAATTTAGAAAAAAAAACAACAGATCCTCATATTTATTTGATAATAAATATTTGAAAATTTTCACATCTATAGGCAAATAAGTTTTCGTACATAATTTTTAGTGGTCATTTTTCATGTATAATTTTTAATGGCAATTTTTTTTTAAATTCAGTTTTAAAGTGTAAAGTAAATGCATTTCTCTAGATAAACCATTATAAATATCATATCAAGTTGATTAAATTATATTATTTAATTCCATTTAATTTATCAAATAATTAAACAGTGCATGTTTAATTAAACAATTAAATCAAGCATGCATTATTTTACTGAATTTGAATCCGGTTTTCTCAATTTTCTAACTGTCTGATTTGGGAATATTTATTCAAATTGGGAATATTTATTAAAATAAATTCTGTAAAACTATTTGTCACGATTAAGGAATAATCTAAGCATCAATATTAATCTAATAATTATACATGGTGTGTGTTTGATAATAGTTAATAATTATAGAAACATTTTTTTACAAAAAAGTTTAATTTCTCAATCAAAGCTATATAGGAAGTGTTTTTTTCTGAATATATTTCGTATTTGAGCATTTCCTAAACTAATAGCCAATTTAATCAGTTAGATATTGCCTTGAATAAATATTAAACGATGAAATGAAAAGTGAAAAATGTTTCTTTAGCCTTGATTTATATTTGTAATTTTCCTTAACATTAGATTTGAATTCATTCGGAATTCTTCGCGTTACTGCTTTATTTAAGGAGGGGGAGGGGGACGACGACAAGAAATGTGTTGGTTCAAAGAGAAAGTTTTTAAGTATTAGACTAGGCTACTTTATTAAGATTATCAATCTTGATTCTGAATTAGTTTGAAATTAAAGACAATAAGTGTAAAAACAGCTTCGTTAAAAAGGAAAAAAAAATAAACTATTTCCTAGCAATTCTTATGCATTATATTAATGCATTTAAGTTTCGATAACCTATCTTCGGGGTTATTCGGGCATAAATATATGAAATTTTTTTTTTCCCTAATTGAGCAAATAAAATTGAATTTTTTGAGTTGATTCGAACCATATTCATCTAGCATAATCTGTTTCAAATTTTATTCGTGTGCCTTTATTTTATTTTTAAATTTTGCTCTCAATTATTTAACAGAAATAATGGACATAAAAAAAAGTATATGTAATATCGTTGCAAAGAATGCGAATATGAATTCGGTAGCTAAAACAATGAAAAGTAATGTTGTAAAATATAAATAAAATGTTTCTAAAAATTTATTAAATAAAAAAGAATTTATGGAAATAAAATTGATAGAACTGAAAAACTTATTTTTTGAATTTTAAGGTTTTAAAGTGATTTTTGTCCAATATTTTACACCAAATTTACTATTAGAAAGTTAAAATTTCATTGAATTTTTAATTAAAGAGTCTGTTTAAAATTTGAAAATATTTTCTTAATGAGCATATTCTAACCAAGACATAAACTACGTGCCAAATTTGGTTGTTATAGTTCTAGGGGGTCTGTCCTGAAAAACATTTTGAACGATTTTATTGATACATTTTGAACGAATCAATCAAGTTGTACGATGCAATTTCCAAATATTATCCTAGCCAATAAAATTATCGGCTATGTTAAAAAACAATTATGTTTATGTATCAAAAGTTGAATTTCTTCTCAAATGCCAGCCTGTACTTTTCTTGCAATTTGGTAAGTACAATCTTTATAAATTTTTCTGTGCTATCATGTATTTCCAGAATGAACAGAAATACAATAATATTGATATTGATAGCAAATGGTGCTTGTAAAATAAATCTGAGAAAATAATTTCTACATTTTTTAAAATTTTTTTATACCCGATCCAGTGAGTCATGAAGATTTAAGAAATTTAGACGCAATTTATTCTCGTGCCGATATTTCTGTATTTCTGAAATTTCATCTCTTTGACTTATCAGATTAGATAGTCACATTTTGTATCGTTACCACTCATAATAGTTCATAAATACAAATCAAAAACTTCTGTTCAATCATGCAAGATACATGGATTTCTCATTCCGACAAGTTGAAAAAAAAATGCCCGGAAAACATTTTTTCTAGTAGATTTCAGAGCACTATGCCTGAAGTGTTGAAAATGCAAACAAAAATACATGAGAAAATTGCAAAATGCTTAAATGTAATAATAAAAAAAAGTGAGGAATAAATCCAACAATCCTAAACTCTGTGTCACTTCTTTCCGATATCCAGTTTTCTATCCAATAAAACGATCACTCCGTAATAAATATTTCAAGAGGAGCAAAAAAAAACAAGGAATTTGAGCAGTAGCTTGAGGATAGATAGATAGGAAGACAACAATTCACCGATACGATGTCTAAATTAAATAAACAAATAAATAAAAGACCGAAAAAATAATGAAACAAATCGCTGACGCAAGCAAATGGTGTTCTCATGACGGGAAGACTGCAGCGAGTGGGACTTTAACGCGAGAAACGATGCGTGAGGCCTTCACGCCTGACCAACCCACTAGTGATGCGTCGCGCAGCCGAACAGCGTAAGTAAGGTCAACGGAATAAAGATGCCAGTCATTTGACTTCAATGAAGATGTGAATGGAAGAGGACGCTCAAGAAACAAGGCTTGTATACGAAAAATGAAGATGGATGGTAAGAAACAACAGCACAGCGATAATGGTGGCCATAAACGGGATCGGGATACCAATCCATTGTGGCCACCAGTGAATTCATTCACTTTTGGGTCAGTATGAAAGGAATTATGAATGGATGGAAGTTTTTGTTTATGGTGCGAATTGCTATGCCGGAGTCATTGAAGAGACTTCAGCTACGACCCGAATAGTAAAACTTAGACGTGAAGGTTGAATTTGTATATGAAGTATGGTGTTTGGTCAGTCTATGCAGGAACAATGAATGTGTACGTTAACATAGATCTTCCGAAACCTAGGTCAAAACTGCAAGCAGAATAATGCAAAATAATAATAAAACCGTAAAAATTTTCTAGAAACAATCCTTATTTTTATAATTGATGTAAAAGAAAATAACTTAGGAAAGTATCCTAAGATAAAATGTTTCATTAACATTTATTAACTAAAATTTTGAAAAACCAGATTCATTTTTATTTACAATCAATCAGGTCTTCACTTCTTTATCTATTTTTGAATTTGGGAGTAGCGATTGAATTTTTCAGATAGAAGTGAGACATTAAAACGTTTTTACACAAAACAGAGTTAACAAGATGCATAAGTTTGAAAATTTTTTGCTAATAAGTTGTAAAAGAATAAAAATGATTTCATTTAGAATTGTAATGTGTTCGCTTAAATAAAATTTTAGAAATATTATAAGAATAATTTGGATATATTAGAATTATTTCTACCATATTAGAATAATTTGGCAGAAAAGGAAAAGCATTAAAAATGTTCAATCTTACATTTCCTTACATACTTATGCAATATCGTACATTTGGAATTCAAGCGCCATCATATGGTTAAAAAAATCACCGATTATTCATTTTGGAATTGTACGTCTTCCATTAGATCTATAGGTAACAAAATTCGAAGCATTTTCATAATCTTGAAGTCAAGACCATGCACTATTTTTTTAATTTTAATGCTTTGCGTTTTTGAGTTACTGCGTTCACTTATGGGTAGGTTAAGAGAAAGTCAAACTTTTCAGCAGATTTGGTTCAAAATTTCATAAACTACAAGTGGAGAAAAAGACCACGCTACACTTTATTGAATGCAATTTTGATATGTTACGTTTATGAATAAACAGATATAAATTTAATTCTGTAGAAACGTTTTCGAACATAGGGATGTGTAAAATTTTGACGCTGAAGTTTTCAAAGGTAACAAGGCTTTCTTTTTATACATTTCATACACGATAAAAAGTAAAAGACCGGCTGAAACTCGGGACTTTGATAAATTTTGGAGTTAATTTACATAATCAAACCAAAATATCTCCTATATCACCTGTGTTTATCGATTGCAACGACTACTTCTAAAATTTTGCAACAATTCATTTTTATTAGGTCATAAATTATTATTTTTTCGATTTTTTTTCATGCTTTCTCGCCTTTTTTATAAATTATGTATGCCTGCGCTATCATTTGCGATATACGACTGAATAGTTTTTAAGATAAGGTACCTGAAGGTACTATGATTTTTCTTATTTCGGACTAAAACAGCTATACTTATAATATTGGGAGAAAAGTAAGGAAAAGGAGGTAATAAACGTAGTAGTGCTATTTGCCCTCTTCAAATTTTTTAATGAATTTCTGTTTGCATTTTTGGTTTTTGCTTTCAAATTTAAAGTTTCACAAAACTACTGCTCTTGAACGTAATAGGGTCTGAAAAAGTAATTCGGTGAATTTCTTTTATTTCTCAATAAATCTATTTTTATAGAGTTTATTTGAATTAAATAAAAAAATACAATGAAAAGTGAGGACTTTATTATTTTTATCAATAAAATTAACTTATTTCTATGTGTAATAATTCAAATTTAAAATAAAGTATTCTGAAAATTCAAAAACAAATTATGTTAAATATTGAAACGGGAATTTTTTTAATAATAAAAAAAAGCAAACAAAAAATAAGAGAAAGGCAGAATTCCAATTTAAACAAAACTGCAACTGAATCTTGAAGGAATAACAGTATGCAGTTACTACAACCGCTAACAGGTTTATTTCTTCACAGACAGGCTGCTAGAATTATGAAATCTTCCATAATTTAGGCAAGAACGTGCAATTTGAGATATACGTTTGAATACACATCTTATGAACATAAAATTACATACATTTTAAGAAAATTCATTACATGCTATTGAAGCAATTAAATTCCCTATTGGTTGCATAACATTAGAATTTAACGACTTTACAAAAAATTGGTAAATTTACTAGATCGATGAATTTTTCCCAAGGTTAAGAACGGCCACTTTGAAAGGCAAGTAAAAGGAGATATCTTCATCCACAAGGAAGGTTACTCTTCAAGATTAGTAGAGCCTTTTATAGACAAAAGCTTAAACTAATGCTACAATGCTCTGTATTAATAACTCTAACCGTTTTATCCACACATTTTTTATTAATTCAATTATAAGATTTTTGCTTTTTTATATATACAGGTCAAGATTTAAAAATTCATAACTCATCATATTTCATGCAATATTTATGAATTATTCTCAATTAAAATTTTATATCATGATTCTTACAATTAGGCTTTACATTCTTTCCCAAGAATCCTATTACACATCGGACGTACACCTGCTGAAACCGTACCACACAATTAGCTCCAACGAGGCTGTCCCTCTTCAAAAACAGAAATGGCTACTCATCCGTTTCCCATAAAACATGGCATAATTTGATCGGTGTCTGGGGCATCAAGAATTTTTTCCAAGGTTAACCCCGCTGCGAGAGAGCCACAGAGCCTTAGAGGTCTGCCGAAACGAGATCTTCCTTGGTCATTGCGCATGTGCTCTCTCCGTAGGTGAGATTTTAATGACGCAATTATGCTGCTTCCTAATGGCGACCTGCCGATCTCTTTGGTCGGAATAAAAATCTTGGACTTTGGCTCACGCTGATTGCTAACCTCCGCCTAACGAACAACCCGTGGTCCGTAATGCATAAAACATTGCGCTTCACAAGCGGAGAGGGTTACGCTTCGATGTAACAAACTGCGTTGCATAACGATTTTTGTTTGAACAAATGACTCTCACATTCATCCGCCTGGTTGTGTGAAATCAAATGGTCCGAATAAGGAGCCATTTCTTCACGATTTTATGTGAGCCGGTGTCTTGTTATTGAGGAATGGGTGGTATTCAGGTGGAAACGATCATTTGCACAGTTACTTCTGTATCAACCAAACCTTACATTAAAAGAAATGGGTGGTTTTATTTTGTAAATGCAGAAACACCCAAAACGTTTCCGAAGTTCAAATTTTGATAGACGTGTAACTCGCGATATTAGGACTTTCTGTTTTAGAGCTTTATTATTTAAAATATGCACTTTAAATGTATCCAAGAACTATTGAACTAACTCAAGAACCCTTTTGCTAATACAAGGCATTTTCATTAAAAAATATTAAAATGAGAATCATCATTGACGTTTTTGTGTACACTGCAGAACATATGTCATGATTTATGTAATATCTCAGATGATCATTCAATAAAAATTTATCTAATCGAATAAAAAATTAGCATAATACAATAAGTAAAATACAAGCTAAAAGAGCAATGCTATTTTTTTTTTACATAAAATTATATTTGAGAAAAGATAAAGTGTTTAAAATTGGGTCAACATTAAACATTTTGACAGAATTTCTTACTTCTGAAGTTTACGTAATTGTCAGAGAATTAAAAATAAAATTATTAAAAGCATTTTTTAAACAGAAAATCAATAAGGGGAAATTTTCCTATCTTGTTCGTAAACAATGGAAGAAACATTTACAATAACAACAAAAAACAGATTTGAGTTTCATTACAATAATGAAATTATTGTTTTAAAATGTATTTAAAACATCTTTAAAAATTAAAATAAAAAATTATACTAAGGCATTGAATTGGTGTAACTGAAAAGAGGAAGAAAAAAATAGAAATTTCACTCCATTTTTAATCAATTAAAATTGGAAAAAATCGCTTGGAGGTAGCTCTTGGTCAAACAGACTCGCTTTCTGAACGACGACATGCGCACGCACGCACACACACACACGCACTTAGAATAAGTTTATAAAAATATTTTCAAAACACACACACACACACACACACACACACACACACACACACACACACA
>JAPMOR010082583.1:59169-80035 GCA_026543865.1 Argiope aurantia | reverse complement strand
ACACACACACACACACACACACACACACACACACACACACACACACATACACAATTTAACAAATTTTAATCTACGATTTTAAAGATATTCTTTCAATATATCAGTGAATTTTTCTCACGTTTTTAAGATATATGGTAATAGTCGACTTTTCATTTACAACTTGATGTTTTGGAATTAGTGTAAGTGTTTGTTTCAAGGTTTATGCATATTTTAAGAATATATTAATCAATCAATGGAACAATTTCAATTGACTTTGAATTCGTACGTGAGAACTGCATCCTATAATAGTAGTGAGTTGGAAAAATTCATTCAATGCGATGTAAAATTATGTTTTGTGGAGAACACTTTCATCAGTATTAACATGCTTTTTCAATTTTTGTTTTAACTGTCAATTAAATAATAATAATTATTTTCTACCTTTAAATATATCAGTAAAAACATGTTTTTAATTGATTTTTAAATATTTTATTAATAATTATTTACATTTAAGCCTTTGTGAAAGTTAATTTGTTGATATCGGGGAGAAATCCGAATCGCTTTCAAAAAGCCGTTTGTAAATTCAATTTAATAATTAATTCAAAAGTAAGAAATTATAACCTTTATTATTGTCAAAAGTCGAAAAATCAGTCACGAGTTTTTTTTAACCTTTATTCTCAATATTTCAATAGAAATTTGAGCCTTTTCAGCATAAAAGAACTTTCATTAAAATTTGGTTAATTTTTGGGAAGTAGGAGAAAAATCAAACATCACGAATTCGAAATATCAAACTGATTACTGATAAATTTTTAGCAGTTTTATAAACTTTTACTTTTGATATCTGAAATTACAACTGAGCGTTTCAAATGCCCCCAACTCACTAATAAATGCTCTGCCACTGATAATAAAATCCTAAACTAGAAATGGAAGAAAGAAAAAAAGATTTAAAAAAAATCGTCCGTAAATTACCAGCGAGGATGATTTCCGCCCAAGTCCGAGGTTCCAGATAACGAAGAGACCTTTCATTCTACCGAAAATCGCCACCGGAGGCCACGATTGGGGGTGTGTAGGGTGGAAACTTTTTTTTCATTGATATCCAATATGGCGTCCGGCCATCAAGCCTACCCCCTTCTACTCTCTTTTGCTTTGCTTCTACCCTTCTTTCATTCAACTCATTCCCCCCGTTTTACCCGACCGACCCACATGCAATCACTCGTAAAAAAAAGAACGAAAAAGAATATATAAAAAATAAAAGAAATGAAGAACAGGAGTTTAAAAAAAAGAACAGAGAATGAAGGGGAGAGGGAGTTGGATAAAAAAAAAAGTCGTCTGCCCGATATATTGGCTTAAAAGGCTTCCGGAGAGAAGGAACGATTGGGCAGGGCCTCTCTGGAAAAAAAAATTTGGAAAAGAGAGAGAAAAAGGATTTTTAGGAGGATAGGGGTATATACAGTGACGAAGGCTACGGATGGGGAACGTGCGATGGACGGGTCAATTTATCATGGACGGGGAGGGACAATGCGGGGGTCGGCACGAACGTCGACCTGTACACTACAGGACGTTCATTTTAGAACACGCATGCTTGCGTCCTATTGCGCGGACAAGGCTCCCCCCGTTGTCTGTTTCGCTTAACTTTCCAATATAGTCCAGATTCCAATATGGACGATTGACTGGCAAGCTTTATTATCATCAAAGGTTGCCCTGTCTTTTGCTTCTTCATGCAAATGTGGACTCAAAACCCTGTAAGATTTACGAGAAAAAGATTTTGGACTCCAGGAACAAGCGCGAACACAAATAAGAAATAAAAAAAAAAGCAGAGGGGATGTGAAAGGAGAGGGGTAAAAATGAAAAATGAAGTAGTGGACTTCACAAGGTGAGCATAAGCGACGCTTGTATCCGAAAGATCAATTTGGTTCTTTTGACAGATGAATACAGTTTAACGCGGAGATTTTTTGATGCTCTTTTTGTGTGGTTTTTTTAGACATCCACTGAAATTCATGTTGAAATGGATTGGATTCTTTGAATTTTTCTGCCGCAAGAGCTTTGTTTTTGACTATGTTGCGCCAAATCATAGGTTAAATCATATAAATATGCAACAGTAAAAAAAAAAAAGAATTACGCAACAGGATGATTAAAAATGTAAACAAGATTTAAATAAGTGGATAAAATATTAAAAATGCAAAAATTATCAATAAAAAAGGATTATTAATTAAGAGTCCAAAAGGTTGAACATGAAGTCTTATTGAGTAAGAAAGATAATAGAATGTTCGGCTTTTGAGGAAACTGCAAGCTCTGGGCATTGAAATTTAAAGATTCTGACAATGTATACTGGACATATATTTGATAATCACATTACGAACACAATGGTGGTTGTTCACCTAAATTCATGTTGAAATCTGCTTATATGTATAGAATATATGAAATTTTATTCATAAATAAGTCATTGCATTTTCAGATTTAGAAAAATGTGTGTAATTTTGGGGTAAGATGGTTCTATATTTCTAATTTTAAAATACAATTCTGCTAAAAATATAAATGATTTTTTTAACGCAAACAACATAAGTTGCAAAGATATTATGCTTTCAGTGTGACTACCAGATTAAAAAAGTATTCCATCACAATAAATGAGTTCTTTCACCTTTAAAATTTATTAAATGTGAATATTAGATTTATAACACCTGACTTTCAGCATAAAAATATGCTATATGCGTCATAATTAAAAATTACAGAAACACCCATCTTTAAATGTTGAGATTTAAATTTGCAAAGCAAGCTTCCGAAAAAGGACTTTCTTAAAAAAATATTCCCAACCTAGTTGATTTTACTTCAATCAATTTTAATGGTCGTGAAAAATTAGCTAATGACCAAAATTTATTAATTTCTTCTCATTAAAAATATATTTTGAGTAATTAAATAATTTCTTGCTTTTCGGCTATTTTAATCATGTGTTGTAATTTAAACAGCAATATTTGTGAAAAAAAAATCATTTTTGAAAAGTTTTAAGTCCTCAAAACAGGTCTTCTTTAATTTCTTTCAACTCCAATTTTTTTAATGGACATTTTTTTTTTAAATCCACTGCTAGAATAAAAATTTTTCTTCGAGTTTAAAATTGGAAAATAAATGTGGAAATGAAGCCCTCATTAAAAATAATAAAGGGAAATTCAATTATAAATAATTATTGCAGCAAATTTTAATTAAATTTGCAAAATGATTTTCTGTACTATTTTTGATAAGAAATGTTTAAGTATCTGCAGGCAAAGACGTTCGATGTAAATTTTTGTCATTCATTATCTTTCTAATCGCACCTCATAAGTAAAAATGACAACAAATGAACATACTAAAAGAAAACAGGTAATACTTTTTTATATATGCTTTTCATTTTATTTGGTTGCAATAAACGTAATTTTATTTATAAGTACTGTTGAAAAGTTAAATAAGACAGGAAAAACAGATTCAGTTTTTTATTAGATGATTTTCTCATTTTGAAATAACAAATCCGTTTAAGGATTTAATACAGACCTCAGTGCATTTATTTTCTTTTTTAACTTACGGCCTTAAAATTTTTTTCACTAAAAATTATTTTTACTCGATTTTTACGCTGAAGAAATGCTTCTTGATCTCCACGAAAAAGAATAAAGAAACATTATTGGTGACAAATAAAAAGAAATGAAATTTATAATAGTTATTCAGAAAAATGTAAAGCGTCAAATTAATTTTCTTAACGGTCTTTTCCTATACCATAAAAAAAATCAAGTTAATTTCTGAACCTTTAGTTCAATGTAATCCTGCATAATAATATTTCAAATATTCACAACTGCGTTATTTGAGTAATAATTTTTACGTCATGCAAAAAGAATACCAATTCAAAAACTTTATCTTTTCAAAAAAGGCGAAAGCAGATATTCTGATTTGGAATTAATGTCCGAAGAAAACAAGCAGTCATTTAAAATGTTTTTAAAATTATTCAAAAACAAATGTGTGAAAAATTCAATGAAAAAATAAGAATGATTTAAATTTTAATATAACAATAATAAATATGTGTTAATATGATAATAACAATGTTCAAAATTATTTTAGAAAAATGCATTAAAATTAAATAAAAAAATTGGATGAAAATAGAATTGAATACAAAGGAAGATAAAAATTTTAAATTTTAAATTGGTGTAAAAAGGGTTTTTGTGTATTAACATTTTCTTAAGTTATTGAGGAAAAACATTTAAATTTCGACAATTCTTCTAATCAGTTAAACATTTAATCAAAATTTTGAAAATACACACACACACACACACACACACACACACACACACACACACACACAACTTTTTCTTACTGAGTGTTAGATAAGAAATAAGAAAATACATTTTAGCAACGAAATCAATTCATATAACGACATAAACACATCGCAAATAGTACTACATGTCATTTAAAGTCAAATTGCTTGTAATCCTACTCTGCGTTACTTTTAATTCATCAAAAAGCACTATAAATTCCATAATTAAGTTAGAATAAATCAAATGAATATGGACTGGCCAGGGAACATGCTGATGATTGAGCACACAGATGTAATAATAAAGAAGATAAACAAAGTAAAGAATGATTTTGAGGATCATTAATTTTGTGCGAAACATTACTTTTTTTTTACAATGCTCAGCTGTTTCATCGCAAATTTAGAAGAGAAATCTTTAAGGTTATTCTATTCACTTCATTAGATCAGTGATGAAGTTTGAGATACTTTACACTTTTCTTTTAAACTTTCCTTCTAATCAAAAGTATTATTATGTTATACGGCTCTTTAAAATGACAATAAAATTACATCGTAGAATTTTTTTTTTGAAAACTTGAAATAAGAATTAACGATCTCCGAATAAAAATTTCATTCCTTTTTTTTCAGTATTTGCTGTATGTAAATCAAGCATTCCAATTAAAGTGACTGGATTTTCTGAATTTAAATTCGTTATCGTGAGATCCTAACCTGAAATGGAATACGCTGGATAAAAGGACGTGTAAGAAATACTAGCAAAAATCAAAATTTTGATAAAAAAAATTCAGAAACGCTGGAATCGATGAGGAAAACAGACTAATCCTAAATTTTCAATTCGAGATAATTCAAATTTTCAATTTTTGCGATTGATGTTTTATTACATTTATTCAAATTCAAAATGTGACTGAAAGTAATGGTGAGAGGTTACAGTGCTATTCCTACAATATTTACTGAACAAACTTGTAACAAAAACTTGGAATTTATACAATATTCCTTATTTTTTTGCAATTAAATTATTAACTATTTAAAAATAAAGATAAAGAAAATTAATACCGAAAAATTTTATAAATAATTTATTTCTGCTATTGCATTTAATTTTTTTTCTTCAGGCTTAATCCTAATAGGGAGATCACATTCTTTATACAGAAGATAATTCTTAAAAAATTGAATATAATTCGTTTACTTTAAATATGAGCTATTTGTGGATAAATTTAAAACTTGATACAAACATTTCTTAAAAACATACTTTATTACTAAAAATTAACTTTTTCTTTTAAGAATTTTCTACATTTTAATCTTTAAGTTACGGTTCATTATTATAATTTTTTTGAAATTAGTACCACAGATTCGACATCAAAATTTAATTAGTATAGTCGATTAACTAACAATAAAGCTCTAAAATATTAAAACAGTGTACTGTCATTGAGAATATCTAATTATATAAAACACTAACACATCTTGAAGTAAAGAAAAACATTGATTATCGTTTACAAAATTCCATATTTGCAAATTTGAGGAAAGTCAATTAAAAATGTTTTAAGATGGAATCATTCAGAACATTAAAATCATATTTCAACTCGAGATGAAAAGTCGAAACGGAGGTCTTCGTTTCTTTAAGATCCCGATCTTTTTATATAAATAGAAAACGTTTCAAATTTAAAATATTTCTTTAATTTTTCAAAGATTAAATCAAGTGAATATGCTTTTCTATTATTGGTAATTCACCAATAAGAAAAATTTAGGAAAATTCCCTGAAACAATTAAAATCCTATAGCATTCCACAAGAAAACACCCTTTCCTTCCAAAAAAATACAGTCAAAAGAAGAAGGATTAAGTTTGTTTTTTTTAAACAGAAGAAAAAGAAATGAATCTGTATGGATTAATTTTCTTAATAATTTTGCTCGTGTACTGTAGTTTTACATGGAATCGCGTAATTTTGCTTATTTTATATCTTAATTATCTGAAATTATTTTGGATATTCCTTCCTTGCACATTTAATACTAATATTATTTTTATCCTCACTGCTAGCAACTTTTTATTTACAAGAAGCACGAAATTAGATAATTTGCTCTTCTGGGCAAAGATCGCATGCATCCGTTGATTTCTTTTTCCTTCCTAAAGAATTAATTACAGTTGTAATATCTGACACAATATATCTTTGTCTTCAATATGATGCATGATTTCATAAAAATTTATATCCTCTTACATGTTTGAGTTTACAGCTTTCTAAAATTTGTGATATAATTTGAAATATTTATTATCCAATATTCAAGGTAAAATTTAACTATCCAAATCTGCATCAGATAATAATTCAAAATGATAATAACAGTTTTAAATGTAATTGCAGAATGTAAAATAATTAATTAAAAGTATAAAAGTGAGGAAATTGAGGAAATATATGCTGCTAATATTGAATTTCAATCTAAAAACACTGGTTTTTTAAAATATCTGATTTAATAGGAACTTAGTTAGAATATAAATATATCCTTTTAATAAGATTGGCTTTTAAATTTATAAAAGCAATATTTTGCCGAAAAGAAAAATGAAGTCAATGTTATATTTTTTGTCTTATTCTCTACTTTTAAACAAATATGGTTTTAGAAAATTTAAATTAAAATATTTTGTAATCATTAAATAAATATTTGCGTGACATTAAATTCTATAATTTGAAATATTTAATTCTTCTTATTATTGGTTTGGTTCGATAATTTATTATGACTTATATGGAACATTGATTCCATATGGAATAAAATTTTTGAATAGAGAAGAAAGGTCATTAAACCATATTTCCTTTAACAGACATTAAGAAGACCAATTCTAGAAATAGCACCATTAAATATTGTTTGTATTAAAGTTTATATATATACAAAAATAAAAATATATCAATAACATCTTTTCACCTGAGTGTTCGATATTGTATGCAGGTAATGTTGTGATTCCATTTGCGATCCTCATCAATTCATTCCTTAACGTGTAATTAATACGTCAATCCCCCAGTTTCACACTTTCTTTTACATTTTATTCCCCCTATTACAATTGTTACGAATTTTGTATGTAAGTATGGAATATATATATAACAATGGAGTGTCATTGATTGAATTTGTCATTGATAATGGATTGCTATTTAATAATAAGAATAATTAATTGATATAACGATAAAATGTCTGATTAATTCTCTAAGAATTAATAATAGAACAAATTTTGATACTTTTTCGAAATAACATTTTCGACTTTACTTTATTTTGAAAATAAACAAGGAAATCATAAAGGGAAACTGAGATTCCAAAATAATTATTAGAACTAATTTTTCATAATTAATATCAAATAAGAATTAAAAAATTACAAACAAACCGTTTTTTGAATTGATAATTAAAATTTTAGCTGAATAATTTTTTCCACAGGATTACTGTTTAAGGAATTTTGTTGATTACAGTATAATTTAAGGATTTTGAATGGCTACTTACATACGTTAATTATAATTTTGAACAAAATAAATACTGTTTCTTTTTGATATAGAACTTAATTATTCATCTCAAAAACTTATTCATGTGAAACTCGGTATATTATTACAAATACACCAATCTATTTTTAAAATTAATTTTTCATTTAAGTGAAAAATGAATTGCTGTTCATTCTTTTTCTTTTTTTTTTCTTTTGAAGAAATTTTCATTTAAATTCATTAAAAATAATATTAGCTAGAATGTCACAAAAAATTTTATTACTGAACTTTTTTTCAATATTAAAATTCTGTTTTTTACCATAAGAGTTCCTGTTTTATTTTATTTTACTTTTTAAATTTTTTTAAAAAATTTCTTTCCATTAACTCTGAATTATTTATGCATATACAACCTAAAATTGCTGCAAATTTGAGATACCATAAGCTATAATTATTATTGAAAATAAGTATAAAGTATTCAAAACCCGACGATATTATTATTAATCATTCCATGTACCTTTATTCCGGAATTCGACAGAGAAGATTGAACCTTTCTCGCTCAATTAATCACTAACACATAAAAAAAAGTATCATTTCGTGTGAAAAATGTCTATGAGCATAAAATGCTTATTATAATCCCCTTCTGTTTCAAGTAGTTATTTCCATTTTTTTGAGTAATTCCTGTATTTTTATTATTATCAATTGATCCAAACCGCGGCAGTATTATTCGATCTGAAAGTGGCAGTTTTAGAAAACATCGATTAAGATTACGATCTGAAATCCGAACATTGTAAGATCTTTGCTCAATGAATCGCATAATTATTATTTGGTGCTTGGCTTTCGTGCGACCGTCGAAATTTTAGTTCGAAAAAGAAATAAAAAGCATTAATAACTTTTATTTGGCATCAAGATGGGTGAGAATATTTATTTTGTGACAATCGAGTGTAACATTTTCAATAGGTCAGACATGGCAAGTGTAATTTTATGATTAGAATTATTAGGGAATTATACTTAAAAATTTAATTTGCCTTCTTTTCAAGTTGAGCGAAGAAATGTTTTTAGCATTTCAAGATTTTTTCTTTTACAGTATATTCTCGCTCATAAATTATTTAACGACTTAAGAGAAGCATAATTTGGTTTTGGATTACTTTGGTAAATACTACTTTTAACATTTTTTGGTTTTGGCTTCATTCTTACATAGCAGAATGACTATCTTCTTGTCATGGGATTATAGAATTGATTCTTTTGTTTTCTTGAGCCATATTCAAGTTTCCTGGAATTATTTAAAACCTAAAATATAGAAGTATAATTTTGTGGTTAGGATCCAGTGGGAATATTTTTTAATAATTGTTTCCACCCGCCCAATAGATGATTTTCAAATAATTAATTCAAACTTTTTGATGGAATTTATGGAAATTATAAAGGATGTATAATCAGTTATAGAGATTTAAATCTGAATTGTTAACTGGTTGCCTTTAATTTGAATTGCTGATCTTTTCCTGTTAAAATTCCATTTAAATTTTGATACTAAAATTGTGAGAAATTGCAATTTTCTGATTTTGAGAGTAGAATAAAAATACTTAAAAATAAAAAAGAATTCATTTGAATTAATTTTAGTTATGATAGTATACGTTATTGGTAACTATGAAATTTTGTTTCCTTTTGTGTAACAGGGACTTAACTTAAATGTCTACTGTTTTAAAATTATTTTTCCTCGCTTTTTTAAAACTGTTTTTTTGTTATAACGTATAAGATATGGTCTCGTTTTTTTCCCCACTTCAAAGTTTTTTTATTTTTTTTAAATAACAAAAAAAAAAAAAAAAAAAAAAAATCAAAATTTTGTCTAGGATTTTTTGTTGTAACTTTAGACTTATACTGAAACATTAATGCTATGAAGCATTCGTATTTAATTGATTTGTCTCCATTTAGGATAAGGATGAAAGTGCTCATGTTGGTGCTCTACAAGTCAGACTGTTTTACTTAGAACTACTAAATATGGCACACACTGAAGGACGGAATCACGCGCCTCGAAATGATTTAAAAAAAAATTAATTAATAAATAGCGAAATTTTGGCGTTTTTTCAGCGATAATTTTCGGAAATATTGGAGACGAAAATTTTGCAGCACTTTAAAATCATTGTAAAAGTTATCTTTTAATGATGCCAAATTTTTTACATTATAATGTTTTCTCCTCTTCCGTATACGTAATCATCAAAAAATTCGAATTTGAGATTTTGACGTTTTAGATCTTCCGGAGTTTGACACATTTTAGCTTGAATGCTGAGATTTGGTATATGGTATTTATATCAAATTTTCAGATTTCTATCAAATTTTGAATAAAATTTGTTCTGAGGAAATCCACCTGTCCAACTTTTTGAATACAAGTTTACACGATAACTACAGAACGAAGAGAGCTAGATAGATGAAATTCAGTACTCAGATTTAACATTTATAGTGTAGACACCTGTCAAATTTTGAGTTAAAATCAATTAAGGGTTGATTGTCTGTCGGTCTGTACTTTCAGAAATAAGTAAACGCCATAGTACAAAAACTCAATGACTGAAATATATCAAATTTGGTATGGGTATTTGCGACTTCAAGTGCAGTTTTGTATCCGATTTTTGTTTCAACTGGTTTTGAAAAAATGTCTATTAGTTATTTTTTTTGTACTATTAACGCATACCAGGGATTAATCATCAATTAACTCACCAAAGATGACACGATAGATTCAGTAAAAATGTTAAATTAGTGCCAGAAGTTAACATTTTGTAACTATTGTACGCAGTGCCATGTAAGGTGTGCTCTGGCATGACAAATTTATTGGAAAATATGCGAAAACATTTTGGGGACAACACTCCGTTTGGTTAATTTAATTTTAATAAAATATTTTACACATGTTAGACAACAATATATATTATTGTTGAAGTAAAACTCAAATCGTTAGTATTGTTATTATTACCATTTCATCCTGGCTATGTTTCCATTATTGTTACCAAGATATAAAGATTCAGTTTATTTTCCCTGTTGAGTGGGTTCGGTATAAGGTAAGTTTTTTAACAAATATTTTGATATTTTGTTAATTTAAAATTAAGGTTTAATTTCTTAATCAAGCAATGGGGAAGATTTTTTAAATTGTACCCGTTTATAAACACTGCAGCTCTTTCCTATTATATAATTGAATGTATAAAGTTGTGGTGAGAAAATTAGAGAAATCTAAATGACATTGAACAGAATGTAAGGCTTTTGAAATAGTGTGAGTCACATGTCTGTCAGAATTTGAAGTTTAAAAATATCTTGAGGAAATAAGCCTCAATGAGCAGCTATTAATCCCAGCGTACCAGCCAGTTCCAAAGACAGCTAATTGTAAATAAAAGCTGTCAGATGATATTTGGGTTCAAACCCTGTAATTGTCAAGATCAATCATCTAAAAGCCCGCAGAGTAAAATGTTCAAATAATAGCAGTGAAAAATGCATGTGACAGGTGCTTATAAAATGTTGCAGGTCGAGAAGATTTCTTAAAAACACAGACTTTTATTTCTTGTGACAAACAAACATTTAATACATTATAACATATCACACCGACACAAACAACGAACACAAGTTAAAAAAAAGAATCTGAATCAATCTACGTCTAAGCATGCGCGCACACGTGCTTCCGCTCTTAGATAGAGTAAAAAAAAACATTTGCATAAAACCGTCAAATAACATCTTGCATAAATAATTGGGAGCATCCTTTTATTTCATGTGATAAATCGATTCGAACGGGGTTCGAATCATCAACAGTTTGTATACACGCATTCGGATGGAAAGAAAAACCCAATATGAAACGAGCATCATATTTCTGCTAACAAAAGCAAATTATCTTTAAATAAGCTTATTAAAAAGCTTTACCACGTTAAATTTTCCAGTAAAAATTGAAAAGATTTTACAATTCAATTTTGAAAAATACGTGAAAAAAAAACATTGACGAATAAGATAGAAAGACCTATGAACCATTTTTTATGTAAAGAAATATCAAAGTGAATTGCTTCAAAAAAGAGATTTTACTTTACGTTTTGACAGTTACAATTAAGTGTATGGCAATTTAAGCTGGAAATGTTTATTTAAAAGACAGGAAACATGTTTTAACATTAACTATGTCTTTCAGAGAAAAAAGCACAACAAAAAAGAAAGTTAAATATTGTGTTGATGATTGTTAATTTATATACTCAGCATTCCATAGCTTGGTATAATTTATCAGATGCACAAACGCACATTTTATCCATCAAAGAGAAATATTATTAACCTTCATTTTGCAAATTATGACATTAGTCTCAAAAACAAGACGCCCACGGTCCAGTGAGCACACTACTGAAGATTTCTTGTCAAAGTTAGCTTAGATCTTAAACATAAAAAACGAACGCAGTGACCAGATGAGCAAAAGAATCGTTGAAATGTTAAATGTGTTTGCCATTAACATGTAACTTACTTGTTCACACCGTGCCACAGGAAGCTTGTTTTTTTACGAAGATCTTTAATTTTGTTTTTCGGTCCACAAAGCCGGAAATGATGCCTCATAAACGAACCATCATCATCTCAACGCACCAACGCCTTCCAGTGAGAACTCTGATGACCAGGAGAGAATAAATTAGTTTCGGCAAACATTTGTAGTTCAAGCGATCCGATGCTTCTACTCGTGGATTCTTTCTTTGTAGCTGGAATTGGAAAGTTGACGAATTCTAGATTAAAAATTACCTCTGTGTTTTAGAAACAGCGAATATGTATATTTGAAATTGAATTGATTGATCATCAAAGGATAAATTTAAGTAGAAGTGATGAATATACAGCCAAAGAATATTATTTCAACATTTGCTTTATTTACTGCAGGAGCATATCTTTATCTCTATTACTAATAAAGATGAATGTGCATATATGCATGTTAACTGTCTGCATGCCAGGCCTTTTGCCCCTACAGTATTTTATCAAACGACATTTGTAAACATTTTGGAGCGGGGGGGGGGGGCAAGTATATTCACCCTTGAGGATTTTTTAAAACTCTAATATTAGAACTCTCTAGAATTTTAAAGAATTCTAAATTTTTTTTTAAATCAACAATAAATTTGCAGCAACATATTTCATATTGAAATTGAGATAGTTCTCATCATTGCTTTGATATTTTATTCTTGACTTCGTTCCCATTGTTGATGACCAAGATATGAAGAATCAATCTTTTTTTAGTGTTGAATATGTTTTATTTTAAAATATGTTGTTATCAAAATTTTTAAATTTTGTTGCACTTACAAATAAAGTTGAATTTCGGAATCAAATAATGATGAAAAATTTTCAGTGTTTCTTTTTTTAAACACTGCTGCCTTTTCATAGGATATGATTTTTTGTATAAAGATATAGATTAAAAATTGGGAAATTCTTAGCACAATGAACAAAATGGCGTAGAACTTCTAAAATTATATAAACTCTATGCCTATAGAAATTTGAAATTCAAAAATTCTTTTATGTGGAAATTATAAAGAACAAATAACAATAAATAGAAATTTTAGCAACCATTCATTCGGGTGAGTCTATTCATAGCCAAAGACAGCTATTATATAAAATTTATGATGCAGATATTTGCCAAAATGATATTTACAAAATAGTCTTTACATTAATTAGAGGAGAATTAAAATATTATTGCTAATAATTGAGACATATATACTGTACATAAATGAGAGCTTCTTTCTACTTAAGAAGAAGTTATTTTTGTTTACATGTACGAGAATAGTAAAACTGACCGAGAGCCAACGTAATGACGGTTTGGGTCCAATAGCCAATATAGATCTATAATTCTGGTGGTAAAGCAATAAGCGGAATTTCCTTCATCTAGCTCCCTGCATGTTTGAGTTATTTGAAGAACACATATAATCTTTCCGTCCATAGATTTTGTCTAAGATTGATATAGAGCTGATGTTTGAGAACGCATATAAATTTCAATTTTTGTGTAGCTGATATTGATTTGCTTTTATATACAGGCAGAAATTATTCGAATATCTCCTTTTCTTTAATTTTTTTACTTAAGAAGATTTAAGACGTGGATATACATCTAAACCTTGTAGAATCTTTTAACGATTAGATTACTTTCTCTCATAATTTTATATTCCAATCAGTATGAAAATACTTATTGCCTTTTGCGACCAGTTAGCTTATCAAGATTAATGGTTGCTTGAATTCTAAATTATATATTTTATGCAGCTCGTTCTTGATGGCTTCCTTAACGAAATATTTTTAAATTAAAATTTTATAGACCTGTAACTTAAAAGCTTGCACCTTTTCATTTATTGCACAGTATATCTTCCTAATTTTCAGTCCACTCACCTTAAATGTGAATTTTAATTTAAAAAATGGATGTATTTGAATTTCGACTGATACAAAACTTACTTGATGGAATTGAATATATTCATTAAAAAATTCAGAAAGCAAGAATCAGGTAGCATTTGTTTTATGCCTACTACAGATTATTTTTCATTGTTTGTATAGATTATTCAATAAAATTTCACTGATTCAACACAAAATTCAGTGCACTAAAATAAGAAGGTAATTGTAGAGCAATAACAAGAAGAATAAGCTTTTATACGTCTAATTTTATTACATTAAAGAGAAATCAGTTTTTAAGCATCAATGTTTAAAAATTAATGCATTTAAAAAAAAATTAATCACTGTTCACTTGTGATGTTAATAAATTATAAGTAGAGCAAGTTTCAAACAGTGTTTAAAAAGTATACTTAAAATAGAAACATACTCATAATAAAAAAAGTGACTTCATATCTTTATGATTGATTTAAGGATGATTTTAAGTAGCGACAATGAAAACGATATGAGTTTGACTTCAACCTTGGAATATATTGCTTTGAAATACCCTTAAAATATTTTTTGAAACTAATTGAAAAATGGGAAAAATTATAAGGGAAAAAACTGTTAGAAATAATTTTTTTTTTCAATTTTGTGATCATTTTAGAATAATTTATGTGACGTGATGTTTTTGGGAATTTTCATGAGAAAACGCTAAGGCTGCGAACAATTTTAATTAATTAGTTTTTTAATTAAAATTTCAGAATGTTTTTTTTGAAATGCCCATTCTCACCGCCAAATTTACAAATGCAAAATTTGATAGCTTTACATCAAATGGTTTGTAGGGCACCAATACACACTATCATTTTTATTATTAGTATAGATTTTGAAACTAAAATTGCTCTCGAACCAATTTTTGGATGAATACTTCATTAATATTATTTTACCATATAAATTTATTTGCATTTTCTACTAAATGTGGCTTAGAAAATCTTTTTGTAACAAATATATGACCGTGAAATTTTTTTGCGAAACGTATTCTCTAAGGAAATATATATATAAATCCTGGCATAGATCTTGCAGTGAAAAAAAAGAACTGCCAAAGACCTTTTTCACCCACGCACCAGAAAATTCCGCTACATCGAATGCTTGTCCACTCAAAAAAAGGGAGAGCGGAGAATGAATACTTGTCACATGATGTGGTGGAAGAAAGTGTTCTAAAATGTCCAACACGGGCCATAAAACATAAATCTCCCAATCCAGTGCAGGGATCCTGCCTGATTCGAATTTTCGTGCCCGGCAAGTGGACGATGGTCTTTTTATACGGTTGCGTAAATCTTCCAGCCGCAAATGTCCACTTCGCGTGCAGAGGGGGTGGCTCTGCCGCGGCAACCCCTCTTCATCGTATGCAAAAAGCTCCCCCAAGACCAGCTTGATCGAGAAGCGCACTAACAAAAGAGTAATTTCAGACTCGCCCTTTTATTAAAGGTACCGTTTGCCAGAGTTGTTGGAATTCTTTCTTCCTTACTTTTTTTTTTATCCCATCTTCGTCAGTGGTCGAGGGGGGGGGGATTAAAGATTATAGAGCAAGAGTTGCATTCAGATGGTAGATGAAAATTGGGGCTATTTGGTACTGTTTTAACGGGAGTTCTGTCCTGTCCTTCCTCCCCCTGAAAAAAAAGAAAAATTGTGGGGAACGTGCCTTCAGGTTTGTGCGCTGATTTAAAATTTTCGTGCATGCGGCGATTTATAAAAGAATGGAAATGGTGGATGCGACAGTAATTGGAAAAAGATGAACCTCTATTTTGAAGATGAAAATGGACACGAGTATCTTTCTTTATTACAGGCCATTTTTTAAAACTGCATCTAAATTATGAATGCACATTCATTAATCTTTTCTCCCTAAGTATTATTAGTAAATTTAGTGAAAGTATATACTCATATATCTTGCGCTTCAAAATTTATTCTTTTCTGATACATTTAAATACACATAATAATTCAAAAATTGAAAATCTTTAAACCTTGGTACTTTATAAACTCCAAAATTGGAATAACTGGTAAAAGACAAATTCAATGCAAAGAGATATAATACAAGATAACATAAAAATTCGAAATCGAGATTTTAATAAATTGTCACATTTTAATTCGATCTGAAAGAATCATTTATTAAATTATGTCTGTCTGTTTACCGATCTGTCAGTCTTTGAAGAAGATAACTCAAAAATTAAATAATGTAATTTTTTTAATATTGTATTTACTTCTAAATTACAGAATTTATCAAATCTTGGTGAAGATCAATCAAGGGGAATTCGTCTATAGATTTGTTTTTCATGGGATTTTAAATACAATAATGCAAAATCACAATAAACTTTACATATACATATATATGGGATAAGTTCTGATTATTCTGTAAATAATTTCCTAATCAATCTAACTTCATCTTCATGTAATTTCGGCTTCTGTCGCTATTATTTTCCCAACAGTGATCAAAATGTGGTATCAGCAAATTCTTTTCTCAAACTATATACATTAAAAATACTGTCTCTTCTTTCTACTTTCTCCTTTCTAGTCGGCTTGCTCCGCCGCTTTCGTCATGGCTTCTGTTAAAAATGCCATGATAATTCATAATGATAAAAATTAGACTATTTAAAGAAAATCCTGAAGAATAAACATTGTTAAAGAATTCCACACTTATATCCTATGTACAAATAATGTTGATTTTTACGTGTATGAACGTGGAAACTCAAACACGTAACAAGATAGATTCATGAAATTTAGAACGGCATCTTGACATCAATATTATAGATCTGCAGTAAATTTTATTCTTAATTAGTTAAAGGAAAGAAATCTGAAATGAATATTCGATTTTCTTTATTTCATTACGAAACTAAGTTGAAAATACGCCATATAGTGTTTAATATATGAGGAAGTTCAGGGAGAACACTCAAGTTTTTATTTGTTTAGATTTTTTTCTCATCCTTTAGACATGCATAAAATATAGTAGTAAAAATATAATTAGTATACAAATTTTGCCGTAAATTCATTTAATTTTGACAATGGTGTCTTGTCTATTCTTTCATCCTATACTTTCCAGCGACTGATTGTACTTTCTATTTTGGAATGTGCAATTGTTGTTTTGAAAGTGCAATATATTGTTTTCTTATTAAGATTACATATTTATAGAAAATTTAAAAATTTTATAAAAATTGATTAATTGTATTAATTATATTATTATTAAAAAGTTATAATATTTACACTTTTTCTTTATTTATGAAGTAAACTACTACAAATAATAATGAAAGTGTGTATGTGTGTGCGTTGACACTCTATAGACCAATTGAACTACGGCTGCTGAATTTGAACCCCTATATATATCTCTGAGAGTCAGAATGTGCACATCGTAGCGATTTATTTTCAAAAAAATTTAATTAAATTTTAATTAATAAAAATTTAATCTGAATTTTAATGTTTTTTCGAGGTATCTTTTGAAAATGTTGTTGCACAAAAATGAATTTTACAGTATTTGCAAATTAAAAATAATTGTTTTTTATTTAAAAACTATATAATAGACCTGTAATGTTTTTCCGTATTTCATAAATTATATAAAAAAAATTCTTTTTGTTTGATTTTTAAAAATGGATTATTTTGTTTCTCTGAAGTTCAAGCCGTTTTCATTGTTTCATCAAATATTGAATTGGGAGATTTTCATCCATTGTTGAAAGCTAAGAAGAAGGATCCAGTTTAATATTTGTGTAACTTACAAAAAGAAAAAAAAGATGTGACAAAGCAGCAAAGGTTAGAAGATAGATAACAGGCATATATGTTTATAATAGAGCTATGATGTCATGGGACCAGCTTCCATTAGGTTCATGCACACAACGAACAAAATATACATAAAACAATTAAATAAAAAATAACTCTGTTTTGATGTCTGCCAATTAGACAGAATCATGGGCATGGACATTATTTAACTGAAATTAAATATAATCAATATCCATATCAAACAACTGGTAGCTAAAGGCGAGTAGTATTTATTAAAATAATTATTTATGAAGAATAAAGCTTTTATATTATAGTAAGCATAAAAATTGCCATTCATATTTCTTGCCCTCATTTTAGATTAAAAAAAAATTTCAGTTATAAAACGTTTTTTGTTCAGTTTAAACGTTTTCAGTTATAAAATGTTTAAACGTTCAGTTATAAAATGTTTAAACGTTCAGTTATAAAAAGTTTTTGTGGTTCCATGAACTTCGAATTAGTTAAATCCTGCAATATTTTACATGGTATTCTCACAAAAGACTTCTACGTTAGCTAAAAGTCAATAATGCGTTCAATATGTCTACTCAAATTTCCACCAAACTCGAAATTTAACAGCACCAAACCAACTAGTTATTTCCTCAGATAAGTCTTAAATAAACAAGAAAATTGGGAGGGTGAGAGGAGGGAGGGCGAAAAGGAACGTCTCCTAGAGTCTCTTTCCCCTAAAGTGACACCTGGACCATTTCGGATGGAGGATGAACCTCACCGACAGTCTCCGCGATAGAGAAGAAAAGTGGAGTCGACTGCAAAAATATAAATGAAAATATCGAAAGGGGTGAAGGAAATGCAAAGTAGCCATGTGTATACGCGATGGTCGGATGATGACTGTAAAAAATAAAAAAAATTCGCGAAGTCCCCCGCCACCTGTGATCTACCACTGCGTCTATTTGCATACGTGTTATATATCCAACGTCTTGCAGACCATAAAAAAACGCAAGGAAAAAAATTCAGCTGTCGCCAGCGTGCGCACGGTGGTCCAGAATCCTTGATGGGGTTGAGAAGAAGATGAGGGGAAAAGCATCTTCTGCCTCTGACGATCCCTTTGCTCCCGAGCCTCCTTTTTCCAATTGCTTATTCCTCTGGCTTGCATGAAGATGCTAATGAAGTTGATTTCCTAGAGAAGGGCCTTCTGCCGACAAGGTACTTTGGAGTCTGGGGTGGTTTAGAGAGGTATGCAAATTTTCGCGGACATGGAAATGCAAGGAAACCCCTTCTACCCCCTTCTTTGGCTGCTGCGTGCCAACGTTCGCTAAATATCAAACCTGCCACATCATACGACGTCAAAATAAGTAGAAGAAACTTACTTGCCGAGTAGAACCAGAAGTGAATTCGAAATGGATCATTATAGGCATCGGGGCTTCTATATTACGGTTATCGGTTCGAAGTTATTGACGTTATTCGCAGCCAGAGTAGTACTTGCTGGAGGCGCGCTGGTGCTGAAAAATTCATTTCTTTTTTGTCCTGAACAAGTTGGGTGTGACAATAAAAAGCTCTGACAAAGAAGATGAAGAAATGTAAATGGGGTGAAATTTAGCAGAAAATGGTACGCGACCATAAATTAATTCATAATTCTTTTTAAAACTTGCTTGAATATTTAAAATTCATTATTGAAAAAAATTAGTTTTTTATAATATTTCTATTATTCTTAAAAGGTTGTGATATTATAATTCTAAAATATTTCTAAAACATATGAGAATTTTTGATATCAGTAGCTAAAGTGTAATATAAGTGTAGCTAAAGTGTAATATAATAAAGTGTAATTGTGTAACTTCCAAGATTTGATTTAATTTTCAAGATTAGCATCTAAATTTGAATCTACATAAAGACAAATTTGGGACATTTTGCATTATAATCAGATGGATATTGCGTCCGTTAAAGCTAACTACAGATGAGATGTCTGTTCAAATATATCTGAATTCTATATTTTAATTTATAATAGAAATATATGAATGGCGATTTTATTTATTTTACATAAAATTTCAAAAGTATATAATGCCCAATTGAAATCGAATAAACCATTTCAATTAGTTTTGAGAACGCAGTTCCAAACTGGAATTTAATTAATCAGTTTCTTTTCGCTCAATATATTGTTAATCCTGATTTTCGATGTTTTTTTACTCACTTTAAAAGTACAATTCATTAAAATATTTTCAAAGCTTTTAGTATTTTTTGTTGTCAAAATGTTGATAAACTTAATTGCATTACGTGCATACATTTCTTTTTATCAATTAATTTTCATTTGGAACTAGATGCATTGAAAAATCATTATTTGTTATAAATTGAATCTTGCATAAACGATTAGAATTGGATATTGTGATAATTTTTCATATCATCATAAATCTTCAGGACATCATAAATTTGATAAAGAATAATGATAATAAAAGGACAAGAATAATTTTATTTTTTAAATAAATGAAATAGATATAATTTTCGTATTATCCCTTTATTACATGAAGTGCAGAAAAACAGAAGAAGATATTTGTGAGTTTTTTAGGGAAAAATTCATGCTTTCAAATATATTTTCGCCTCGCATTTTTATTTTCGCTTTTTTATTTATTTTTACTGCTCTTCGTGTGAAGTATGCAAGAAAAATCATTCCGAAATTCGATTAAGAAAAAGGAATCACAAAAATTTCTTGCCGAGAGTTTGATAAATCTTGACGTTTTTTAACATTATGGGTCCAAACAAAAAAAAATTTAGAATTACCTTTATCTCTATATACGAATACCATAATTGAAAAGAAAACGGCATTTTGACACGGGAGCTTAAAACCAAAATTTAAATCTGTATCAGATTTTGAAAGAAAATTCCGGAGTCAAGCCGAAAGATATAATTTTCCAAATTAAATATTCGATTTTTTTTTGATAAAGCAAGGGGAAAAAAAGTGCAATATTTATGAATTTTGTTTATCAAGCATTTTGCTACCAAATCTGTGAAAAATATTACTTACATTTTTAATCAATGCAGGCATTTGAATTCGCATTGCTACGCCATCTTATGAAAATATGATGATATATACTGCAAATTAGCCAAATCATTGTTAAAAACTTTCC
>JAPMOR010082583.1:1434-59159 GCA_026543865.1 Argiope aurantia | reverse complement strand
TAAATTCTTCTAAGAGAACTAAATTAGCTTTTTCCATAGGAGAAAAGGGACGCCAGTATGTCACCTGAAATTCCTCATTGTATCTTAAAGACACAATTTGAAATATTTTTATTTAGCATTATAAATATTGAAAATTAATTATTTTCCTTTTGAAATATTTTTATCTCACATTAGAAGTACTTAAAACTAACAATTTTGATTTTTATGTTTCTAAGATCCTTTGTAGAATCGATTTAACATTTTTTCTCCAGTCAGAATTCTCCCCTCTGACAAAATTAAAAGAAAAAGTTTAATTTACAGAAATTTTATTAAAAAGATATAATTAAAATTCTTGTTTCTCGGAAAGTTTAATAAAGCAGTTTTATTGAATTTCTGTAGAAGGGCTATAGTAAAAAGTAACCAAAAAATGCGAATGAGGAGAATTCTATCACAGTTTTATATTTATCGTTTTTCTTTTTATGTTGGCAGAATTATCTATTTCTTCATATACTATTTTAGTAACTTTGATTTGTAATATAGAGATAAATTTCGATGCAGTATTGTAAAATCATACTTTAGATTCAATGTGCATACATATAAATTATTTCTTAGAAAAGCGGCTATTGTCAGATAAATTAAATTTTTGAGACGACGAGGTAAACATATATCGCATGAAATTGCACTAAGATATGCAGCATTTATACTGTGAAATTATATTTAAACAATTCTTACTCAACAATCCTTAAATATATGTTATTCACAAGTACCTTTATCTCTTTCTTCGGCTTTTTAGTAGAATAGATGTTACCTATTAAGCGTTTAACAGTATTTATATGCATTGTATTCTTATTTGACATATCTTCGAACATTTATTTTAAAGATTATGGGGATGTTTTCATATCAGATTTAACTTAATCTCCTCTAGTTATCAAATAATTAATAATGATTTATCACAAAAATTCTAAAAAAGCATCAATTGCAAGGACTTTTTAGGTGTGAAAAAATTTTTATTAAATTTTATTTAAAACTTTTATATTGAAGCAATAAATAAAAAATAATTGCAAGAATTGAATTATTACTAAATAATGTCTACTAATAGCAAAATAGAATGTATATGGGTATCTCTGAGATTTGACGTTCAACAGAGCAGATCGCTGGACCTAGAGTTTCGGTATTTGACATAAAAATGTAGAGTGAGTGTGCTTCTCGAAATAATTCTTTGAAATTTATTTTCAATTTTAATTCGTTAAAAATTAAGCTGAATTTTGCCGTTTTTCCGCGATAACTTCCGAAATTTTACAGCACAAAATTGATTTTTAACTATCATAAAAATCAAAATAATGCTTCTTTAATGATATTGATTTAATTGTCGTGCAATTTTTCTGAATATTTACAAATGATAATTTTTTTCCTAATTTTTATAATATTTTATAATGTTACAATGAAATTCAAATTATTTTTATCGTTTCTTCAAATATTTAATAGCGTAATTTTCCTTCAATATTGAAAGCTAAGGAAGATAGTTACCTACGATGCTACATCTTTTAATTACCTACGATGTTTATATGAGGAATCAGAAGACGAAATTATAGTACTGTGAAAGATAACTTACGATTTGAAGATAGATAGCTATATTTTGAATAGCTCTGTGATGTCACGGGATTTGACTCCATTAGGAAAGTTCATGTAATCAATAAATAGAAAGCTAAGGCTATTAAAATATACGGATTTAATATTTATAATAATTTGATTATTAAATATATTGTGTTGATGGAATCTTGTGCATCAAGTTATAATAAGAGATGTAATTGAAACTAAGCACAATTTTCTCGGATAACCAGCTGGTTCCCAAAGGTAGCTGGTGATAGATAAAAAGAAGTTCATTTAAAATGAATTAACCAGCCATCTTTAATGAAATATTTTATAAAAAGATAATATTCTTAATTAGTTTTAGTTAGAAATTATAAAGAATATGAAACAAGAATAGAATATCAAATTGCCAGATATCCTACCCATGACGTGATTTTATTGAACTCACATAATCACAGTTTCAGAAATCAAATCTAATTCTATGTTTGACGTTAAAAATTTCTTGTGAATTTTGGATTACATCTGCAGTCTTTCTGCTGGAATAAGAAATGAAAAATTTATTTAACTTCAAATTAGAAATTCTGTTTTAAAATGAATACTGCAATAAAAATTTTGATTATTTTTTTTAAATATTTGAAAACTTAATGAATCCTTAAAACGAGAGAAAATTCAAAGTTGCAAATATAGTTTTCTTGAAAATTCATTTCTAACTTTAAAACCTTATTAATAGCTAGTTGATAGGATGAAAATATTACAAACAGGAACTTATTATAATCAATTAATGTACCATTATTATTAAGTACTAATATTAAATTTATTTGAAAATTTTCGGTAGGTCAAATAGCATAAAAAAGCTAAGTAGCAATGTATACTTGTTTCATTTAGCTTCTTTTTTTGGTTCTTTTTATAGTTTTTTTCCAAAAATGTAGTAATTAAGTAATTTACTTCTTGCCTTTTTTACTTGACTAAAATCTTCTAATTAAGAAGATATAATTGAACTATTATTTTTTTTAAAAAACAATATGTCTTAATCCAAAACATGAGCTTATAATTTCCTTTTGTTATTAATATTACTGTTTTCATTACACTAATTTGCATAAATTTATATTACTGCAATTGAAGATAAAAAAAAATCCTGTAAGGTAGGCAAGTTACAATTAAGAGAGACAAAATCTGAAATTTTTACAATATACGAATTTTTGTTTTCGTGAATGATTGAAATGCATACAGTTTTGTTTGCAAGTGTATATGAAATTCGCATGTGTGTTCAGTGTTTATTGAGAAATAATCAGACATATCCATTCCAGCAAGATTGTAATTTATAATCATTCTCCGTCCATAAATAAAAATCTGTTTCACAATATAGTAATGTACAAGAACATGCATTTAATGAGCATAATTAATTCAATCAACACAACAAATCTCTTAAGAAACGTAAGGCCAACAACTTTCTGCATTATTTTCACTAAATGCTTACTCATTATTACAGCACGGGTGCACAGGATATTTGAAAACTGAAAATAGACCTTATCTTATAAACGACCATTCCAAAAAGTTATGATAAAAACCATACCTTTTCAATACATGCAAATATGGTACAAAAGAAGGCAAGTAATGATCAACATAGGATGAAGGCAATAAAATATTTGTCAAACAGTGGTTATTCATAAAGATAAAATTAAACTCAAATGTTCAGTGAATGCACTGTCAGATGCACCGTATAAAATAAATGATGAAAAAGTATCGGTGAATGTTTACAATAGGTGCTATTTTTTTTTTCATTCTAGGGTTTTGTTAAAGCTAAATTGCTATAATGTGAATTTTTGTACTTGTACTTGGTTTGGTATATTGATTTATTCTAATAGAAATTCTAAAATTTTGAAGAAAATAAATATTTATATATATATATTCAATTTTACAAGAGGTTATTTAAATTGGTAGTATTATTATAAAACTTTAAAACTTTGATAGTTTTTGTGTTACAGTTTGGGAAATCTTTACTTCGAGAAAATTGATTCATGTGCATAGTTTCTATTTCTTCAATTGTTTTATAATTATTACAGAAAATGTATGGCGGAAACAATGTATTAATTTAAGGGGAAATTACTGATTTTTATTTAATTAATTAGTTGAATTAAAATTTTGAAATAAAAACAAAAATTAAATCTTTTCTAAATTTAAGTTAGCTAAATAATTAATATTAGATAATTCACATCTTTAAAATATTTTGAAGAATACATTTCAGAAAACTCACTGAATATTAAATTCGATAAATTTTCTTTTTTCCGTAGTGAAATTTCCATATTTTTTAAATAAAGGATTAAAAATATATTCGTTAGTAGTAGACATTAAATATTTAATTATGTTAACGTTAAATGTTTAATTCATTCTGTCCATTAAAAATTATATTTTCTTTCCTTAATAGTTTAAGATACGAATGCCTTTTCAGTGCTACTTTGTATAATTAAAGAAATAACAATACAAAAAAGAAAATATGAAGGAAAGAAGTGACGTTGGAACTGCGTGCAAGGAAGTGCAAGTGAAGATACTTAGCGAGTTGATGGAAATTTAACCCACAATAACTCACGAGTTATCTGAAAATGTAACATTATGAAATCGTAAATAGAGTAAACATCAAAAACATATTTTTAAACCATCACATAACTTGAATGTAAACATTAACCAAATTCAAATTAATTAGTAGGATCCCGGAATTCAAAATTCAGGGTTACAATTTACATATTGCACGTTTTTTAGTTTACTTATCCTAAAATTTAAATCAGGATATGTTTTTTAGAACAATCTACAAGTCAACAGAGTCACAGGATACAATGGAAGAACTTGGACAAATAACAGACTGTTAAAGAAATTTAAAAGTCAATTTCAGAAAACATTTAATAATAGTGTGAGGATGAATTAGTGTAAAATTGTTTATCGAAACATAGCGTCAACAAATAATTCGATAGTGAAAAATAAATTCCATAGATGGCGCCATGTGAATATGGCTACCGCGAATTTTATTCCCACCTCGTTTTGAACCGTTACTTCCCACTACTTCGATTTGCTGAAACTATGTTTCGTTATCTGTACAACTCACTTACACAAACAAATCTAATACAATTAAAATATTTTTAAATGCGAATCACACTATAAGAATGTATTTTACATTATTTGAGCAAGTAGATCAGGAGAAATTGACCTCAGTTTCAGTAAGAGATCAATAAGAAAAAAATATTATGCAATAATATATGACAATGACAAACTAAAATTGGAATTTATAGAATCGATAGCTTCTTATTTATTTTAATATTTAAAAACTTTTTCGTGATCATTAAAAATGTTCTTCAAAAGTAAATTGGGGACCGAAAAATTGAAACAACACCAACTGTAATCTGTACAAGGGTGAGAATAATTTTGTTCTGCACACTCAACATGAAAACACACCACAGAAGGAAGAGTTTTCTCATGAAACTGGCAACGATAGTGCTAGATAGTTTGTTCATCAAAGAGAGTTCATTTAAATATTTCGAAACGTGCAGTAAAAATAGTTAGTAAATCATACGAAATTAGAACCACACACCGTTATTATTATTTATAGATTGTTTATGAGAGGTAGGTTACATTAGTTTTAGCTGCCCTGTGCATAGAGCAAACTGTTAGCAATGAGGTCCGAAATAGGAAACGTAGAGTACACCAAATCTTCACTCAATAAATCCGAACTTTGCAAGCTGAATCTCTTTCAACTAATTCTCATTTCACGTCTTTTAACTTAAACGCCAAAAAGGAATTTTGTTGTGAAATAATATATTATTCTAATCATCTTGGAAGACGAGACTGATCCCAAATATTGAAACGGGTTGTACAGCAATTCAAGACATTTTTTTTATTACTAATCAAAATTTTCGAAATGCATTGTGTCATGTTGCAGAGTAAGTTCGTTTCAAATCTGATAACTAAGTACAATATCGCAGTGCATCGGCAGACAGGTAGCTAAATGCTTTTCAATAATTATTTTTATTTGATATTAAAACAATATTTTAACTTTATTAAAGTTTTAAATATTATAAAATTAGTTTTATGAATTTCAAATTTAATGGTAAATTGAGATTAGTTAAAATCACCAGGAAATAATATTTCTTACAGTCATGATTGTCTAAACGTTCTAAACTCAGCTTACTTTTAAAAAAAATGTATGTTTCGTTATCTTTATTTTAAAAATCAAATCAATTTAGTTAATTTAGGGGCGATATTTTATAATATTTAGTTTTAATGAATCAACGAACAACATTTTTAACTTACAAAATTTATAAATATTCAATCTGGTGTCATAACACAAAATCTATTCAAAATTATTATTCCTTATATTGTAACATTACAATTTAATTTTTATCAGCATACTTTACGTTAACTAATTAATATGACATTCATTCTCTCGGTAAAATTTAAAAAAAAATGTTTATTGACTTTTTTAATTAGAAATAGACTAATATTCGGTTATATAAATTCATCATCATTAATAAAAATAAACACCGAGTGAGGTTAGCATTTTATTCAAAACGTTTCTATTGTTCTAGAACGCCTTTCCTAGCATAAACTTTTAGCAGTCTACATTAAAACTGAAATTTTTCTTTAGTGAATTATACGAATAACTAAAAAAATATTACAAATTTTGACAGCAAATACTCAAAACAAAATCTTGCTTGCATTTGATATGGAGTTGATCTGTAAAATGAGATTTAGTTGGTTGAAATTTCAGGCCGTCTGTGTTTTCTATCCAGCGGTGTACTCTTACATGTACCAGATAATAGGAATCTTATAGTCCTGTTTCCAAGATGTAGTTACATATACCCACCACCTTGGCAAGCTAGGATAGCAGTGGTAAGATCTCGGACTGCGTTGAGGTATTTGAAGCTTCTAGTGTTTGTGGAAAACACCAGCTTCAGTATTAAAATCTTAAGTCTGATAAATTTAATTTTCTCAGGATGTTTCGTGCCCATTTATGGTAGTTGATATCAGTTCTGCAAAACGATGAAATACAACTCTTAATGAATAAGAAAGATAGGGATTCGCTTTTTAAAAACGGATCAATTCTTCTTTTGGTGAATTCGGCATGAAACAGAGTTAAAATTTAACATGGAATAATGTTTATAGAGTTCTGCACTGGCAATAGTTTTGAATTTCAAGACGAAAGAAACTTTCTGGTCTGGACGAATGCTCGTTATTTCAGTAGGCATGTCTGGAAACAAATATTTTGTAACAGTAGTGAAATGACTTAAAAAAAACAGAATATAAAATTACTTGCTTTATATTAAAATTATTGTTTTTTAATTTGATAGAAAATCGAATGTTTTGAAACTTCAAATAAAATTCTGTATATTTATTTATTCAATAAAAAGTATGCACCTTAATTTTTATTGAATCGATATTAATAGTGTTTGATATTCAAAGCTGCTAAATTTGATACAGAAGTCCCAGAAAATAGAGTCAAGATGAGCCATGGGGCTGTTCAGCCAATGCAGACCTCTAAAAATATTAAGTATTATCTTAATTATTGCTATAAGGGACATAAAGTAAGATAAAAAAAATATGGTTATCCAACAGCAGAATGTCAAACAGTAGTGCCTTACAACAGATAAATGATTTTTTTAAAAAATATATTTACATCTATTCCTACAAACTCACGTGATATATCAATGCTAATAAAATGCATTTTTCGTTGTAAAGGAGTACGAAATAATACAGAAATGATTGTTTAGCATGCTGAAAAGAAAGCGTCTTGATTAGAAAAGACATTAAAATCTCCTATATAAGAGAAAACTTTCTTAAGAAATTTAAGATTTGTTCATTATTTCAGAAATTTTTTTTAAAGGGGGGCAAAAAAGAAGAAGCGTATCTATTGGCCAGCGCCCGAGATCTTACCTACATATAGGAATTAGAAGAGGTATTTGCGGTTGCTTGGGTCTGTAGTTACACCCAAAGATATTGTAATACATTTGCAGTTAAATACAATACATAGTCACCAGAATTATTGCCACAATGTTCACACTTTTGTTAAAAATTTCGATTAAAATTCCACATTATGTAATACTATAAAAAATGAAAGAACTTGATTACTTTTTGAGGTATTATACAACTGCTAATAACTCTGTTCTTAAGTTATATGTCAATGCGTGTTGAATTCATTTGCTCAAGTAAATTTATAACTATTTGAACACTTTCTAAATGATAAAAATGATAACTAAACATCTACATAATAAAAATATTCATGACTGAGGTTTTCAATGAACAGTTTTTCTCATTCGTAAAAAATAAGATAAAAATGTAATAATTTCTCTGTTTATATATGATTCATTTACATTGGACCGAGTTAAGCTGCTTTTTGACTTTAATTGGTGGTAGATATGTAAAATACGAAAATATAAAAGCATGTAAAGCATAGTTAAAATTACTGAATACATGTTTGAAAATTAACTTATTAATGAAAACTATTAAAATTCTATCAATTTAATTGCATTATAATATGAGAAAAAAACTGAAAGATGAAATAATCCTATCTTTTTTTTTTCGTTAATTCAAAATTTTATCTACAAATAATTCGTTATGAGGTACTTTTAAAAGCATCTATGGCAAATATTATCAACACAGATGTTTAGCTGTCGATGTTATGTTAATTAGATGATGTACTAAAGTTAAAAAGCAGCTTGGTCCATAGCACAAAATAAAAACAAAGCATGTAATGAAAAATATTTCCACAGCAATTTGGCAACCTATCATCTCATTTATTTTTTATCAAAACGCTAAAAAGACACTTCAAAAACATTCTATATCTATACCTAACAAATTCTCAAACTTTTTTCTGATACAACTAAAAACTCATTACTTTAAAAGTTGAGTTTCAGTCACACATAGAAAAAATGTAACACGTGATCATTATACAACAGTGAGGGAAGGCTTGTTTATTCGTATTTCTCTTTTTTTATTTAAATATTTATAGGATAGTGTGTGATCCAGGTTTAAAACCAACACACAAAGAACACATGCACACACGAATACGCCCTAGTTCTATCTTCACAGTTCGGGCCAGTACAAGAATTGTTCGAGTTGTGAGACCAGATAGAAGGTCTCGGCTGAAAAGAAAAATGACCACGTCACACAGCAATTGAAAAATAAAACTTTAGGTTCAGTAAATTCTTTCAGAGTTTGAGATTATTACATAAGTCTCACGTCAGATCTTTAGAGTCAGAGTCTCGATCCATGTAAGTCACACCTGTTGCATTTTGGTTAACCACGCACTTCCGCATATGTTTCTCTAAAGTGCTTGGTACTGAGAAGGGCATGTCGCAGAACCGACAGCGATAAACGTCTTTACCTAGACGACCATGCGTCTTCATATGTCGAGTTAGTTTAGAGCTCTGGGCGCAGGCATAGCTGCACAGTTCACATTTGTACGGTTTTTCACCCGTGTGTGATCGTCGGTGCACGGTGAGGTTACTGCAGTTTTTGAACACTTTCCCGCAGAATTCGCAGGTATCGTTGCGACGTTGCTCTTTCGTGCTGTTGCTACTTTTTGAAGAGTTAACAAGAAGACCAGGCATAGGCGTCACTGATGGAGTGCCCCCACTGGTCCCGGGACGAGGACTCATCGATCTGTTACACATGTTGGTGGGAGTGACAGACTTCAAGGCACTTTCAGAAGAGGAAGATTTGTTGTGGCGAGATAGATCGGCCATATCGTAAACATCTCTATGCGAAGAACCGTGGACAGAGGGCAACCAAAGTCCAGCATACAAAGAATCCCGATCATTGCTGTTCCTCAGATGATCCACAATGTCCAATTTCAGACGTTTACTTGCCTCGAACGCATTATGGTGATGGTGATGATTATAATCGAAGGCACCAAAGAAACCGTGACCGAATTCCATGGAGTGTTGATGGAGAACGACGGCTTTATTATTATTGTTACTACCATGCTTGGTTGTATTGCTATTAGTATCTTCTCGAATATTCGGCCTCTCGGGACCATTTTCCGTCACCGATGATCGATCTCGATTTGAGGTTTCAGTATCTTCTTTTAAGGAATTTTTTAAAGAACTCTCTTCTAGTGCTTTTTTATAAGCTTCATTGTATTGCTGAATATTACTCAGCCCTATCTTGTCCATCACCTCGCTAAGTAACGAATGTCGGGTCTCCGGTTTAGAACTTTCCTTTTCTTCATTGTTATTTCCGTTTTCGCCATTACTAACGCTGATAGTATTACTGCTATTATTGTCGTTATTCGTTGCCACGTCATCAGAAATTTTAGGAGTTTTGTTCTGATCAGAATTAGGTGACCCTCTTGGAACAGGTGTAGAACTGTTTGGTCCTCTGGTACTGAGATCTTCTGCCATCATACTATCGTCAAGATCTTCTTCATCATCTAGTTCATCTTCTTCCTCTTCGTCTTCATCGTCCAAATCTTCCTCTTCTTCCTCGTTGTCAGCAGTCTGTCCATCAGAACCGTCTTCATCCTCGTCGAGACTGCGGGGTCTGTTGCTAGACAAGTCTTTGCCGGTTTCGGATGTAGAATCTGGTGTAGATCTTGGCGACGCCAGACTGTTATTTTCGGAACCGTTTGCAGACTTGCCATTGCTGTTCTGATGGGTCTTCATGTGCCTCTTCAACTTACTTGCTTGACTACAGGAGTGTGTACAAATCGGACATTTGTAAGGTTTTTCACCGGTATGAGATCGTCTGTGAACTATGAGATTGCTTTCGAACCTGAAGGCTTTGCCACAAAACTCGCATGACCAGGATTTGAGCAATTTAGGGGAGCCTTCTGCTGCATCCGTGACTCCGCCACCTTTACTACTAGTGGAAGATGCAGAAGATCCTCTGTGAGCTGGGTTGTTGTTTGTGCTATTGTGCTGGTGACTTGGAGTGCCATTTCCACTGGCGGAATTGTGAAGGTTTAGCACTGGTTGAGGCGTAGAAGTGGGAGTAGAAGGCTGAGAAGAGGAAGACATTGGAGGATGAGTGAAAGGTGGGGAGGGCTTCCGGGGAGAAGCCGACGTTGCAGTAGGACTGGTGGCTCCCGCTAATTGCCTCAGTCTTTGCGAGTAAAAGTCCATTTGTGGCTCAAAGCCTAAGCTCATTGGGGGTGGTCTGGGTCGGGTGTCTATACCCAGAGGTCCCCTGTCGATGAACGGATTGTGGGGGTCAAAGCTTCCAATTCCTAATCCAGGTAAGGAAGGAGCATTGTGAGGTGGTATGTGTGACGGGTGATGATTGATTCGGTGAAACTGTTGACTATTTTCCGAGTTATTTCCGCTAGTGGAAGAAGACGTCGCTAACATGTCAACGCGGAAGTCTTGACTAGAGGGCCGTGCAAACATACCAGGGGCGTTGAGCGAAGTGGGAGGGAACTGCCTTTCTCCCAGTGGCATCCTCAGCAGCTGAAGAGCTGGATGATTCTCCAAAGATAGTGCTTGCTGAGGTAAGACGCTGTGATGATGAGCGTGGGGATGATGACTGGGTCCATTCATCGAAGAACATGGAGGTAACACTGGTGGTAAGGGAATCCCTAAACTGCCACTGCTGTTGATGAGGGATGGTGGAGGCCCTGCAGGAGGTAGTGCATTCGCAGAAGAGGTGGATGAGCTCCGGCTTCCATGATAGGGAGTCACTAAGTATATCTTCATTCCATGCATATGTTGGGCATGTTGCACCAACACCCACGCTGATGTGAAGGTCTGCTTACACGTACTGCACGTATATGTACTGGGTTCTGGAAATGGAACAAATGGAAGTTTTAGCCATTTGGTAAAATAAAAAAAATTAAGTTTGGTTCAAAACCATATACAAAAAAGTCAGTTATAAATATTACATGAAGAGAAAACTGTTTTTCTAAACAAAACCCAAGATATTTTTTGCTACATCATATTTTGACTTTTAGTTCAATTGTCTATTATCTTTCCGAATGTTCCGGAATGTACTTGAAAAATAAAAAAAAAATTAATTATAAAAATTATCTGTTGCACTTCCTGATTAGTTGCAACTAATAGAATCTGTTATTCATGTGGATAAAAATATTGATAATGATACAAAAATAATATTGTACTTAACTATAACATGACACAAAAACATCATTACGTAAAAACAAACCTAGTATATTTTTAAAAAGAAAGGATTTATGCTATTTAGGTTTTCCAGATTACTATATGCTCACTTCAGAGACAATAAAGCACAATTTTACAGAAAAATATCATATCAATATTTATAATAAATTTATGCCATACATACATTCTTTCAAATCTCATCTATTTTAATGCGAATTTGATTTTAAACAATTTAACTGAAGTCACTGAAAAAAAAATCTATTTTAAAGGCTCGCAAAATGCCAGACTGGATAATCGATTGCTCTGTTAAAAACCCACTAAAGCTAACCTGCTGTGAAAAAATCATTTTCAGAAGACTTCCCGAGTGTGCCTTCGTAATTTTGTCCTTCTCCCCCCCTTCCCCCTTTTCCTTTCATCAGCAGCGAAACTCTAATCTGAAAGGAAGAAATCTCGAAGAATAAGACGTTACTAGGGAATGAGATAGCCTGGAAAAGAAAAGGATTCAAGTTTCTTCGCCTTACGCAAGTCGTCTTAAAAAAAATGTCAGGGTATTGCAAGTGCCGGTGGGAGGGGATAGAATGTCCAGTGACGAAGGGGCTCAGCAACGGATGGGACGCACAGGAAATTAAAATATTCCTCAGATCGTGCGCTGTGCATCAATCACTGTCAAATCGAGTCAGTTCTACATTTGATCGTGAACCAGCTCAGAGGCAAAAATTGCATCTCTCCCCCTTTCTCTGTTGTCCAGCTTTTTTTCCCCTGTTCTATGTGCATGGAGTTTTCTCATTTAGTGCAATGGAAATACCCGATCTGCATAAAGTCCTTCTATGCACCAGAGCTATTCTCCAAGGACTTTGGCTTCGCTTTGTTTGGAAGGCGATCAAAAAATAGCCCCCCCCCCCCCCTCCGGAATCTCTCTATTTAAACTGAAAGAGAGAATTCATAGCCATTCTTTTTATGGTTGAATGTGTGGTGCCCTTTTTTAATAGGAGGCTCTCTTTTGAAAGGGGTCTTAAGCTTTTAAATTTGGAAAAGACGTAATCCCTTTTTCTTATTTTTTTTATCTTTGAGCATTCGAAACTAATTTAAGAATTTGGATTTGCCCATTCTTCTTCTGAAATGTGCTATTTTATACCATTTTTAAAACAGTCTAACATGAAAAATGCATCACAGTTTTTATTCTTAATGGAATGATTGTAATAAGTTTGAAATATTAATCAAAATTTTAACATTATTTTCGATTTTTTAGTATCATTATTATTATTAAAAATCATATTTTATGGTCTCTTTATTACAATACTTGTAACTTTTATATATTTTGAATCTACATGAATGATTGCAATAAAAATTCACTTTTGAAATTTTAACATCGATCATTATACTCTTTCGAGTGGTATTAAATTATTTTAGGAATAAGAATTTAATAATTTTTATTCGAAGCTCTATTTAATAATCATCATTATCATAATATTTCATAATTCATCATAAACTTCGTTTTTCCATGGAACGACTATAATTCGCATTAACTATGAATCGCAGCCATGAAATTCTTCTGATAATTCGAAACTTAATTTAAGAAATATAATTCAGACACAATTCACATCTGGTGTATCAATAGCAAGCTTCAAATAAAATTAAAATACTATTTCAATTTTCAGAATTGATTTCTTATAGTTTTTTAATTACAAATTAACCACATTTTTCTATAATGTAAATAAATGTTGTAAAATTAAAAAAAAATTTATATATACAAATTTAAGTGTTAAGTATTATTGATTTCACTATTCAGATCTTGTAAAAATAATGTATATTTAGATATTCTGATCTTATGTAAATGCTTGATTAAAATACTTGATCAATTGCATCGAAATATTTTTTTTTGCTTCATAAAATTTTTTTAGATTTTATTTCAGAGCAAGTTTTAATTGTTTTTTTCCGATCATTTTACTGGAATGATTATTTAAAATTCTAAAATTTGAAAATGTTCATGTAAATTATTCGAAATTCATTTGCAATTACTAAATAATTCAGTAGAACAAAAGAATTGCTCATTTAATTTTGCATAGTCGAAGATATTTACTTTGAACATATAGTTTAAATAGATAACAAGGTTCATATAGTTAAGATAAATAGTTTTTTAATGAAATGCCTCTCTTTATACATGGGCGATTGATAATTTTAAATTTTTAAATTGGTGAATGGAAGTTGATGACGGAAGTTATTTCCATTAGAGATAGAGAGACAGCAAAATAATATCTTTTGGTAGCTAAAATTCCACATTTTTATATATTTCAATTAATAAGTAAAAAAAATTGATTGTGGATCGTTTGTTCGTTTTCAATTTGTTGCAATATATAAATTAAAATCAATCCGAAACATAACTGGGGAAAGCAGAAACATGTTCATTGCTTTGTTTTTAACATAAAGATAAATTTTTGGCATTAATCTTAGAGAAGATTCTTAGCATACAAAATTTACTTGAACTCTTCCCGAAGTATACTCAAACAACACAACAAACATATTTTTCAACCGCTGTCGTTGAGTAGATTTTTCGCGGTTTGTGTCTCGTGAAATAAAAGTCGCATCACGTTGTCCATCTGTTCGATATACATTGTGATCAGATCCATCATGCACCATTCAACCGTCTATCAGCGGCCTTGTTTATTTTATATTATATGTTCCTCCCCTCCCACACAACAGCTGCAGAATTTCGGAAGAACAGACAATTATGCCGGACAACAAATTGTCACACTTCGCCGTCAAAACGTCCCGCTTCCGGAAACTTCTCCAAGATACAAGGGGACCATATCGAAATTATGAAGATGTGTATTTATTGATTCGTTATTAGATCTCTAACTAGGAAAGAAAAAAAAACCCCAGAATTTCTCATAAGGTAAAAGACTGAATTCACTGAAAAAAAGTTCAATAAAATGTATGAATTTTATTCTCTTTAAAATAACAATTTTTATTCCTTTTTAAACGTTATGTCTGCTTATAAATTTGCAATTAGACTTATTGCTCTTTATGTACAATATGATAGTATGATTTAATTCAAGGCTATAATAAAAAGCTAATAATAGTTTAACATAAATCAAGGCAATATATGTCTAATATAATTTATTTAAATTAATTTGAAACACCCCAAACCGCAAAATTATAATTAATAATTGGGACGCGAATTCTTGGATTAATTGACGTTAAGAGTAATGGGATAATATAACATCTGTTCTAAAGCATGTTTAAAATATTTTTAAAATTTCGGAAAGAGATCTCATTAAAGCAAATTTCCCAAATAAGAATAATAAATTTCGATATAAAAGAAAACCATATAATTTGAAGGAAATCGAAGTATCTATGAGGTATTATAGTCCAGTTCCATCAAATTATTAATGACTGTAATATTTTCTTGATTGCAAAAGATATATTTGATCATAATTGTAATAAATTCCAAACAATTAGAGGAAGTGAAAACAAGTCTAGTTTCGACATTTTATTGCATTATTATGGACAAAAACGAAATTAACATGCATTTTGTGATTTACATCCGAAAATGTTTAGATTTTTCCATTTTAGAACCATTCTTGAATATTGCCTAGACAAAATTAATTTTTAATTACTTTGAAATTTTTTCCTTTTTTCACATTTAAGGAAATAAAATAGCGACTCAGATTTAAATGTTTTAATTTCAATTATTTTTAAATCATAACTGAGAATTGATACAATTTGCACCCTCATAAGCCCTTATCAATCTTTTTTTATTTAAAAAAACATTAAAAAAAGCTGTCATATTTATTTCAGCCTGAAGTACGCTAATATGTTTAAAACCTACTTGTTTCAAAATAATTGCAAAAATTAAAATCGAAGAAATGTATGCTTAATCATTCAATTGTTTTATGTTTTGTGGTTTCTAATTAAAAAACACCTTTTGTTTCGGGGATAGGGTTTCTTTTTAATGCAACTTAAAGACACTAGAGAATACTCGAGCTATCGAGTATGACTCCACGAATTATAACATTGTACCGAATTATAACATCTACGCATGATTAAATTGCACTATATAAGTTTAATGTGATATTTCAGCTCATTTATGGCGTAGTACACGCTTATAAAAACATTTATGTTTATGTTCCAAAAAACTTAGAAATGAAATTCATAAATCACTTATATTGCTAAAACAATACCTTAAGTTCAACATTTTATATTATAGTATTCTAAGCATTTTCTTTCAAATTATTTTATCCATAATATTCCTTGAGCTCTTTAATTAGATATCTTATTTCCTGTATTACAAATTAATTTCAATTCATACTCTTAATCGGTATCATGTCGACCATTTATATCAATGACAACATCTATATTTAAAACCTAAAAGTAACATTTCCCTTTTATACGGTTTTAGTGGCATCGCTCTTCATTTTACTTTTCCGAAATCCAAACGTTTCCACACAAAATAAAATATAAACATTATTGTAAGCAAATAAAATCAGGCAATCTCTTCTTTATTAACCACCCGATTTGTCATTCTTTAAGAGAGACTGTCCTAAAAAAACCTTCAATAAAACCTTAACCTAGAAAATGAGCATGAATTCTATCACCATTTCAAAAAGAAAGGAGAAAAGTCCAACCAATTACCATATTGCCAACAGATGCCTCACCCATGCACAATTTGTGAAAGGTCCTTCGAGATTTACCTTCACCCATCTCTCGCCCAGTGGGTGAGAGGCCAGACACCCATCTCACCGGTCTCCCCTCCTCCAACGATGCATGAACCTCAAGGTGAGACAAGATGTCCCTTTTTGCATACACACCTCACCCTCCCCTATCTGGGCCATGCAACTGCAATTTGATGTATGGCTACTGTGATGGATAGGTTGGCTGGACAGACCCTCCCCTTGTTCCCCTGGTTCTTATAGATTAATGATTTTGCCTTCTGACATTTGAATCAGAGAAACAAAAACGGGACGGCAGATGCGGTTCTAGGTCCGAGTGAAAAAAAAATTGGCGCGTAATAATGGATGTTTATGTTGAAAAGACCGTTACAATTACGTGTTGTTGACCAGAAGTGGTACAAATGAGAGGCAAAGACCAACGCAGGTGGACGAGTGGCTGTTGATCGATGTTGAGTGTAGATGATTTTTAAATTGTTGGGATTTGTGTAAGGAAGATTTAGAATTACTAAGGTTTTAGAACTTAGACTTGTTTACATGAATAATTAACGCAAGAGCTTTTCAAACTCGCATTACTTGAAAGTTCATGAAAAGTACAATCAGTTCATTCTAAAGATAATTAATATTATCTCTTAATACTTTATTATGAAATATGATGCAGCAGGAAGTAATCAAATCAATTTGTATGCGTCAGAATCATCATCGCTTCATTATATAACTTGTTATGCAAATTAGAAGTAGTTTCAATTTTTAGGGAAGCACACTGCTTAAAATTCAGTATTTGAATTTTTTTATAGTATTTAACAATAGTGTCATTTTGATTCTCCATTGTGTATTTGCGTCCAACTATACAAAGAAGAACCAACTAATGAATTAGGTGGTTCTCCTTTAAATAAACTAAACATAAAGTAAATTTATTGAGCTTGGAAAATCTTGTTAATCATTTTTTTGAATTGCCGATCCACTGGCGTGGTGTGAAAGTTTCAAAAAGAGGTTGACGACCTTGATGTCCTCCTCTCATTTGATCATAATTCAGAATTGCGAATTTTGTCTAGAAATAATTTTTTTAATTTGAAGCTAGATGTATTATATTATGTATGTATATGTGCAATATATTAATAAACTTAATTAATTGTTGCATTGATATATCCAAAATTATCTGTTATTATAAGGCAAAAGTATCTAAAATTATATCTTTGAATTTCTTGTTCATCATTAAATTCATTAAATCCAAATGTCCTTCGTATAATGTGATGCGAAAGTTCGAAAGGAGAACGTAGGTATCGTTCTCGTCATCTGACAACGGTTAAAAATTACAAAGTCCATCCCCAAATAGCCCCAGGGTTGTTTTAAAACGAGGCATTACTATAACTAAACTAACCGAAAATTCAAATAAAAGTTAAAACTAAGCTAAAGTAAATCAAAATTGCAATTTTATGAAACGCAATGGGTTTTTATCAAATTTAAGAGTTTAATTGAATTTTACAAATCTTATTAACTTTATAACAAATCTAGTAACAAATTTTAATTTTATAACAAATCTAATTAACTTTATTTCTTTAGCAATTTATTCACAGTCAGTTATACATACATTAAAGCGTAGGATGAATTTTTTCTGATTACCTTGAAACGCTTTACCATCGTAAAGGATATGTTTTTAGGTTTTGAAATAATAAAAAGTGAAAATAAATATAAGGAAACTGTGAGCTATCGAGTAATGTTCTTCACAATTGGTCGTAAAAACCTGATTGTTAATCATGTGAATAAATAAAAATAAACAAATTACTGCAAAAATCTCACACTTCTATTTTTGATCAGTAATTTCATTTTTTTGTCAAGTTTCAAGTCTGGCCCATTTGCAGATGATTGTATTTAATTACTGTATTTGATAATAGTGAAGACATTAATTTGATGATAATATTATTTATGGTTTTTATTACTGCTATAGATTTTGACTAACTGATTGTGTTTATTACTTAAAATTATATAAAAACTAATTTAAAAATTTGGAATGATTTTTTTAATGTAATACTAACATTCAGAATGATTTTACATTTAGAAATAAAATAAGTACGAACAAAATAATTGGTACAATATATTGCAGTTTGTTGAACAAATCATTCGTCTCTTTTGATTGACATTAAATTCATGTCTTTTACTAACTGTCATTTTGAATAATGAGAATAATGATCGATTAGGGCAATTTGCACCAAGAATTAAATGATGATTTTATCGCTTTTTAGTGAAAACGGATAATTTGAAAACAACAATCCTCATAAAAATGACAATTTTACTGTATTTATTCAAACATGACGCATCCAGTTAACTACAATCTACCTACATTAGGAATTTTAATTAAATAAATTCTTTTCTTGAATGTAATATTTGGTACAGTATGTTCAGATCTCGTCGTTGTCTTTTTATATCTCAACCAACCACTAAATAATAATTATAAAAAGGTTTATAAACATTTTTTTCTGTTATATTTTCAATACTTTTTGTTTATTTTTGTGAACAAAGTAATTAATTCTTTTACGTACGAAGTAATCAATAATTTAATGAAATGACGCATCCTATTTGGGATTTTTATTGTTATTTCATCTGAATAGGCGCATTTAAGAGGTTTTTGTATTAAAAGTAATTGCTACTTGCTTAATCATGACTTTTAATATTAAAAATTCTGCCATTTGATCTACAAATCTTAAAAACCATTGAAAAACAAAAGTGGTTAAATTCGATATTTTTCTTGTTTGTGTTTGTGTGTGTAACTGAAATTTACGTAATATTATAATCTGGTGTTCGTCGTATTATTTTCTCATACAGTGAAAGAATTTTTCTTCAATTGACCTTTCAAAATGGTAAGAGATATTCATTCCTCCGTTGGCCTTCACTGTAAAAATCGTCAGTTCATTATGTATTCCAGGATATAGAATATCTGTGTCTATTGTGACTTGAGAAAACGCGAGAAAAGTATACGACTCGAGAAAAGGAAGGGGGGGAAGGGGAGGGAGCAAAACACGCATTTTCGGAAAGAATGGCCTACATGTCAACTGAAGCCGGACAAATGACCGACAGATTATTATATTCGCGCGATTCCCATCGGATGACCGGACGGCCGGACGTAAAAGGCAGGAAGATGTCCAGAACGGACATCAAAAGAGATTCAGCGATCTGTGAATGAAGGGTTAACAATGGGCAAAGCGAACACCTTTTCTTCGGGCGGTCTCGGAACCCCTCGCTTTGCCTTTTCTCAGTTAAAACACGCTTTTTTTTTTTTTTTTTTTTTTTTTTGCTGTTTCTGTGACTTTTGAGTCAAATTGGTCTGTTTCTTAGGATATTGTAATCCTAGCGGTAGATCACTGACCTTAGGAATTGGATACTGAGCTGCCTGTTTAATAAAAGTGGTATAAAATGGCCTCAGTTATTCAATTGAAAAGTTATATAACTTTTTTCGCAAAATATATTACTGAATATTTTTTAATATTGAGTGTCTTTTAAAAAAAATAACAATTAAAAATCTTAGACACAATGCAACGCAGATTTTTAGAAAAGTCATGATTCTACAAAAAGAGATAATTTTAACTTCTAAAAAATAATAATAAATTTATTTCGTTGCAATTAGTTAGGGAATAATAATATTTAATCGGTTAATAGTCGTATGATTTGTAATTTTATATCTGTAAAGGAAGTTAATATTTTAAAGAAAATATATAAAAGAATCTTTATTTTGAACACGTGATTTTAAGGTTACTTTATTTATAGTTAAAAAAATCAAAAGTGTTCTGATTAATTCTCCAAAATTGGAAAAGTTATTTGTGGCAACTATAAAATTATAGTTATTTTCCAGTAATAATGTTTCTTCTTCATTTCTTCTCATTTCTCTTTTCAAATTAATAATATTTGGGACTCTAAAAAGCGTATATTCCGGAATTTTGAAAAAATATTGCAAGCTATTCTAAGCTAATTTTAATTAAGATAAGAATTTACTTTCAAAGGACTTAAATATAAGAGGTGCAATACTCTAACCAGTTCTAATTGTACTTTGACCAGTTCTAATTGTACTTTGAAAAAGTATTTGATCACTAAACATGTCTTACATTCCCACTCTAAAACTCTTCTGAAGTCATATTCTCCGAAGTTCAAATCTACAATCTACTTTGTTAATATTCTTGATAAAAAGGACAGTTTTTACAAAGTCATACAGAAAAGATAAGAATATCGATTTTTCCGAGATATAATATTTTAAATGTAAAAAAATTTACGCCATCCATCTGAAAGTAAAGAAAATTAGTTTTCAATAGAGAAATGGCTAAAAGGTAATTTACGCATATAAAATTTCCATCGAATTGTGGATGGAATTAGCCCTTTAGCAAAATTAGTAAAAATTTAATTTATAACAACATAGCCAAACTTACATTGCTTTCAAATTCATTTCCATTATTTTTTACTTTTTCAGTTGCTAAATTATCAATTTTTATAAGTATATTGATGTTTATCGAGATGCATTAAGTCTTTAATCACCACACATTTCACAAAAGGGGGCATAAAACGGACCACTTACAAATTCAAAGAAGCTCTTCAATAATGGAAATAGTATTTTTTCCCCTCTCATTTCTGTTTTTCTTCCCCGTTGTTACAACTTGCATTTTCCTGTTGTTCAAAACAATATCAAGCTCCCAGAAAAGTTAATTATGAATACAAGCAATCGTGAGCGAAAAATAACCAGTAAACAAGCAGTGGTTCGTTTGCCTTTTCCTGAGCCTGAAGATCGTCGGCAGCATCTACAATAAGACAAGCGAAAAGCAGCAATTTCTTTCCGCTCTCCCTTGAAAAATAATTAAGAGCTCGGAATTTTTATTAATTAACGTTCAATCGTGTTTTATCATAAGCCAAACGAGAAAACTTAATTAGCTGAGGAAAAGCTTCTGGGTGAAATTCATTAAATAAGCGAAATTAGTTTCGCCAGCATTGTTAACACAAGAGAGCAGGGAAATTAGGAAGGCCCGGATGAAAAAAAAAATGGCTGATTTAATCTTGGCTACCAATCCTTCGACAATTATCGAGGTAAAGCCCTTTAATCTTTCGAGCTTTTAAAACGATTTTGACTCTTCATTTTGTCGGCGGTGTTTGTTCTTCTAGAGTATTATTTCATCCCGGAGAAAATCAAAACGTTAAGTTGACATTTGAGTATTCATTTCCGAGTAGCTCGAGTTATCCTTGCTGTTTGTGCGTCATGCGAACAAATACACCTTTGATTTTACGAGAAATTTCTTTATACTTGTTGACAGTGTCAGGAATTAATTAAATGTATAAGTTAAAAGATTTCTGGTATTAAATAAGAATCGGCGACACGGATTTTTCCTTGATTTTTTTTTAAATCAGTGAGTTTTAAATGAAAATCATGTTTGTCATTTGATGCTGGTCTATAAGTTTACCGAAGCGTTTAGCAGTGCTGTAGATTTTGAAATAAGTAATTATAAACTTACAGATTGTCAAATTTGATTATAAAATAGAGTTATAAACAGAATATGTTTGAAAGCTTTATAAAGGTTGTTATATTTCTAAATGTCTAGTTCGTAACAACCATTCTTTAAAAAGTGTCAACTTGTAATTACTGCTTTACATCTCATTTACTGTGTAAATTGACATCTTGCTTTAAATGGAATTTGATATTTGCTTACTAAATGTGAAGCCTACGTCATTTAAACATTTTCCACCGCTGAATAAATGATGCTTAAACTGTAAAAATGATTGAAGAAATTTTTCATTATCTTTTTTAATGCTACACTAGAAAGGCCAGCTTTTCAAAACCTCAAAACCTTCATTTTATTTCTGCTGTAATTAGGAACATGCAATCACAGCAGAAATAAAAACGAAACAGTTGTTTGATAATCCTCTTCATTTAATTTAGCATTTTTAAGTTAGCAGTTTCAAATGCAATTTTTATGAAGAAATATTGTTTTTGGATAATGGTTGGTTCTAAAAATTTTAATTTGAAAGTTTAAATAACATTCGAAGCATTTTATATTATAATGCCCAAAGTTTGAAATGTGTCTTAAAAATCAAAATTTTGAATTTTTTGATAAATTTGTTTAAATATTATTATAAGAACGATTACATATTAAAAAAATTAGTCTGTCTGTTCTTCTGCAAAATTTGATATACTTTAGTGAGTTGAGGAAACATAAAGTAATGCCCTTAGGGAAAAGATAAATGGCTGTTTTGGATGTGAGGAATTAAATTGTATATTAGATTGAAATTTCTGAATAAAAGTTTCGAGACCCGATTCCACCGAAGAACCATCGTGTAAGCAGGTCTAATGCACCGTCGGAGTCAAATGTCCTTCCACTGGGGTGGTGTGGAAGCTTGTAGAGCGGGTTCCAACTCAGGTGTCGTCCTCGTCATCTGACAGCGGTTCAAAATTACGAGATCCGTCCTAAAATAGCCCTAGTGTTGCTTTAAAATGGGACGTTAATATAACTAAACTAAACTCAATCTGAATAAAAGTATCATAAGGATCCTAAAAATTCTTGAAAATATGAAATTTCTATTCGTTTTGACAGTTTTGTATCTATTAAAAAGATACGCATAAAAAGAATATTTTGCTTCACTTAGAGTGTACTGAACATGAAACAATACACAAAGAAGTCATTTTTTGAATAAAAAAATACTAGCATATTGTAATAGTCAATACAATATGTTGGTCAGTTTAGTAACCTCTTAAGATATAATTGAGAGCAATACACAGAGCAATATAGCAAGTGTATCGAGATAAAATGAAGCATTTATAAGGGATTTCACAAGCTGACCTCATATACTTGATTGCATGTATGTGCAAACAACGAAGTTGCAGAGCAAATTCATAAATAATTCATTTCATTTTGACATTTTTATGAAGTTATTAAGAATATATGAATTTAAAAAATGCCAATCTTCTGATTATGCTTTCGTGGATGGTAGAATGATTCTTTTATTAACTGTGCAAATTTGTCACGATTAGTAAAGATAGTTATGAAATTGTAATTGATAGTTAATTATTAAAATTACTTTAATTCTTAAAAATGTAAGTTTTGTTTCGAATCTATATGTAAATAAAAAAAAATCGCATATTTTTAAATCGATTTGATCCCGTGTTTTTTTAAATGAAAAGAAAAAAAACGAATATAATATAGTAAACATATTTCCAAAATTTAAATATTATGAAGCAACTTTTGTTTCAATAACATATATTTAAATATAATAGCTTTTAAAAATTATTTTTTATTCAAACTTATGTCTTTGCAGTTTCTTTGAAATTGATAATATTAAGTCTTTCATTTTGCTGTTGGGATATTTATTAAATATATATATATATATATTGCTATAATTTAGAATTTTTAATAATACCCTGCTGTTTATGAAATAGTTAAAACTCTATTGGGACTTTGTCATTCTATAAAAAATATTTTAAATATTATTTTATCAACTAATTTCTAATTTTCCTGTTCTTATTGTTAGCAGCTTTTTTTACATATCCTTAATAGAAAATTCAAGAATGTAGAAAAACTGTTCCAAATCCATTTTTACTTTCTCGCATATGTAATATAAACAAATATAGAATTGTAAAAAAAACTCAACCTCGACATTTTGACGAATCTCCGAGTTTTGGACCTCCCTGAATTGGAACACATTTTTGAAAAATGTCCGTATGTCTATCTGTCTGTCTATGACAAGGATAACTTAAAAACGATTTCAGCTAAACGGTTCAAATTTGGTGTTTACACCAAATTTGCAGATTTCTATCACATTTTGAGCAAAATCCGCTTAAAACAAGTTCGTCTGTCTGGCTGTTCCAGTGTAAGTTAACACGATACACGCAATGATTTTGTGTCAGATAGAGAAAAATGTTTCTAAAGTTCAAGTTCGATTTGCGGATACTATTAGCGACATGTCGGGGATTTATCGCCAAAAAACTCGCCAAGGATGACACTAGAGATTCAGTAAAAATGCCAAATTGACGACTAAAGTTAAAATTTCGTAAATATTGTACGCTGATGCAAGTTTATTGTAGATTATGGCAGAAAGTTTTGGGAAGACCACTCCTACTGGTTTATTAAATGCCTAACTAATATTTTTAAAAATATATTATTTAACATTTTTCTCATATTTTCCATATGCGGAAGCAAATATCAATTAATAGCAATAATAATTTTTATATTGCATTATTCGACATACAGTTATAGTCTATTCAATTCAATTTTATTGTATTAGAGATTGAAATATACTAATACTCTAAATATCACCTTCCAAAATATTCTTGCATCCTAATACATCACTCAGAACTTTGAAAAAAGACGGTATCTTCTCAAACACGCCATTTCCTTATTCTCCTTACTAAAGAGACACCCTCAAGATAGACTCTTTCCCGCTTATTTTCGCTCTTTCTGTAGCAATTAATTTTCTACTTGGTTTAATTAAGATGTCATATTTTTACCCCGTCGTTCCATCGAGTCATCCGCAGCTCCTCGAAGTAAGTGGGAGAAAAAATATCAAACTATCTAAAAACTATCAACGAAGGCGTCTTTTCGCTCACAGGAGGATAATTCGGTCACCAGAGAATTTTGTGGTTGGAATCAGTTCCAAGTGATTTTGCTTTTTCCTGATTTAGTGAGAGAGATCCGAGATCTTTTCCGTAATCAGTGTTGAAGGGTTACGGGCGAAGCAGGGTAAAAACGCTTTCGTTTGGTAAATGGATGTGGTGCTTTGAGAAGAGATTGAATTGATTTCTCAATGGAGATAAAGCCGCTATTTAATAACTTGTATAATTATTGGAAAATAAAATTGGAGAATAGATTTCAATTGATCCGGAAACAGTAGACAATACAAGCAGTGCACCTGAAATAAATTTCTGTAAATGACTAAATATTTTAGATAAGAGGAAAAAAATCATTTTTACATTGTTCATTTTAACATTTTATATAATTTTAAGAGTTATTATCTTTTGAACAAGCTGAATGGATGAAACTATTCTGACTGTATAACATTTATTGTTTCAGGTTTACTTTTCTTTGTCATTGTAAAAAGTTATCATTTTGATCATTTTTTTATTTTAGCAAATTCTTCTATTTTAAAATTTATGTCTCGAGTTTTAAAATTTAATTTTTCATTATTAATTTTTGCTTCCACCAAAATTCACTGCAATGACCTTATTTCAATGAATTTTACGTATGCAGACAATTGCGAAATGAGAATTTAATATTTGGCTAGGTTACTTAATAATTTAAAAATTAATAATTTCTTTAAAGATACACATTCGGTAAAAAATAAGTTTCGTTAAAATACGAATTTTTTTAAAAGTTTGATGAAGGATAAAACCTATCGAAAATGATTGTATGGAACAACAATTAATTACATGCTTTTAAAAAAATTAATTCTAAATGATGAATCCGCAAATAAAAAAGTGAAGTTGTTCTTTAAAAAGAATAATTAATTCTTTTTAAAGTGTTGTTTAAGAAAAATGAAAGTTAAATTTTCTTGTCATTTAAGTATTAAATATTTTTTAGTATTTTGCTACATTCATATTTTTAATGACTCTTCGCAATAGAGAACAAAAACAAAAAAAGACAAAAAGTATCATCTGTTATAGATAACATTTGAATATTTGTTTTGTCATTTTCAAAAGAAATTCGCATTCCTATAATACAATAAACATTTTGATATTAATAATGCAGTTTAGATTGATTTTAATAATTTAATCTTAATTCTATAACTTATGAACCGCAAGTTAGATGTTCTTCCGAGTTTGTTGGGAATTATAAACGCGAGCATCAACTGATAGTTTGCTTTATTATTATATTTGTAATGTCTATGGTTGCAAATGGGTAAAGAAATATGATGTTATACAAAACATATACGAAGATGTAGATGATTTATAAATATGTAAATATTTGTGAATTTCAAAGTTGTTCTTTTTATAAAAGACTATAAAACTGGCCCACGTTGGGCGCAAATTATGCATTTTTACTTTCTGTGTTTTTTTTTTTACTAAATTATTTAATGTACTGCAAATGAGTAATTTTTGTTGTATTAAATAATTAAAAATATTTCGATGCATTAAATTGTTGAATGTCTTTTCAACTATCTGCATGACAATATTGTTAATTGTAAGTTGAACAGTAATTGAATTTCTGAGTTCTACCACAATTTTTAAATGCCTTTTTCACCCAATTGTATAGTTTTCTATGCGAAAAACCATATTTCATAAACAATGAATACTGATAAATGCAGTCACACACATTCATTTTAAGACTACGAAAGCACTGATAGCAAGAGCTGTTTTCAACTATTTCAAAGTAAGATGGCAGAAAAAAAAATCAAAGTTTTCAGTAAAATTTTTTTACAAATGAGCATATTTAACGATTATTTTTAATTATTATAATTTATTGTTTTTATATTCTATTTTGCATTCTTCATTTGTTTTAAATTAGGCTCACCATTCTGCTCATAAATGGATTCATGGATTATGTCACCAGTTGGAACAGCATTTTAATGCATAGAAAATTGCACGATAGATATAATTACATATAACATTTTATTATTGACTGAATACGTGTCATTAACATCTTACGCAATGTTTGTATTGTTTTTGAGAAGAAACATGACTCGGTCAGTGAAAGTGTTTAAGATGCCCTGCTATGAAATATAAGTTTTGTGTTTTATTTTGAAATAATATTTTTAATTAATTGAGTTTTACCAGAATTTAATACGGATTTTCAAAATCAAGCGAAATCAACTTCAACGAATACCATCTTTAAAGTCTAAAATAAAAAAATAAAAAAATAACCAAAAAATGTCAATTTTCATCTGTGCTAGGGATCCGGGAAAGAAAAGACAAAAGTTTCACAGAAAAATCTATGAAGCGTCTAATTCAATACAGTGCTACATTTCTTTTCACACAGCGGTACAAAAATAAAAATATAAATAAAAGTTGTAAAGACATTCCCGTGAAAAACTTCCTTCTAACCACCAGCCACACTCACATTTTCAACTCGCATTAGGACTTAAAGCCGTAGCGAGAAGTATATATAAGAGCTTAAGCTTTCACTTAAAGCCTTAAAAAAAGAATGAAAACACAAAAATGGGCAGGAACGAAATAAAGCTAGAAATGATGTTTAAAATTGGAAAGCCCGTTACAAATTCTGCAGCTGTCTTTTTTTACGGAAGGGAGGCAGCAGGCTGGGCTGTAGTGGACAAAAACTGAAAAACTTCTTGTGACCAGTTTTTATCATTTTTTTTTACTGTTGTTATTGAACTTTAGATTTATATATATCTTTTTTTTCTTTATTCCTGTACAGCGCATTTTCGCTCATCTTCCCCTCTGTGGTCCGCAAGAAACTACTCAAAAGCAGTCTTTGGCAACGGCGAAAATCAATACATCATTGAAATTTTAAACACTTGTTAAATGGACGGTCTTGTATGTCGGGTAGTTCCGAACGACAGGGAGGAGGAATGGATAACGGGGGGGATGGAAAGTGGCGGACATTGTACCGAATGGGGGTGGAGTGGGGGGAAGGGAGGTAGTATATTTCTGAAAACACAGTTTTCTAATGCGGCTTTGTATTTGAGTGAATTTTGGCTGGACAGACAGATAGACGACTCTCGTTGTTTTCTTAGGTTATTTTTTAAGAGTTTATTATAGAAGCGGTCACTTTGAAAAACGCATGTGTAAGTATATAGAAGAGATTCCAGTTGTTGCAATAAAACAATAGTATGTGTGGGGAATAATGTCTATTTGGTAGAATTTTTATTTTCTAACCAAGGGTTTTTGGACATTCTAACCAAGAACATTAAAAGACTAATTGAGACATTGAGTATTAGAATCAACCAACCCATAACAAATTCATACACACACACACACACACACGCACACGCATAAGCACACACACACACACGCACACACACGCACACACACACATATTTCGGTCAAAATCTGAATGAATGGGCTCGAAAAGAACAGCATTCAGTGTTTATAAAATATTTTTATAAAATATTGTACCTATTTCATCATTTAGTAAAAATTGTAGATTGGCCGACTCTGATTAACACTGTTTGAATTGCTATGAACAATTTTAAAAGCTATTAAAATACATTAAAATTACATATAACTTTAAATTTTTTCTGCTATTCTGACTTGTAAGGCTTCTAAGCTACCAATCCTTCTTTAAATCTACTATGATTTCTATTAGAAACTTCCATGACTTCTACTACCTAATATTCCTATTCTCATCTTCCTACCTATTTTCTTAAACCTACTGTGACTTCTATTAGCCATCATGACTTCTGAAAAATTAAGCTCTAAATTTAATAATGGTACTTCTTCGGTTACATATGTTTTTTTTAAATAAAAAGTCATGCATTTTATGATTAAATATATATACACGAAAGATTGCATTACATATGAAGGTATATGACTCTATAATTATCATAAGATGACTCTATAATTTAATACCAATACATTCTTATCAAACTGTTCTAATTCAGGTGTTTTATTCTTAACTTAAAATTCTGGTTTATTTTTTGAGACTGTTTATAGGAAGATCAAAAACAATTCTTTAGCAATTTGGTTCATTTTGAATTGTGAAATGAATCATTGCAACGTTTATGATATCTGAATTAGGAACATGAAAGTAATGAATTGAATATTTCAATAATTAGTCTTAAATGTTTTCAATGCTAAAATTCAGAAATAAATTTTCCACAATTTCAAATTCAAAATCTGTAATTACAGAAGATATAATAGAAAACGACTGATGAGCAAGCTATATTAACAAAAAAATAGGATTTAGTACAATTTATTTATTTCCATATATTTTTAATAGAATTTGAGAATTCTAATACAAATATATTTCTTATAATTTCTGGGGTTATCTAGTGGTAAAGTATCAGCTTTGGTATTGGAAGACTTCAGCTTGTAGCTCGATTTCATTCAAGATATGTTGTGCATTCGAGCCTGGTACACTAAATATGACGTCATAAATCAAATGTCCTGCAAGTGAAGAAGGTCAGAGATAAGAGTGGCAGCTCAGGAGTCGTCCTTGTTATCTCATTAAGGCTCAAAATTATGTTTCCTTAATACGTTTCAAAATAACCTCTATGTTGCATTAAAAAGGGGCATTAATATAACTAAACTAAGCCTATAAATTCGGTATCTTCTTTTTTTAAAAAATCTGAATAGTGTAGGATTTATTTAAAAATATTTTTGAATTTTAATTTCAAAGAAGATTGAAATATTACAATATAAACTTCCATTAGAAAAAAATATTTTTTTTTCTGTTTAAATACAGTTATGATAAAAGGTCTCAAATTAAAATGTGTTGACATACAAGATGAAATAAATCCCTCAAAACACTTTACAAGATATACCATAAGATTTTGAACATTGAAAATAAATTGAACCGTTATTACATATTATGCATGTTACTACATAGAAAATAAACTTAAAAACTTATTACATAGAAAATAAATTTCACACTTAATTATTTTCTATGTAGTTGGTGTTGAGTAAAAAATGGATAATATGATTAGATATTTAAATAAAATTTGATTATTTCAAAATTAATCAAAACTTTAAGGTTTTTTTCTTCAATATTTTAGGAAAACATTAAACCACAAAGACAATTTTACATCTTTCTTAAAATACAAAATATAAACTTTTTTAGCGTACAATTTTTTTAAATTGCTTAGTTGCTTTTTCTAGTTTTAATACATTTTTCAAAATATTTTAAATTATGTTTTATAACAACACTTCTCTTTATTTTAATTACTAAATTTACAATCAGAAGCATTCGACGATATTAAATAATTACTAAATAATATTTTTTGTGAGCGCGTTAACGCTATCGCATAATTAAGAGAAAATTTTGAGAATAAACTGAAGATAAAGAAACATGAGTAAAGCATTTTCATGCTTCTATGCTTCGGATTGTATTTTCGAATCTCCTTTATTTTTATTTTTTTTGTCTCTAAAAGAGATAATCTCAAACGATTGAAGTGTCTGATACCTTCGAATGGAGGAAGAGCAAGAAGAAAAGTCTTTTTTCTTTAAAAACTTAAATTAAAAAAAAAATAATAATAAATCGAAGATATCTGAAAAGACAGAAGTTTTAAGGAAACTGGGGGTAGGGATGGAGAAAAAAACGAGAAAAAAAAGTTTAAAATAAAAGGGGGAGATTCTGAATTAGAAATCGGAGTCTTTATATCAATGGGAGGGGGTGGACTGTTTGAAGTGTTTTAAGCCGAATACTTAGGAAGAGGAGGGGGTCACTCTGAACACGGGGAAGGAGAAAATGGAGTTGTCCATCGAACAGATGGTCGCTTGAAAATCGTTAGGGTGGAATTCATTCTTCTAAGCTGGATTAAAGTTTTTAGATGTTGAAGTTGGCAAATTGAAGATGCAACCGTATTGTTGTTGAAGTTCACCCATTTTTTTAAGTTTTGCTTTATTTTAATTTCAAGAAATATAGTAATCTATTTAACAATCATTTCAAACATAATGCACAAGAAAAAAATATTACATTTGTTGAATGATTGAAATTTTATCCTGTTCAGAGTGCCGAAACGTGTCATTTATCAGACTATTTTACCTAAATAAACCTAATGTAGAACTTGTCAGAAAGGTATAAGAGTGTTGTTGTTCCAATCAAGCACAAAAGAAATCACTTTCACAATTATTTCAGTATTTTTCTAAATCTTAAGTGCAGGTATTAAACAAATAGTCATGAAAGTTATTAAAAAAAAAAGAAAACTGTAATGATACATTCTTAATTACGATTTTAGATGCCTGCATGCGTCCCCCCCCCCCCCCCCCCGGATTTTTTTCTACTGATACTTAGAGCATTAATATGTTAAAAGTTTTAATTTAATTCTTTTCAATGATGAGAATGCAATATATTTTAGCCATTATATATCAGATTTTTACTACAATGAAAATCTCAATATTTCAAGTAAAAGATTTCAGATCTTAAAAACTTCAAAACTATCTATATTTATATGTTAAATATTAAAAATAATTTGAATATGCACTTAATTATGCTTCTGGTAAAATTAAGTGCAAATACAAAATCTAAATAATTTTCATTGACGAGTTTATATAAGTAATATCAATCTTTCAAATGCTGCTTTGTGATAAAAATTAAAAACAAATTGAGGCACACTTTAATTTTTAGAAGAAATTAACTATCTATTACTATGTAAAATTACGTTCCAAGTAAATGGTAAATTTGGAACATACTTTTAATAATTGACCATAAACAAAAATGAATGATACAAAAAAAATCTTAAGGCAATGAAAACAAAACAAAAAAAAACCCTTTTTCTCATAAATTTCAAAATGAAAACAATATCAACTTAATTTTTTTTCCTTCCGCCACATTTGTATTCAATTATCAAATTTCCAAATTTATGAGCAAAAAATTGTGTCATTAATTGACGTTGTAATTTAATATCTGAAATTCATAAACATTTCAATTATTATTTGATTTTCAACTGAATTAAAATAACAATACATTTACAAAACATAAAGTGAGATCTAATTAGATAAAAGAGGATGCTCAACATTAAAGAGTTAAATATCAGTTATTTTCTGTTGAAATAAGCACGTAAGTTGGTGATAATATTTTCACATCGAAAAGCCAGAATAAACCTAAAGTACTAAATACAGAACAAACTATATTAAACTTAATTACTTTGACAACTACCTATTAGTATTAGACTAGTACCTATTAGCAACCATGTTTAGGAAAGCACTGGCAAATGAAGAGAACAATATATGAATTGCATGAAATGTTATTTAGTTATGTTACATGCACATTTAGTATAACCGTACTAATCACACGCACAAATTATTCTAATTACAGTGTAATAATTTCATGTAACGTTACATGTAATAAAGTCGAAATAAATAATGAAAACTAACACAAAATTTATTACGAATCAATTTCTGACCAGTCTGAAAACCGACTACGTTCGTATGATTTCCCTGACGACTCATATTCCTTACAAAAATACTTTTTTTTTTGTTCTGTTAATGTTTTAAATAATTTTCAAAACGTTAAGAATTGATTTCTTTTCGGATGTATTTTTGAGATTTCTAAATCATTCTCGAAGAAGAAGGTCCTCATGGCCATTCTACAGCACCTCTTAGAACTCCCCCCCCCCTCTTGAAAACGGATGTGAATGAGATAAATCCTCAACTAACAACAGGAGACCGGCATGTTTTCAGAGAACTAGAATATATGACTTAAAAAGTAGGAGGGGAGGGAAAATGAGAGAGAGGAAAAAAAGTTTGCAGAGGTAAGAGCGTGTTTGTTGAAATCGATCTTCTTGAGGGGGTGTTGAGGGAAGGACTTCCGGTCAAGTAATCATAAAAGCAGAAACATCGGGAATTTAAAATTAAGCTCGGCAGGAGACGGCTTTTGAACTTTCTTTTAAAAAAAGTTTTAAAGCATAGAGCACAGACTAAAAAAAAAAAAAAAAACAAAAAAAAAAACACCCTCCCCCTCCGATCTATATCTATCTATCTACTATATATATATATATATGTTTCTATAAGTGTTTAAATTGTGAACACAAATCGATAAAATGCGCGGTCTGTTGAAAGAACCAACCATTTTTTTTTTAAATCTTGCTTTCAAAATATTAGAAGTTTGTCTCGAAATTGAAAATATATTTAGCCCATTTGCAATCACAAAAATATCTTTTATGAAAAAATCTTACAAATATTGTGTAGATATCTTTGTTAATATTTATATACGTCTTTGAAAAATGATACGATGCTTTTATACAGACGGTGAAATTTTTCTTATTCTTTAAACTTATGGACCAATTTGATTTCCAAAAAAGTGAAAACGCGAAACGTTTTTAAAGCTTTGTTAATCAATTGTTTTCTGTTAGAAAAAATAGTTGATAAAATGTAATACTAAAGATTACTAATAACAGCGTTAAATTAAGGACTTTTATTAAATAAGAAATTAAATAATATAAATGTGAAAACAAGATTTTTTCTAAAGAATCCATCCTTAATTAAGTGGTTAAGTGCCAAAACATTTATCATATATTTTCATAAATTTAATTAAATATTGTTATTTTTATAGTATTGACTTTATTTTCAAATACATTGTAATTTCGTTAAAATTAAAAAAATATTTAAAAAAATTCTAATTTATTTATATTATTTGTATTATAATGTAATGGTCCACTGATTTGTTGAATAATTGAGTTAACTGATAATTTGCTGATACTTTTCTCTAATAAATAAAAACGCAGCAGGCAAATACATACACTCACGTACGCCTACGCGCACACACACTCACGTACGTACACACACACACACTCACGTACGTACACACACACACACTCACGTACGTACACACACAGAGAGAGAGAGAGAGAACTAATTTCGGATTATTTCGCTAATAATCACAGTTTTTATATAAACTTTCAGAATTTTATAAAGCTGATTTTTCTTTCCCTGGATAATTTATCAATAAACGTAATAAACACCAACCAGTCACAATCCAAAGCGAAAATATTTATAAAAATTTAAAAGTAATAGGCCATATATGTATAAAGAAAAGAGCAAGTGAAAAATACAGGAGTGATGTTTTATCGATCACTGTATACAGAGAACGGCGAAAAATAAAACAATATTCAGCTTTATTTACACATTGTTTCTTTGTTTCGTTCTAACTGTTTGACAAGGCCGGCAAAATCTTGCTCCTCAACAAGAAACACATGTTGAATTTCTCTTTCCAGAGATTTACGACTGCCGAAACAATTTCTGACAGATTTTATATATCTCACCCCTTAAAACCACGACTAGACGTTTTCTTCACACTAAGCTCTCCCTACAATAGGGTTTTCTGTTGCCAGATATTTTATCAAGGAATTTTACACCCCCAATGTAACTAGAGACAAATCGTTTTTGAATTTGTAGCACGAAATACTCATCTAAACTCTATTTACTTAAACGTTTCTGAATCACGTTTAGCTTCGAAGAAAGCTTCTATTTCCATTTTTATGATATAAAAATTATTTTCAGTTCTTTGGTTAAAGTTTAGTAAGCTATGAAAATATTATTCGATTCTTTAATACGTGTTTCCAACTATTTTTGCACCATATTTATTTCTGCATCTTGCTTGGATGTTTTCATGTTAAACTGATGAAAGTTTAAAAAGACTTCGAAATGTTGTGGTGTTTTGCTTTAAGATGTTTTAATTGCTATGCAGTCATTTAAAAGTATAATAAAATGCTAATAAAGTAAACTTATTATAGCTTAATAAGACATGTTCTTCGAAAAATTACTCCTGATTCGCAGCGACTTTCTTCAAATGCCAGCATATGACCCAGCTCTAGAAAAAGACCTAGAGTTGCAATTGACAATTTTCACTTGAATTTGCCGTTTGTAAAAAGACTGAGAATTTACTAATTCTGTGATCCATATGATGGATTAAAAATAGCAAAATTATTCCCGTTTCGACTTTAGATAGCTACAATGAGCTACATGAGTGAAATTTCTGGATTTTTTCATAAATAACTAATCAAAATAGTTAAATCAGTCCCTATAGTAATAAACACGTGCAAGGTAATTCCAATAAAGTTCTCTATCCTCCATAAATAATCAAAATATTATTTTATATTAATAGTTATATCATAAAAATATTAATTGAACATTTCTACTAAATTTCATGACTCTAGAGCTTTATGCGCCAGTCTAAATTAGGTTAAATTAATATTAATCTTACCCTAAACTTACGGATTATAATTACTACTTCAAATGATGATGTGGAGGGGCTCGTGACCATTTTGTGACACTGCGCAACTCCGAAACATTTTTATAACAATTAGCAAATTTAAAATTTTGAAACTCCTTATAATATCTATCTTTTGAGAAAAATTTTAAGGAGGAATATTTTCGTGTGTCTCTGATAACAGAAAAGCAAAATGAATGTAAAACTACTCTATTTACTCTACAAATAATTTTGAATTCACTTAAAGTAATTTAAATTATTCCAGTTATTTAGGTTACATATCAAAACTGAAAATTATAATTCTCATTGAAAAATAACGATTTTTTTATTGGCATAGCATATATATCTAAATAAAATTCAATTTGAATACATTTTATTACATATGTAATATTTTGCTATAATATCTTTAAATTGTTTGCACCTCATTTAACTATGAATTCGCAACATAAATTGTTAAAAGGTAAAACATTTTATTTAAACCCCTTCAAAATTCCTTTTGAACTCATTCACAATATACTGAAATAATTTGAGATATTACATAAACTATGAAAAATATTTTGTAGTTAACATAAGACTTAAATACCGAGCGATTCTGTTTGCAATACTCATATTCAATAACAATAATAATAATTAATAAATAACAATAAAGATGATAAATAAAATAAAACGCTTGGTTTTATTAAAAAATATCTTAATATTAATTGCAATTTCGTCATTTACATTTTTAATTAAAGTTGAAGTTTTACCGGAAATGGCAACAAATTAGCAAAATATATATAGTAAATTGAACGAAACGATCTAAACAATATAAGTTTGGTATGACTATCAAAATTTGAAGATTAAAAATGTTTTGTTTGAGAATCCTTTAAGAGACCAGTTACTTAAAATATTTAATTGAAAATTGTAGCGAGCGGTAATACTGGCGAACCGGCTGGTCGCCAAAGGCGGCTAGTAGTTTAATAATTATGTTAGTAATTATATATTGTGCGCATATAATGGTTTATCGAAATGTAAATATTTCAATGTATATAAATTTGAAAGCTATTGCGATATGTTCCGAAAATTCAATCCTGATCAGTCATATGCTATCTTTCCTTAATAGACATTTAATTTTAAGGTGGATTTACACTCGGCCAGTTATAAGATGGCGAAGAAAGGCTGAAAAATGTTGTTCGGTCCATGGCAAGTAATTGTCTCGGCGGGACAACAACAAGCCATTGTAATGTATTTTATTCTTACTGCGCATGCGTTTGTAGAATTTGGCATAAAAAATTGATCACTTATCATAAATTAATTCCGACATTTTTCGCTCTTTGTTCTTTCTGATGCAAGGTTGCTTTTTTTCATTTTATTTGATATTTTTTTCCTATAGTCTTCCAAATTTAGGCATGTTGACTTTTTTTTTAATTTACCATGTTTCATTGTGTAAATATTCATCATTTTAATACAATGGCAATTTATAGCCAAGCATGGGATGTCTGAATTTATCTTATAAAATTGTGGCAAACATAAATCAGTCCCTTTCAGCACATGCGTTGTCTTACTGGTCGTCTTATAACTGTCCGAGTGTAAACCCATCTTTATATTTGTAACAGTAAGAATAGATTGACTGAAAGGTTGAGAAGTAGAAATACATGATAACTTCTGCGGTATAACTTAACAGTAATTATTATAGAATAGTATGAACATAAAGCAATATTTTTGTTGATATTTGCTTGGAAATATAAGCAAATATTTTAACTTCCAAGTATAAAACAATAAATTTTGGGGAAAAAGGGAAGGAGCGATGGAGAATAAATAGATCAGACCATGAATAGTATCGAGAACAGAACAATCATTCGCTTCTGTGAATAATGCCGTCTTTGGAATCTCTTCAAGTATAAATTTCTCATGAAATCTAAATTTAAAATGGAATCAAAGCGCATTTACTTAAAAGGAAAGGGTAAAGTGCTATAAAAAATCCCCTCCTTTGTGATAAAAGTAAGAATAGAATATACAGAATTCTTCTTTATCGAACTGTTTCGTAATTCAGAACAATTCCTTCCGTTGCATTTTTACCAAAGCTGAAAGTTGGCGCAAGAATTTTAATCTGTTTACGACGAATGTCTAGAAAATATTCCGGACCATTCTTACAATAATTATAAGAATACGGATCAAAAGATTTTCGTTTTATTCGCACGTTCGCACTGGCTCAAAGGCCGTATTAAGCATGGGTGGTGTGATTAAAACACCGGTAATGCTATTGTAATGACAGCCGTGGCATTGCCACTAAACTTGTTTGTTACGACAACGACTCTCGCGCAGAAACATCATTAAAATAATTAAGGAAAAGGCGAAACTCGGAAAATGCGACTTGTTTTTCAGAAAGACATTACAGGAGAGGTAAGTTTTAAGAGGATTACCGGAACACAAGACGCCTGCAAACACACCCGCTCGAAATTGAGCCAACTGCAGGAACAGTTTTCCTAAAAGATTCTGCTTGTTATTAGTACCAGGACTTGGCGTCGACAGAAGTGTATGATGAAAGGCAAAAGAAAACAGAACCTCCACTAATGATAAAATGATTAAGTCCCGGCGAAATTTCTACTAGCTACGCCCCTTCACTTGTATTGTTGTTCGCTTTCGTGTAATTCTTCCTGCAACTGGTGGCAGTGATTCGCGTTCGATGAATACCAGTCAGATTTTCATCGTAATCGATTTAAAGAAGACGGCGGTCTCAGTTTTTGTTTCTTTGTTTGTTGGCAAATGCACCAAAAGGAAGAGTTCTCAGAGGAGAGTATTAATTAGTAGAGGGAAAGAAAGTGTCCCTGTTAATGTGCTACCAAAGCTTTAAGTCTCATTTTAACCTAATTATGAATGAAGAGAAGACTCCTTCAAAGATAAAAAAAGAGAGAGAGGACTCTAACTTTTACAAAGAACTTGTTTCAGAAATACATTTACAACGTGACCAACCATTTCTAGCATTTGATGATTGAGTATTCGATTCCTATTTTTACTGGGAGCTAGCTCTCTTATTGGATTTGACAATATCAGAGACATATAAAGCAAAAGAGCAGACTTCCCAACAGCACTGTTGAAATATATATATATTTTTTTTGCTTGAAGAGTGTTTTGAATAATAATTATGATATGATATATGTTGTGCATAAACGAATGAAATAAGGAATTTTGTATGAATAGTGCAAGTAAATTAATATTAAGAAAGTTAAGTTCCTTGTAATTAAGAATATTCGAATTTAAATTACTTGTATTCTACTTTATCAATTTGAATTATGTGAAACATTTTGCTGTGTTTCAAGAGGGAATTTTCCATACTTTTATTTGAGAAATTAATCGTTATTTAAAAGTGGAAAAAAGGAATGTTATTAGAGACAAATTATCATTAACAGCTAAATTGGTTCTTTCGTACAAAGTTGAATTCATAATTTCTTGCTTAATTAAAGTTACAGAATGAATTTTAAACTATGTGAAATGCATACATGATTATTTTTTAATTGGATAGTCATTTTGTAGTAATGCACGCTCAGTTTGTGATTATTTGTGATAAAATTAAATGGAAATTAATGAACACTTGCGAATACTCTACATTTTTATAACTCTTTTAAGTTTGTAGTAGATATTACCATTTTTCACTAGCAAAAGTGCAATTTATGCATAAAATTTCTTAGAATAAAAAGATGTTTATTTATATTCACTGATTTTTTTAAAGTTCGAGTAGGAAAAAAATATGAAAGCAATGCTGTCCTCTTTATTAAGTGATTATTAAGAAACTGTATGAAATTCTAAAACAAATCTCTTCCTTTTTTACTTTCTCGTATACGTAGCATAGAGTAAGTAGAGTTATCGTCAATAAATTCAAGCTCGAAATTTTGGTGAATCTCCACGTTTTAGACTTCACTGAGACTTCAAAACACATTTTTATAAAATGCCCATCTGTCTGTCTGTGACTAGGAAGCTTTGATCTGGAAGGATGAAATTTTCTGTACGGTCGTTATACCAAATTTGTAAATTCCTAACAAATTTTGAACTAGATCCGTTCAACCAAATCCAACAAGAAATCGACTGACTGTTGGTCTGCATTCTTAGAAACATATAAAAGCGATTATTCAAAATTGCAGTGATTTAAATATATCAAATTTGGTATGTGATTGTTTGACTGCAAGTGTAATTCTTTGTCAAAATCAATTTGTATGTAAATAGGCTGGAAAAAATGCGTGTAAAAACAAATTCGGTTTTCGGACACTATTAACTGCATGCCAGGGATTAATCGCCAAACAACTCGCCAAGGATGAATCGATAGATTCAATAAAAATGCTAAACTATTGTATGCCATTATTATGCAAGGTGTTCTCTTAGATAACACCTTTATTAAAGAATATACGAGAACATTTTGGGAAGACCACTCCTGTTGGTTTATGGTTACAATTATAAATTATTTTACTTATATTTAAAAATTATTTGTTATTATTGAGTCATCAGGATTGCTAATGCTATTTATGAATTCAGTTCCTCTCATTTCCATATAAAACATTAATTTATTCTGTTTCACTCCATGCAAAGCCCAAACATCAACAAACTGTTGGTTTTGTTCCACTTCTCCTCCCTCCTACTTGAGAAACTTGGCCTTCACTGTCAAAGTTGGGAGCCATCATTGTAAAAAGGAGCATCGTGGAACCCACACGTAGACAGACACGTCAAGTCTGAAATATTTATTCCCGCAGGTCACTCAGGTTAAAGGTAAAAGTCGCCAAATAAGGCCTACTGTGAGTAAATCACACTTTTTTTGACACCTGTGGCCACTATGTCTCATTTATGGCGCCATTTTTATTTCTCATCGGAAGTTACTGCGCCAAAATTAGTATGTTAAGAAAGAATGGATTTTAACGTCATTAAACCTTTAAATCTATCAAACCAAGCTTCTGTTTTGGTTGGACTTAATGAAGAATCAAGAAAACCCATGCAGAAAATGTGGATTCAAATATTTCAGTAGCGTTGTAAGGCCAACGCTAGTGCGATGTGTAAAGCTTTTTTTTTTAATGTTCGTGATTAGCATTATTAAAAGAACTAAATTTTTAACTAATGATTAGACCCAGAGGTATCTACATCTCTTTCTTGTCCTTTACAGCTATGCCAATGACTTCAACCGAAATTAATATCTGATAGAAAATTAAATGTGCTATTTTCATCAATTTATGTTTGCAATACCTGAAAAAATTGGTGTTTTTTTTATTTAATCAGTTAAATAAAATGCATAGTTTCTTGAATTTAATATTATATCTTATTCGAATAGGAAATGAATTAAACAATAAATGACATCTCTTAGGAAAGTTAAGATAATTGTAGTGGATTATATTGCTTACTTACTATTATCATATCTCTACGATAGCATATAAATTGCTTTATGAAATGTTTTTTATATCAGTATCAAACGCCCAAAACAAATAAAGTAACTCTGTTTCTTAACCAGCTTATTTTAAGGGGGAAATATAATCACTATATTCTTTAGTTACAAACTAATAATGCTCAATTAAAGAAGATTAGAATTTTAAATAATCTTCTTTAACTAAGGAAGAAATAATTAAAGGTTTATTAAACAAAGTGAATAAATAATAAGACTTCGTTTTTTCATCAGCCAAAAAAGAGGAAAAGTTGCAAAAAGTTTTGTAATCTTTTGCTAACAGGTTATTGTTTTCCACATGAATCATTTTCCGAACATTCACATTGAGGTGACGATCCTCTTGCATGTTGTGCGTTTTTCCTGCTGTGCAACTTCCGTCGAAGAATTTCTTAATAACTTTAAATATTAAACTTCCGAAACTAATGTATTATTACATTTTGAATATTTGAAACGTGTTTCTTGTCAGATCCCCTAATAAGATAAGATGCAAGCTAAAGCTTGTAACGTATGGAAAAATGTGCTTTCTCCTACGGAATAAAATGATAAATGATTCATAAAATGATTTCTAGGAGGAGAAAAATGGAAATGATTTAAGCAATGGATGATTTGAAGTAATCTAATTCAACTTTCCTGACATTTTTAAATATTGCTAGTAACTTTTTTCTAATACTTATCCATTAAATTAAAAACCGCACGTATTTATAAAATAAAGCTATGTATGTGTATTTGATTCCAAATTGTGTCACTCAAAAGATTACTACAATTTTTACAATTTTGGAAATTGTTCTTTTCTATTATATTCCTCAGCATATAAAAATCCCCAGAGAAAATGGTCTTTCCGAAACTTTCTTGCATATTTTCTAATAAATGTATCTGCATATTATTAATATACCATTGGGGAACAATAGTCACGAAATGGCCTGCTTACGTGAAATCTTTGGCCATTAATCTTTGGGATGCTGTTGATACAAAAGTGCCAGAAAACGGAATGTGTATTTAAGATATCTCTTTTTCAGATAGATTAAAAATAAAATTCGCACTTAAGTATAAGTATAGTTACAAAATCAAATACCAAATTCCACATATTAAACCATTACATGCTCGTGAAAATACAACCAACAACAACAAAATGATCAAAATTAGACAGATTTTGTTCCAAATTTGATACATATCTAAACTTTAAATTTTAAATCAGTTTACCAAATTTCATCTACCTAGCTCTCTTTTCATTTTGTAATTATTGTATTTATTTACATTCGGACAGCTGGACAGCCAGATTTCATTCAAAATTTGATCGAAGCCTACCAATTTGGAGAAGAGACTATATATCAGATTTAATCAGCCTCAGCATTTTTGAATTATTGTGTTTACAGGCAAGCAAACGGATGAATGCACAAACATGATTCCAAAGCTTGTTTTTTGAATTCAGAGACGCCTGAAATGTGAATTCTTCAAAATAAAGAGTTCCTTTTTTTTGACAGTTTCGATAATTTCTGTTTGTATTCTTCGTATAAGAAAAAGTAAAAAATAATTTTTAAAACTAAGTTTAATTTAAGTTTAAATAATTTGGAAAAACTTAAGTTTAAAGCATTTCGTTGCTTTTTATATAACAATTGGTTTGAATTAAAATTTCTTTAATTTATAATAAATTTTTGTTTTATACTTATTTCTATTTTCCGGTTTTAAAGTAAATAGAAATTTTTTTTGAAAAAAGAAGCATAAAAATAAAATTTTTTCTCTAAAAAAAAAAAAAAAAAAAAGTCGCATATTGAAAAGTTAAAGATGGTATAACTAGAGCACTTCTATAGTAGTATGAAGTAGTCTTTGATATTTTTCGATATATCCCTTTCAGTTCTGTATATTAAATACTTAGTACTGCAACTACTATTTTAAGATAACTGCCTGAAACCAACATCTGCAAATATTTATAGTATAATATTCAATTTATAGTATCACGCATTGAATCGGTGATTAAACGTATTAGATTAAATAAGTTTTCAAATTCGCTTATTCTTATACTCACATTTGAATATTTTATGGCACAGATTTTTAAAAATGCGAGTCGTGATCTCATATAAGGTTTCTCAGGAAAATATTAGAGGCAGGAAAAATAATTAGTGTGTTTTTTATTTTCTGATTCTTTAGCATTTGTAAATAAAAATAAAGATTAAAATTATTTTTTTTAAAATTTCATAAAAATTTCTGATGTAATCATTTTTAATTAATTTTTTCTTTAGTTATCAATAATTAGTTCCCCATTTCCTTATTTATCTCTCAAATTGGAATCCCGGCAAAATTTTTCTTACGTAAAAAGGATGGAAAGTAATCTTAATTTAGAAAATTTCTATGTAGTTCATGAAAGTGATTAAAAAGTTAAATTAATCTATGCGTCAATCCTCTTATCAGTGCTTATATGCATTCGTGGCAATATTTTTTGGATAAAAATGGAATCAAGGAACTTTTATCGATTCAAAAAGACATTACAGGTGAAAAAAGTTTTATATCTTGGTCAAGAAATTTATTTAAAAGTAAAGCTAATCTGTGTATTAATCATCTTATCAATAATTAAATGAGTTTGTGGTAGAAGTTTTCAGATAAAAATGTAATTGAAGAGGTTTTATCAATCATAAAAGCATTGAAAATGAGAACTCGTGGCCTAGAAGATTCCTATATTAAGAAACATTACAAAGAATTGATTCAAAAATAAGATTTAATAGCTAATGTATGCATCAATCATCTTATTAGCGGCCAAATGCAAGTGACATAACGAGCATTCATCAATAGCCCTCTTAGATATTTTATGAGGCGCTTGTAATTTGTGGTCCTATGGAAGTTTCTTCCATTCTACTAAAGAATGCATCAATTTAAAAGCTGTTTAATACTCTATAGAAAAATAATTCACTGTAGAGGTCCCCTCTTCGACAAATGCACATTTTGTTGCCGAAAACACGAAGGATCACTTCCAACGATCTCTTTAATTCAAAGCGATTCTCCTTTCCGTTATACATCTCACATGCCCTCATTGCGACATTAAACCGGTGCCTTTGCCGAGCCTCCTAGTGTCAGACACCAGAAAATAAGGTGCCACTAATATTTATGAGGTGCCATTAAGGTCCTCTACCCCTGATGCGCGTTTTCCCCGAAAAATCCGTTATTTCTCTATCCTCTGTTCGAAATAAGAGAGACGATGCGTTACCTGCAGGTAGTTCTGCATGTCACGACAGCCCCCTTTTAATAACACGGAGATTTGAGCAGATAAAAAAAAAAGAAGGGGAAGGAAGAGTTTTCGGTGGAAATCAGATTAAGTGCGACGGATTTCCAAGCAGCTAGCTAAAAACTTGGAATGAAAAATCCGATATCAGTTTCAGATTCTGGGCGTGTGACATCAATAACTTCTTCTAAGCTGTTTTTGGTATTTTTAAAAATGAGTTACTTCACGTATTAGCTATGATTTGTTGGCCTCTCATATTTGTTTGGTTAATTTTAATCCATGGAAAATAGTGGCAATTCAGTAAGTTACTGAGAAGTGGTGAAAAGTTACGAATCAATTTTATCTAGCATTTTAAGACTTCATTTTATTCTAAAGGAAGAAGCGAAAGAAATTAATATATTTGTACTTGCTTTCAATTTTTAAGAAAACCGAAATCGAAAGAGGAAGGAATTCTTCAGTAATTTGTTCAATTGCAAAATAATGAATGGATGTTCGCACATTTATTAAATTTTATGTGTACAGCACAGTATACTTTAAACTCTCTTTATTTTTACTTTCTTGCATACGAAATTTTCAGAAAAATTCGAATTCGCGATTTTGACAAAGTTTTACCTTTCAGACCTCCCTGAGTTCGAAAAACATATTTTTGTATTATGACTGTCCCTCTGTGAGCGCAATAAACTCAAAAATGGTATATGGTATTGAATTTGAATGAATGAAATTTGATATATGGTATTTGCAGCAAATTTATATATTTTTATCAAAATTTGAACACAATTTATTCATAGGGCGTTTACATATCTACCTGTGTGAGTAAAGTGAATACGATTACTGAAATAAAAAAGTAAAAAGCTAGATAGATGAATTTTGATACTCAGATTTTGTATCTAAAATGTAGTTTTTTGTCAAATTTTTAACTGAGGTGCTGTCAAAGGGCTGACTCTCTGCTGGTCTATACTTTTGCATACTTGTACACATAATAATTCAAAACGTAATTATTTAAATTAGTGACAGTCGTTTTGTGGTCTTGGGACTGTAACTCTAATTTTGTGCCATATTTTTGTTCCAATAGGTCGGAAAAAAGGTGTTGAAAATTTGTAACGTAGAATCAATTAAAATGTTAGATCACCGCCAAAGATCTGTTCTTCCTAATTATTGTTCGCCAATTTCATACAAGACATTCACGACTTTATCGAATGCTTACAATTTTATCTGGGGGGGGGGCGGATAAGACTTTTATTGGAAAATATACGAGAAAATCTGGAGCATTCTCTGATTATTTTTAAAGATGGGATGTTGGGGTGCGTCTTAAAAAGCAAGAGTAATCCTATTAAGTTAATAAATAATATAAGATTTTCATTGACATAGCTTGAAAGAATTAAAATTTAAATAATAAATTAATTCAAATTAATAAATTCGAATGTATCTTTTCGCATATTTTATTATATTTCCTTCTGAATTTTCCAAATTAATAGAAGTTTTGATTAATTTGGTCTAATAAGGTTTACAATGATTTCCAAAATTGTCATTACTTTTTGAACTAAATACAATGCAATGCAAGTTGGAAATATTGCAAAAAATAAGTCATCAATAATAATAAAATTTTTCATGCGTACTCTGGTCGATTTATCTTTTATTTTCCAACACAAATTAAATAAATACATTCAAATAAGTTTTAGGAATACAAGAAATTCGATTAAAAAGTTTAATTTTTAATTAAAGTTAATTAATTAAAACGTTAATTGTTCAACTGCTATTTATTAATTTAAAAGTATTTCTTCTTTAGGAATAAATTTAATACGCCATTAATCTTTCTAAATCAGTTTTTACATAAAATTCATTGATATAAAAGGTAAGAATGATGAATAATTATGCAAGTATGAATTGCTGCATCCTATATGTTGAATTATTCGTTTCTAAATTAAATATATATGTAATACATCTTTTATTTACAATATATTAATACATTTTTTTAAACAAATAAGTTTTATTCTTCATATAATTTGTTTATTAAATATACTGAAACTTACTCGTCAACTTAAAAATAAATAGGGCAGGCAATATCTTTTGGACGAGTTTTAAAGTACATTGCCAAATAAAAACTTTTTAGCAAAGGGAATATATCTTAATATCCGAAACACCCGAATATCTTACATTTATCGAAACTTCTTCAATTTACATTAAAAAAGAATCAACATTTTCTATTCCAACTGAAGATACGCTGGTTATAATAGTAAAAAATTTGAATAAAAACCACGAGGCAAATGCAAATCATACTTATATCTTCTTCATATTATGAAAAAAGAGATTTAAAGGAAACAAGGATACAACCTATATTTATTCCGGCGAAACTGCAGCCAACCCACTACAGCTTGTCAATCAAATTCATCCAATTAAAAATCACAGAAAAAGGTATTTCTTGTTACTCTTGTGAATTCACTGGAGGGATTAAAAACATCAAACAAGACGCCGTTATTTGATGCGATCTCGTAGGTCATTATAAATTAACTCGTTTGCTAACATTTTTTTGTACTTAAAATAGGTAAAGAACACAATGAGCTTAATGTTTCACCACTCTCGTTTGACACATCCTTTAAAAAATAACAATGTAGGGGTATTTCTTTTATGCATTATATAAATGTGAAAACATACTTTTGCTTTTCTTTTGTTTTGTTAGTGCTTTCTTTTAACAATTTTAAAATGAAGGAAAAATGGAATTGCCTCTCTGGTTACTGCCGTAATTGAAAAGGACAGTCGTACATGTGAATTTTGAAAGAAAATATCGCACATGACAAAGTTTTAATTACTCTTTTGAATCCCAATTGGATGGTCTGAAATATAAAGTCAGTGAAAAAAAAAATATCATTTCAGTTTTCTTACACAAATCAAAGTCAATTGAAAAAGCGAAGAAATGTCAAATTCAGCTGTTCTTTTGCAAAAAAATTCTCACTTTGACAAAACATCACTGCCGTTTTCAACTGAAAATTAGTATTTTAATTTACTTTTAGGTATGTAGTTTAGTGAAAATTCTAGTTTTTCAGAGAATAATAATGCCTATGTTTTAGCGACATTCGTACTTTTCATAATAAATGAAGACACTTTTTGTGATAGAATAAAGCTTCTATGCTTTAAAAATTAATGAAAGGCACTAATAAATGAAATTTCGTTTCCCTTTTTATGTGAGTGCTTCACAATAAAATGTGATTCGCCATTTTATTTCAAAAGACTTTTACTCCTCTTTATCTTTGGAGGTTTTATAAAGAAAATGAAATTTTTATAAGTAAAATTGCAGAACTTTTTGCCAAAAGAATTCCATCTGGTATTTAAAAATACATTACTGTTCATCAATTTCAAAAAATCAATCGTTTGTCTTGGGTAGTTGGTTTTTACTCTTTGTCTGTTTCGAGAATCAAAAATTTAACATAACAGCTTCACTTAGCTTATTATATTTTATAATATGCATATATCTTGTTTTGCCTGAGTTTTTGGTTTGCTATAAGTTCTAAGTAATGAAATTGCATACACTTTTTCTTATGAATTTTTTTAAATATATGAAGAATTTTTAATAACCTGATATTCCATAGAAAGCTTTTAAATTCATTCGATAGAAAAGTTATTATAGAGAAATTTATTTTACAACGTATGACCCCCCCCCCCCCAACACACGAAGATAATTTTAAATGGGGTATACAAGATAAGGAAACCCAAAATATCCATAGAGGTTTTATGTAGGATATATAAAACAAATTGTTATAAGTAGAAAAAATATTAATTATGTAATTGATATCTGGAAGATAAGAATAAGTAGCTTGATTAGAACAAGTAATTCTCTTGAACCAAGAACAACGCTTAGCATCAAATCTTGAAAGTTTACCAATAAAGTTTGAATTAATTTGATAAATTTTAAAATGTAAAATTGCATAAAAGATAATAATGGTTAAATCTTAAGGTTTTATTAATATTATAGTTATTCTTTTCATTAATAAAAAGAGTTTCCATCCGCCAGTTAAAAATTTAATAACAAAAGGAATGAAAAATTTTGGTGCAAAAGCACACGATAAAGAGCTATTTTTTAGAGTTTTTGGCTTGTAAAGTGTAACTCCTAAAGTTTAACTAAATTTTTGTTATTTTGAATCATATGATGTGACTTGAATTTTATATTACTTGAATTCCCGAATTTTATGTTACATGGACTCGCATGGTGTAACTTTATATCTATGTTACTTGGACTCCTACTGCGTAACTTTATTCCATTGTGAATTTAGCTCATATAGAGTATTAGAATTTTATATCGTTTGCAATCACTCGGATATAATTAAAATTTATGTTGTTTGGATTTATATGCTATGAGTACATTTTTAGGTTAATTTGACTCATAGGATACAACTAGAATATTTATGCTACTTTGATTCCTGTGGTATTCTTTGACTAGTGTGGTTAAGTAACAAATTTTCAAGAATTAAATACATGTACTCACCAGTAATTATCGTGTTCGTGTACGCATTGACCATTGACTTAGGACTACATCTTAGAGACGGATCTTTCACCTCTTCCTTGATCACCGGTATTTCTTTCTTTTTGACGTCCTCATAGTCCTTTTTGTCGTAAAGATCCAAGTCCAGAGGCCCCTTGTCCTGGAGGTCCCCCTCTTCGCCACTGAACTTCAGGCTGTTCGGGAGAGGGCTGCTCTTCTCCAGCCTGTTTCTGTTTCTATGCAAGTGATGATGCTGGTGGTGAAGGCCCTTCCTGTTGCAGATGGGGGCCGAGATACTTGGTGGTCCCTTGGACGTGGCAATGAGGGGCCCTGGTGGGTCCTCCTTGTCGTCGCTGTCGAAGTCCGGCTGTCCGCCATCCTCGAGAATAATGAAATTGTTCTCTTTGTTGCAACTGTGAACCTTGTGTTGAATAAACTTCACTATTTCGGACAGGACGAAAACTTTCTGACAGGAGCCGCATGTCAGGGTGTCCTGCAGCAACTCGGCTTCGGCTGGAAGAAAGAGAAAGGAAGAATATAAATGTACGGTTCAAACAAATAAGTTTTAGTAAATAAAACTTTCTTCACATATTCTAAGTTAAAGGGGACATATTTATAATGACACAAATTAAAACTTTTTTTTATTACATGCGAAGTAAATGCATAAAAACCATTATAATACTTTCTATTCATATTCTAAACTAAAGAGGACATATTTATAGTGAAACAAATGAAAGCTATTATTATTACATATTAAATTTTATTTATTGTATACAAAGTAAATGCTGAAAACATATTATAATAATCTCAAAATTGGATTTCAAAATTTTGAAGAATCCTCGTATTTTAGACTTTGGAGAGAACTAACAATCACCAGTCATCTTTTTGAATTATGCCTGTTTGTTTATTTGAGAACGCACGGTAAGTTAAAAACAGTGAGAGGATTTTATATACAGTTTGGACACTAAAATTGTAGACTTGCATTCAAATTTGGAAGTCATATCTTCCAAAGAGAATCCCAAATGCTTAATTGATTCTCATTGTTATACCATGAAGTCAACCACAAAATTCTACCATACTGTGGATGTATATTAGTCAAGGAATCTGATTAGTTTTCAAACATTTATTACATTTCTGAATAAAAATACAATCAAAAATTTGCAAAAATTGAAATTAAATGTGAAATTTTTAAACCTCATTCATGTCTGGTTATAATGAATTGTCACCCTTAATTATGATAAGTTTGCGTCATAAACAGTGTCCAGCTTTTGTTGAAGAGCTTGATGTTTATTGCTTTGACAACTATTGAAGCGTGAAGTTCCTGCAGATTGACAGATAAATAGACTCAAAAATAATAATTTCTAATAAATGGATTTATTATAAGCTCATTAATGGATGGATTGAGCAAAATGAGATAATGTAATGTTGAACGAAATCAGCTGCGTATGAATTTTCTTTGATTGTTCCGATTATGATAATTTTATTTATTTACACATTTTCTTTTGTTTATAATGAAACGTTTAAAGAAACAACAAGTTACTGGATTATTTAAAAGATATCAATATAGATGTTATCAGATTTAACTAAATACCAGAATCAATTTGTGTTCACAAGATAATAATAAAATACGCAAACTTTAATTTAAAAAGTCGTTGTATATTTTGTTGATTAAAAAAAAGGTGCGATATCATCAGATAACTTCAAGAAACGTCTAATTTACAGTTATGCAATTTTTTGCATATTGGCTAATTTTTTTGCTAATTTGCAGTAACATGACATACAGTTACAGGACATGTGCATATGCACATTGACATATGCAATCATATGACAATGACGTCATGAAAATTAATGTCTTCATTTTACCATTCATATACAAGACAATTTATTTTTGTTAATCAATACAGTACAATCCCTTAATTTCAGTTTAAAATTTATACTAAAATAAAAAGACAATTTAAATTTTTGTATGAAATCAGCATTCAAGTTTGTTTCATAAATTTATACAAAATAAATCAATAAATAAAATAAAAAATAAGGAAATCTAATAACAGTATAATGCTGGAATAAGAAGCGCGAAAGAATGTTCAACATAAATAAAAAAAGTTCAGATATATAATAGGATCTAATCAGTAAGTTTAGAGTTATAAGGCCAAGTTAAACAACGCAAAAGTGTAACGTATTCAAGTAAATAACGTGGGTGTTCCGCGCTCGACTTTAACGATGTAGTTTGTATTTTTGATGGTCTGTTCCATGAAATTCTGTGCATTGAAAAAAGCAATAACATAAAATATTAAGGCATATCTATTAAATGCCAATGCATTTGTTTAAATGGAACATTAAGAGCTATATATTAATTGAGCGAACCATTATGGCTAATAATCATTTAAACATTTTGCAAAGAGCTTCACTGATTCATTTTGGCGACTTTCGCACTAGCCTGAAATTGAAACAGTTTTGTTTGGGAAAAATGTTAATTGCACGATGAGTCATTTTCTTTTTGGCGTCAAAAAGAAAAGGAGGGGAGAATCATCAAATCAGTGGCAGAACTTTCAGAATTCCATTTTTCTTGCTTGTGAGAGCGCTTGTAATAAAGGCTTCAGCAATGATTTTTCCGTGTAAATTATTCGAGATAACAAATGACAATTTCAACACTCCATGCAGAACGAACGACTATGGTTCTCCATTAATTCATTCCTTCATCCATCCATTGTTCCCAGGGTAACGTTACACGGAATAATAATAAAATTTTCGCCCCGAAAATTCAGTAGCCCTCGAAATGTCTGTCCGGACGTTTCAAAAGGGAAGAAGGCATTGTGAAGCCGTTCCATTAATTGGCGAAAAGCGGGGAAGAAGAACAGATTGACTGGACGATTTCACGAGCTGTTAACCGAGTAATTAACCCTTTTGTCTCCGCCCGCCATACTGCCGGATTGGGGGGCGTCTCTGTGGTAGAAGGAGTTTATTTGCAGATCGCAATCCTACTTTTCTTGCTATATGGATAGGTTAAAAATAAGACATCTAAAACTTGAAAAACCGATATTTTTTTAGCTAGTTTATGGCTGCTATGTTAAAATCATTTAAAATAGCTATTTTAAATACCTTACGAGTTAAATGTAAGTCAACCATCTAACTCTCCGACCCGCCCGAAGGCACACGGATTTAAACCATAGAACTGAATGACCGGACCGCCGCTAAAGCAATTGGCGGGAACTGTGGTTGAGTCCTAAGGGCCATCACCGGCCACGGTACAACCCTTCCCGAAGGAAATACGTCCCGTCATCGATGGGAGGAATTAGACCCCCCACCTATTAGTGTTCCCTCCAGGGTGGCGAGATCCAACCACCATTCCGGAAGCATCTCATCCTCATTTCGAGGTGCCCCCCGGGGGGTTCGAGTTAAATGTAAATAAAATGTAAAAAATTACTATTTTTTAATGCTTTAATTGATAATTTAAAGAAAAATTAAGTAAGATTAAAATTAAGGAATATTACAATTGAAGCTATTTTATGAGCTGTTTACTCTCTTTTTACAGTATTAAAACAACATGAAAAATAAAAAAAGAATTCGTATAGATATGCTCTGAAAATATATATCTTATTATTTATCTAATTATAAAATATACCTTCACACATCCATAAACTGTTTTATAAAAATAATAATAATGAGTTTTTCTCATTCGAATTATGAATTATTTTGTAAAATCATGTTCTGCCACACTTAGATCTCAAGAAAATGAAATATGTAATAGAATAAAAAAAACTATTTAATTTTTGTAAATATATTCTTATTAGCAAGCTTATTAATTTAATGGTGTATTTAAGAAGAAAATCAGAAATTAAGATATATACCCTTTATATCAACAGAGAAAGAGAACAATGAATTTCAAGTCTTGAAAAAAATACATGTAAAATCAAATTATCCTTATTTAAAATACTCAATCTGATTTTAAATGTCATTATTTTAACAAAGTCATTGAAATAACTAAACTTTAAATTCAATATCTTAAGTTTAATGGTTAAGTTGTTAAAAATAAAATGCAATATTTTAAAACATATTACGTTATGCCAATAACCTTAAAATATTTCAAAAAACAGCTTAGTTGAAGAAACAATATCATGTAGATTTTTATAGTTAAAATTCAGTTAATCAAAAATAGTAAAGGTTACAGAGCCAAAAAACTGCTTAACCATGTAAAATTCAAACACGCTTTTCCATTCTTGCCTATTCGAGATTCAGTAATTTCGAGCCGACCCCTTTCTTTTTAACCGAACACCACTTTTACCAACTCGAACCTTTAGTTTTCTCTGTCGCCCTCCACTACTGTCCGGACTCATCAGTATCCACAAAGCTAATCATCTCTGACTCGTAGTTATCTGTCCTCTATCTCGCGTTTTAACATTTTCCGTCGTGAGATTTAGGAAGTTTGCAAACCCCGATGTTGTTCCGGGGAAGACATAATTTCTGTCTTCCTTAACAATTCGAATTAACGAGCTCGTTTAGTCCTGTTTCCCCCACCCCTCTCTTTTCGTAATAGTTTTTGATTCAATTTACTCGAATTCGTTGCCAGAAGTGTGCCGAAACGAATCTGCCGTGAGTTGTAGGAGCCGTAGACCATCCCCACTTGTGAGCGCTAGTTAACATGAAACCTTATTCTTATTTCACGTTTTTTTAAAGGAAATAATGGATTTGAATCGCAGTACGGAAATGGAAATGACTGATTAATAGTTATGGACAAATGATGATAAAAGAATTGTTTTAAAATATCTTTTCCTCAACTAATTTTTCTTTGATCTCATCAATGAATGATTATTTTGTTTATGTCTGAATGACCATATTAATAGAGAAGAAAGGTAAAAGAAATGATGCACTGATTTAAATAAAAATTAATTGATTTGTAAAATTATTGGAAATTTTATGAAAAATTCGACACAGGTCCGAAATTTAATACAGAATTCTTTTTGCATGCTTAACATTAAAAATTTAATCCCAAAAAATAATTTGCACCATCTTCATTTGGGCACTGCTTTAAATCAGTTGGAAATTAAGAAAACAATTAACCGAATATGTTTATGCGTGAAAGTTTAAATCACTGTTTTTTTGTTTTTATGATAAAATTGGGAAAAAAAAATCCGTCCCCCAAAATAATGAACATTACCTCACTTTAGACAGAGAAACGTAGTTTAAAAAGGTCGCCTTTAGAATTTTATTACTTAGGAAACCTTTTTCTAAGTTAAAATTCTTTCTTCTTTCTTCCAATACTTTTTATTCAACTTTACCTTTCTGAGTAAAATTTGTAAAAATGATTTGAGGCGCAAATGATGCTTAATGATGATGGTGCTTAAATTTTTTATATATCTATAAAGTTTATATTATATTTAAGTATTAAAATAATATATTTTCCTAATTTCGTTCCAATAGGTTTTTTTTCTTATATTTCACTTTCCTCAAAGATTTTATACCTCTTCTGATATTTAAATCTTATTAGATAAGGGTCTAGATCCTCAAAATCATTGCTTTAAACAAACAAGAAAAAAAATGAACGGCACAAAATTTTAATTAGTCAAAATTAAAAAAAAAGATATTTAGTAACTATTTCATTCAGTTATAAGGATTCGGAGTGAAAGCACTGACAATAATACTTATAGAGATACTAATAAAGAAAATACATTAATTGAAAGAAAACAATTCAAAAGTGATAATGAGGACAATATAAAGAGTTTATTTAAAAACTGTTTATGTATTAGTTTTTCTTTGTTTCTCTTCACTTTTATTTCGAAATTTTATTCATTGAACTCTAAAATTAAAAACAAATAATTTAAAATGAGTAAGAAAAATGTTCAAATAATTCAAAAAATTAACATTCGAATTCCACATAACACTATTATTTATATAGGAAATTTCTTTTTATATTTGTTCGAATGAGATGAAAATAAGAAATTTAATTATTTAAAATCCTTAGGAAACCCTGCTGCTTTTTGTTGTTATTAGTTTCCTTTCATGGTATTTAATAAAATAGACAATTATTTTATTTCAAACTGAAATTATTTTGAAGTTAAAACAAATTTTAATAAATAGAAGCCATTAATCAAACAATTTTTTTAAACTTAATTAACAGACATGCGTATCTTTTTTATAGAAGTGTTTATTGAGTAACTGAAGCTTTCGAATAAGCAGCGGTTATGGTTACTGACCTTTTCAAAAACAATAAAAATTCTTTTATCGATTATTTTATTATTAATACACTTTTTTTTTCAGAAAAAAACATTCTTCATATGATTGAAGAAATCCTGGGAAGAAACCCAGATAATCTAAAACAAATTTCGAATATATCATCTTCAATGAACCTTAAAACAGAAATATCATGTCGATCACACTCGCCAGAAGTTTGAAAAAATTAGAATGACGGCAAAAATCTAGTATTTGCAATAAATGTTCACACACGTTTGAATGGAACCATAAACATATAGGAATAAAAGTGAAGTGAACAAAAAACAAATAAATAAATAAAAGTTGGAATAAATAGGTTTACCACAAACCTTAGATAGTCAATAAATTTGAAGCCGTTTTAAGTGTAATGATTAATGGGCTTTCACCAAACGATAAGCTGCGAAAGTTATTTGTAAAATTAAATAAATAATTTTTTAAAAATTTAGTTAAGGAAAAATATTTTTTCTTCTATTTGTTAGATATCTAAATATAATGAAATAAAATAATAAACATAAATAAATAATTTCCTTTTTTTTAACATCACCGTATATCTAAGCTAATTTTTTAAAGACATTAATTACTATTATGAAAAAAAAAGACATTAAAAAATAGAACAAAACCGGTGTTTACAATCAACTTTCAGATGCATTAAAATGGTTCCTTATAATCAGCAGTCATATATTTAAATGGATCTAAGAACAATTAGAATAAAAAATGATTGGAATTAAAAGTAAATCAGAATTTTAGGTAAAAATTCGAAATGCAAATTAATTCAGATTTTAAAAATACAATAATTTGATTTAAAAAATCAAAGAAGATAAATAATAACATAATAGAATTTTTTTTAAAAAAATAAAAATTTTAAGGAAATAATTGAGATTTTAGTTAAGGAGTTCATTTGATAGCATAGAATAAAAATTTGATCAAAATTTTAAGTCAATGATTACGTAATAGTTTAATTAAAAATCGGGAAGCTGAAAGAAAGGTGGGCGAAATTCAAATTAATTAGAATAAATAGAATAAAAAGCAAATTGAAACTAAAAGTGAATAAAAAAATTTAGACAACTATTAGAAATGCGTATTAATTCAGATTTTAAAAACGAAGTAATTTGATTTAAAAAACAAGGAATGATAAATAATAGCATAATAAAATTATTAAAAAGAATAAAAACTTTAAGATAATAATTGAGATTTTAGTTAAGGAAATGATTTGGGAGAATAGAATAGAAATTCGTTCAAAAATTTTTTTTTCAGTGATTACGAAATAGATTAATCAAAAATCAAGAACCTGAACGAAACAATGTACAGAATTCAAATCGGTTTTGAGTTTTACACTATGTCCTGGTCTTCCTTCCAAGAAAGCAGCAAAAATTTCACGGAAATTTGTAAAAGATTAAGGAAAAAAAAAATGTCTTTTTATTACTGTTAATCTAGTGCTAGAAAGATATCTTTTTTTCCACACATGCATCATCCAAGCAGGTGAGAAGGGGTTAGAGCGACGCAGAAGGTTAAGTTTGCAGAGTGCATGTTTGTATGTGTTTGTGCCACTGACGATGCTCATTTGCAATTCAAATGAGGGCCGGAACGGGGTCTTGCGACATGGGGGGCCGCGCATAAATATTCGTCAGACGATTACACAGAAAACGCCCAATTTCCGTGGTCCCAGGTAGCCGTGACCGCAGCCGTAAATATGGCAAGAGACCGATGCATGGGGTGAAGCCTCAATTGAAGAGACCCGAGTTCCAGACGCTCAAGTCCTTCCTTATCCCATTCATTTGGATTCTTGGAATCCACAAGCATTGATTTGTCTGCCCGCTTTTCTGACTCAAATTTCTCGGTTGATGAACCCTCAGAAACATTTGCTTAATGAAGTCCTTAAAATGCAGCATTGATGAACAGATTCATAGAAATGAAATAAATTGCTACGTTTATCGCTATATTTCATCAAGTCGAATGGTTTTTTTTCTAATATGAATATTATTGCTTTAAGATATAGGCATCTGGGAGCAAGTATTACTTATATTTTACTTATATTTTTAGTGAAATACACGAGAAGTAAATTATTACAATTATTCTATGAGAGCTATTCCAAGATATACATTTTGAGATAGAATTAAAATATTATGGAAAAATTCATATTCTTTGATTTCTAGAATTAATTATTACATAAATAGTAGTTTACACTAAATCGGATTGGATTTAATTCAATACTTTAGATTAGATTTCAAATGGTAATCCAAAACAATAGCAAACTTATCCATGGTAATTTATGCACTTTAGATACAGTAAAAATATAATAATTATTTTTAAATTTAGTTCATTGACTTCAACAATAGATTTATGTCTATTTTATAAAATTAATAGGGATAATTTCTGTTATTATGAACTTAGTTCTTAATTAATTAAATTTTACAAAAACTTAATTGCATCATTTCGTATTGAAACTCGTATATGGAATTTATTACAATAATTCAAAGACTGCAATAGTTATACACTTAAACATAATGCCAGAATCTCTTGTCTGCAATACATGAAAGAAATATATATAAAGAATTATGTCCTGCAATATATTATCTAAATTAGGGGACATTTCTCAAAAACAATAGTTTTTTTAATGTAAAAATTAAAACCCTTGCTGAAAAAAAAAACTTTAAAGCCTGATTGAATGTGATTATTTGAACCAATCAAGGATAATGAAAATTCAATAACAGCAGCTGCTGATTTCAGAACTATTTAGAAATAAAATTTATTTCGCATAAAGTCCCTGTGAACGGAGGTGATAAAGTCCTATCCGTCCTTAACAGCCATTAGCGTAGCATTTCACTATGTTTGCTTTAACATACAGCTCATTAACATACGGCCTTGCGAGGAGGGAGGGAAGGGGTGCATTTACACCCCACTCTTCAGAAGTCCTTCCTCCCTGCACCCCGTCTTTATGTTACCCTTCATATTTTAATGCAGAATGCTCCTACTCCTGAATGATTATCCACAACGAAGGGAAGAATTCGCGGATTGGCGAGAAATGAAATTAATACACTGTCGAGATTAAAAACTGCTGCTTATGGAATATTATACTAGCTATGTAATGGATCAGAGTCGTTAGTCTTTTTTTAAAATAATAATAACACTTTTTTTTCTTGTTATCATTATGAAATGCTTTTTTATAGTTTTAATAGAAACAAATTTTAAAAAAGAAATTAATGTATTTAATTATGAAAACGAAAAAAAATGAAGAATGAATTTAGAAATGAAATTAATGCATAAATTAATGTATAAAATTTAGAAATGAAATTAATGCATTAATTAATGAAATTAATGTG
>JAPMOR010082581.1:0-20983 GCA_026543865.1 Argiope aurantia | reverse complement strand
CGATGAAGCAAAAGTTCTAGCACATAATTTGAATATTTTCCTGAAAAACGAATTCGAAAAAGGAAAAGATTATATTCCGATGTGATAAAAAAAACTGGTAGAGGAATTTGGATGTTATTTTTTAACACTGTAATTGATACTGTTATTGTACAAATAGAAGATAAGTTTAAAAGTATAACAAATAGTAATTCTGATTTCAAATTAATCTCTGATATAAAAACTTAAGAAAAATATAAATTAGAGAAATGTTCCAAAAACTTCGTAAAGTTTTATAACAAAGATGTAGATGAAAACCTAATACAAGAAATTTGTTTGTTACGGGATTTTTTTTTTGAATGAAAGTGATGTAAATAAAGCACAAGACATATTGCAATGCATATTAAATAATAATTATAATGAGTTATTTCTAACTGTTATTAACTGTATTAAAACTTTTCTTTACGCTGCCAGTTACTATGACAAGTACTGATCGCTCTTTCAGCAAATTAAAATAAATAAAGAATTTTCTTACGTCAAACATGTGTTCAGAACGCTTAAATGCACTTGCTGTATTAAGCATCGAAAAAGAAATTGTAAAAAATTGTAATTTTTCTGAAGTAATTGATGTATTAGCAAAAAAAAAAAATCAAGCATTAAATAAATATGCGATTAATAATATATATTCATTTTTTTTTTGCTTTACAAAAAATTAGGGTTCCACATGAATTCTTGCACCCAGACCCCTTTGAAGAGAAGGCCATCTCTGATCAGGACTAACATCAGCATCATCAGGATTTGATATGCCATCTGCAATTCATTTTTTCAGTTTCATCAATATTGAAAACAACAATCATTTGTCAAAGGCGCCATTTTCAATCCATTGATGTAACGCATATACAAGCATTATCTAAACATTAATGTTAAACATACAAATATTATTTTATATTACTGATAAATCTGACGCGTCTTTCTAGACCTGCACATTTATTCTGATGATCTATTCCGTTTTCAAAACATACAAAAATTTCTTTCAGAAGATTAAATAGTTTTAAACGAAATTCTGAAGTATATACCCTTCGGTAATGTATGTATTTTGCTTTTATATATTTATGAAATTCGATGCTGTCTCTCAAAAATACATTTTGTTTGGAAATGCTACATAAAATATGCTGGAAACCCCGCTTTGACACAAAAACTGGCAACCCTCCGGAAGAATATTAATAGGCAAGTTGTGCAAATAGAATTGACCTATTTGTTCTCCTTTCGTTCTAAACATTACTTAGGAAAGCATATAACGCATAAAATGTTAACCTTACTATCAATCATGTTCTATAAACTAATTAAACCAACAGAAAACTTTATTTTCTTAAGGCTGACAAAACTAAAGTAAAGGCCATTTTTCTGAGGAATATAGTTTAGAATTCCACTTTAAATATTTCGAATTCATTTAGATACTGACATTTTGTATTCTTATTTGTTATTTAAAGATTTTTTTATAATGTTCTGGATGGATAAATATTTAGACTGATAGAGTAATGCTGACTTTTTTTTTTTTTTCAATTTCGGATCCTTCTTGCATTAGTGCTAACATTTGTGCTTGTTTCGTTTGTTTTATTTATTTCGTGCGTATGGAACTACTTTTAATCTTAATCTTGATAATTACTAATAAAAGTTTACATTCCTTAAACTAAAGTTAAAGAAAGCCATAGGTTATGCTGGAAAATAAGCAAATGGTTTTGTACATTTTGCAAAGAATTCAGCAAACATGCATACGTTTTATAAGTGTAAAATACATGATTGTTTCTTTCTCAATGTGAAATATTTTTATATAATATAAAATTTTGCACTGATATTCATGTACACGAGTGATTTCTTATATTGAATTATAAAAATAAATAGCTTTTTCAACACAAAAATTTAAAAAAAAATACAAAAATCAATATACATTGATTTTTAATGCAAAAATCATTTATTTATACACTAACAAAAAATAAACATAATGAATTTTAATTATTTAACAGTTTTTTATTAAAAAACATTAGGGCCGCGGTGGCTTGGTCTCCGCTTAAGAACCGGAGGGTTTCAGGTACGCGACCCGATTCCGCCGAAGAGCCATCGTGTAAGCGGGTCTGGTGCACGTTAAAATCGTTCGGGCCAAACGTTCTCCTGCTGGTGTGGTGTGTAGAGGGGGAGGGGTGCAATATCAGGTGTTGTTCTCGTCATCTGACCGCGGTTCAAAAATTGCGAGATCAGTCCCAAAAAATCCCTAGTGTTGTTTTAAAACAGGACGTTAATATAACTAAATTAATTACTGAAAAACATTCGAGCTTATCACTTTAAGTTGATGATATATTCAAAAGTGAAAAAGTGAACCAGATTAAAAATCAAAAAAATTAATTTTTATGACATCATCTAGCTCTTTAAGAAATTATTTATATTTTTGATGTTTTTATATTTATAAAAATTGAAGATTGCAATCATGATAATTTTTTTTTTACACTTGAATACTCTTTTAGCTGAAATGCTGTTTTAATAGTTTCAAAATTTAATTATAAATCATTAATGAATTAAATTAAATTGCGATTCCATTCCAGTTTCTCTCCATCTGTTAATGAGTTCCAGAATAAATGCGTCTGAAGATTAAAAAGTTAGAAATAATTCGAATAAAAATATCTGCTATTTAAAAAAGTCTTTTGAAATGTATCTTTAATTAAATTTTTAAAGATATTACATTAACAAAACGCTGATAAATAACAAACGTATAATGAACTACTCAAAATATAAGCCAATTATTAAACATTGTTTTAAATGGAAAACATGGATATAAGCTCATTATTTTGGTTCTCAATTTCGACTATGTTCTACCAATTAGAATTTTCTGACCACACACCTCCTAGTGACGCTATGTTTTTGTGCGTTTGAGCTTTTATGACTTATTTGCGAATGTAAATATAATAATAAATATTCCATTCGTAAGTAAATCCAAAATTAAACGATTTTTTAAAAGATCAAAACAACTTCCTATTCTTATTCCTATTTCTCACTTCCTATATCTTATGAAAGAAAATATAAAATTTAATAATGTGCATACTTACAAATGGCAAAATAAATACTTCTGGCTAACAAAGTTTGGTAAATAAATAAAAAGCACAAAACATTCATATTTAGAAAATACAAAAGTTTAAACGCGAAACGATAATAAAGATAAATTTTTATCTGCGTCATATAAAGCAAGAAAAAAGTAAAACTCATCATCGGACTTTAACTTTTAACAAACCCGTAAAAAAAAAGTAAGAGTAATAAAAATTTTTAAGTTTCTTTTAAGAAGAAAATTAATTGAATAAAACGCATTTCGTTCTTTTTTTTCTTTTAATTTTAAGAGATGTATGTTAAATATATTAATATTTAAAATCAAGATTGTGAAAAAATGTACATTTACATTTTTTATTTTGATTTATTTTGAGCGGTTTTTTTAAAAAATTTTAATCTTTTCCAATTTTTGTTTGTTTTCAGAGGATTATTTTTCAACAAAATTCACAAAAAAGTATCCTTTTTGTACTTTATGTGTTACAGAACATCTAGTTACTTTAACTCTGTAAAGAAACAGCATTAATTTGAATAATTAAATTTTTAAGAAGCTACAGTTAAAGAAAAAAGTATCTTGAAACGTTTAATGAGGAGCATGTCGCAATGTATTTTTATATAAAAACAGAACCCAAAGGGATTGTCTTACAATTGTATTAAGAATTAACTTTTTTTATAAAACTACGTTATTTCTATTTTTTTAAAATGCTGTTTCATTTTAAGGGTAAAGTTTTGTTTATTTCTTAAATATATTTTTTATTCTGTTGATTGAATAACTTATTATAAGTTTTTCCAAATTTTTATAAGATAAGTTTTATGAAATTGTATGTGTTAATTAAGAAGTTTTATTTGAAAAGCAGGCACACATTTTTTTTTTCAATAAACAGATCAAATGGTATGTTATAATAGAATGAGTAAAGGTGGCACTTATGATTTTGCATAAATTTCCAAGCTTGCCTTTAGCAGCTACTAGAATTAAAATTAATACTTGTCTTAAAAGTGATGTGTGGCTTTACGGCTTCTACTTTCATTGAATTAGAGGCCCACTGGCTTATTTATTAAATCCAAATGTGTTTGATTTAATAAAGAAAAAGATTTAAATCAATAAAGGAGCATGGAAAATAACCCACAAATTGATCATGATTGTTAAACCCCAAATGATACTAATGACCGAAATAAATTTGTGGTCTTTCCACTTCGAACAGGTCTGTTTCATTTTCCCCTCTTTCAAATTATCTTAATATTTTGAACAAAAACATTCGATGAAAATATCTTTATAGATTATATTTCCATCTACTGAAAATATTAAGATATTTCTTTTCAACAGAGTCAGTTATGTTCCCATGGTAGACATAAATTCCACCCCTGCAATTTAATTTGGGAACGCATTGCATATCTTGCAAGAGGAAACATGCCTAACAATATTTCTTATTTATAAATGGCGAGCACTTAAATATTAGATGATTTGCGCTGTTCAACATTTGATTTATGTGTTACTGCTTAGATCGACTCCACAGTTAAAAAAGCAAGATTGATATTAGCTTTGTCAATTTGAGGAGAGTATTACGGAGTTCTTGAACTCAAGGTTCTTAACAGGCGAGAGAGTAAGGCATGACAATGAAATTAATTAGCAAGTGTTTGTGCTAAATAATTAAAGGTATTACATAGGAGATTAAAATATTTTTTAAAGATATGAATCAATAAAAACTATTAAGAAAGTAATGTTTGCTTAGAAGCTGAAATTTAAATGTTTGGTTCTTCTTCTTTAAGAGTTAAATATTCCTCGCCTAATTTTGAAAAATATTCCTTTTCTTTCTCAATAAGGCAGACATATTAAGAGACTTTTGATCTATTTCAATATAATTATTCTAAAATGGCCCTTCATATATGGTGGAGACGCAATGATTAGCAAAAGAACTTGATTTTACATCGTAAAGTTGGGAGCATTTGTATGTTAAAAGAAAAAATACAACATCTATTAATTTTTCATCATTATATAGTTGCAACAAGTGCTGTAAGTTGCGATTATTTTGTTAGGAGACAGGATTGTCACTGCCGGCGCATTAATAGACGGACACTCTCGAAAATGACCGACATTTACAGGAAATCACTGGCGGCTGCAGGTATTTGTGCAACAAGATTTATCTCACTTCCAATAAGAGCCTTGAGCATCCCTTACGAGAAAGAATTCTTGGTAATATAACTTTGGTGATCCTAGTGGCCAAGAGATTGGATTACCACATTCAGTTTATTTAGTTCCAAATTATCTGATCACACAACATTTACTTAATATATCTAGAATTGGATTGCCGGAATGTCATTATGTGGGTATCATATCGATTGACGAATAAAATCTGGAGAGTCAATACAACTGCTATTGAATATTTAAGGGATTTTGTGACGTTCACTGGTAACAAAAGAGTAGTGAAACGTCCGCACATTCTCTTTACTTCTATGAAAAAGCTAACTTGCCAAATGTTGGCCAGCTGCACCGGTTAGACAAAGTTGGGAAAAAAACCCGATGTAGCGCACTCTGTCTCAAGAAGCGATCACATATTTCTCCACTAGTTTTTATTATTTATTTAATTATTGTTGTTTCTTATCTCCTCACCAATTCTGAATATGTGTTGAGCAACTTGGAACTATTATTCTAGATTATTATTAATATTATTTCGTAAATTCTAATCTCACTATCGCTCAAGATATAAGCGATATGTAACTAAAAATGAGCAATTGAAAAAAAAAAGTTAATGTTTTCAAATTGTTTTGAAATTTAATTTCTGCAACAGAAAGGAACATATATATTTGCATATTTCATATTTTATATTTTATATCGTCAGTATGCAATACACACTGCAGATGTTTTTATATGTGCAACTTTTTCTGTTAGAATTTACTTTTAAAACATTTGAACCCATTAACTCATTTTTATTTTTCATTATATTTGGTCACCTTTAGTTGCACATCGATGATTTCTCAATCGCTTGGATTAATTGTAAACTTTTTTGCCATACAATTTACAGGGAAATCTTAGTTTTTACACTTCATCAAAAATGTAACCCTAATGGAGATATTTATTACGTATTTCTATTATTAAAATTTCTTTGAAAGTAACGCATCAAATTCCCTGAAGATTCCTTTAATTTCTCTATTTTTTCGTTATTCTGTCTTTTAATGTAAAATGATCAATTCATTTCTTTAAAAATTGTTTCACTATTACAAAAAAAAATTATGATTAGAGGTTTGTCCTAAAACAAAATGATTTTGAATGAAAAAAGAAACTATAATTCAAAGCAAAAGAATTCACATTTATAATACAAAGCAAATAGCATCATTTGGTAAGAAATGTTAACATTTAAAAGCAACAATCGCAAACTAATTACTCCTACCCGCCGGAAAGAACACAGAATATTTTAAATGGCCGGACCGCCGCAACAGCAAAACTGATGGGAACTGTGGTTGAGTCTTAAGGGCCATCGCCGGCTGCCGTATAGCACTTTCCTAAGGAAGTACGTCACGTCATCGATGGGAGGAGCCAGACTCCCACCTTATCGTGTACCTACAGGGGTGGCGAGAACCAACCACCATGCCGGAAGTTTCTAATCCTCAATTACAAGGCGCCCCTCGTGGGAAATTTAAAAACAATGCATCGTTTTCAAAAACAAATTAATAAATTTTCTTCCAAAATGTTTTCATTTTTCGAAGTAGCGACACCATTATTTAAGTTTGCATTTCATCTAATGCCTAATCACTGATAATTAGTTTCAAGTTATCTAATAATACATTAAAAAAACACTTTAGAATATTAACATATGTAAATTCAATAATTGCTTAATATTTTATGCAACCAAAAATGTCACGCAATTTCTTTTTAAACTTCTTATAACTCGATGATCAGCAGAAAGCATAATTAAATTTTAAATCTACATTAGCATCTAAAGAATAAAAGTGAAAAATGCGTCACGATATTATTCTGTTCTTTCCAAACGTCCTTCTCTTGGCTGGATTGGCGAAGTTTGATAAGCTCATATTCAAAATTCATGGAGTCCTAAATCTTAAAAACAGCTCCTGTCTCGAGGTTATTTGGACTTTAGATAAAAGTTGACACTAATACCTTGAGAAATTTTTTTTAAATAAAGGAATATGTTCTTTTGACGTTAAGTATTTTTAAGATTGGAATATTGTTTTGAGAAATAACGGGGTATAAAAGGAAATTATTATATCTTTTCGTGTACATTTTACATTTTTTTTTTTTTTTTTACCAGAGGCGAATTTTTCTCATATTTTTTTTTCTAGTTTTAAGTGCCGAAGTGTCAGGTTTATTCAAAGTTAAAAACATTTATCAATGAATTACTAATTTCAGAAACATGTATTAGATTTTTGAAGCAGGGTTTTGGGGAGTTATTAATTGTTTTTATGTAGATATATGTTGCTGAATTTGCTTTCTGCTATTTAAATATTTTTAATCATAGGTTTTTGGTGAATGATCAAAAGGTTAGAAGAGTTTAGAATTGGATGGTTGATTAACCGACATATGATTCCAGTGAAATTTGCAAGTATTGCTAGGCTGGTGCAGTTCAAATTTTGTTGTTGTATATCAAATGTACTCTTATTACTGTATGCTCTAATGTACTCGTATTACTGTAACTTAAAAATTACCGTCTGATGCATCGGAAAGCAATTGTAAAATTATTTTATAAGGAATTTATTTAGAAATTAAATTTGAAGTTGTGTAAAGGGTTTAGGACACGGGCAAATTTCCCCAAAAATAGGAAGAGATAATATACATTCATAGCCTGAAACCTTGATTACAGTCAAAGAGAGCAAAACTATAATCTGGCATCTACGAAAAGAAGAAAAAATATTTAATATTGATGAAGATGAATGTGCATGTTATCACTCTACAAGACAGACTATTTGTCGTGGGATTACAAAATGTGGCACAGATACATTCTGGAGGGATGTAATATGTATATCTGAGCGATTATTTTTTTAAATTTTATATACAATTTAATTTAATTTTTTCAGTGATGTGGTATGTTATTCCATCATTCCGAAAAAAAATTAAGTACATCGATTCATGCGCTGTATTCGTATATGGAAAACAGAAACCTTCCTCAAACATCCGCAATAATCCAATAAGAATTCCAATTTGAAAAAGAATAAAAAGGAAGTAGAGAATTCAATAAGCCGGCTTCTGTTCTATACTCATATTGTAGTGTGCCGCATGAAAAATGTATTCCTTCCTCATACATCTCATGTAATATAGTAATAATTCCATTTCGTAAAAAAGAAGAAATCAGCATAACACTTCCTGTTCTGTTCTCATACATGTAAAGTTTCAGGTTCGTGACGCAATTCCACCGAAGAACCGTCGTGTAAGGGGGTCTGTTGCGCGTTAAATCCGTCATGACCAAACGTCCTTCCGCTGGTGTGGAGAGGGAGGTGCCAGCTCAGGTGTCGTCCTCGTCATCTGACCGCGGTTCAAAATTACGAGGTCCGCCCCAAAATAGTCCTAGTGTTGCTTCAAACGGGACGTTAATACAACCAAACCAAACCAAACCTCATACATGTAAAATAGAATCTTCCTTCATACATCTCGTACAAAACAGTAAAATATCCACTCCGTAAAGAAGAAAAAAATCAGTATACTGACTCATACTCTGTACTCATATATGACAAGCTGAATCATTCTTAATATATCTTAAAAAATCAATAACAATATCATTTCTAAAAAAGAAAATAAATAAAGAAACAATTTAATAAGCAGACTTTTGTACTATGCCTGTTTTATAATATACTGCATGGAAAAATGGATTCCGTTTCATACATCTCATATAATACAATAATAATTCCATTTAAAAAAAAGAAATCAGACACCGTTTCCCACTTCATTCTCATGCAAAAAATCTTACATAAAATTCCTTCCTCCACTCATCTTATATAAAATACAGTAAGAATAACATTTAGAGGAAAAAATACAACGAATTAAGTATGAAGGTTATTAAGCATTAAGATACCAATGACCTACTCTGACTGATTATTGAAAAATCGAATTTCTTCAGGGGTTCTCTTTTATTCCATTCAGCTCGATTCTATCGCCTCCTATCTTTCAGCATGCAAACAGGTGATCATCCTTCGATGAAACGAAATTTAAATCTGTATGGAGGATTTTCACGCTTAATTATATACGCAATATGATATGTATTTCGCCAATACCCCTGCAATTCAGTATATTAATTCAATATTCTATCGCCTTTAATGTGATAACCAGTGTGACATTCCAGTATAAGCATTCACTGCTAATGCGCTGTTAAATAAGATATTACTCACATTTATTATGCAACACATTTATTACTTGAACCAAAAGGAATTGGAAAATATATATGTGAATTATAGCAATTTATGAAATAAACAATGTGACACATTCAGTATTGCGAAGTCCAGCTAGAGACAACAAGTGAAAAATAAATTGAATATTAATATATTAATCATAATTGAAGAAAATGTTTTAGGAATGAAATATTTGTATAAGAAAGGAGAATTATTTGAATTTCTTTGTAAGAATGAAATAAATTTCTTCAAAATATTCTTGACCTAGAAATATAATATTGAGCACAATTAATTTTGGGTGAATTTTTTTAATTATTTAAATCTATGTGATAATAATTTAAACACCAAACAATTGTTTTTGCCTAAATTTTAGAAAAAAAATTATTGCAACTAAATTAGTATAAAAATGTATTTTTTAAAAAAGATTTTTAAAAATATTTTTTATTTTTTTGCGTATAGAAATTATTAAAGAGAATGTAATTATCACTCTTGTGCTACAATCCTTTCAGAAGTTATTGTTAAAAAATTTCAGAATTTCCTTCACGTTGTAATTAATCAAAATTTTAAGACAACATACTTTTACACTCCGAAATTATTTGTGCCAAATGTTGTCGCTCTAGTGAAAATATCAAGCACAAGAGCGCACCAACAATAAACACTGTTTCTAATATTTCTAGTAACAATTGCTTTTTAGTAAAATTTTTCAAAAAACATGACACAGTTTTAAAAGAAATTAGTATTATTTTTATAAATATTGCAATACGGCATAGGCAAATTTTTTTGCATATCCGTATTTTCACGGCAATAATCATTCTTATGGTTTTACATAAAATTGAAAAGGCTTTATTTTAACGCAATAGAATTTTATACACATAATTATACTATTTAGAAAACTGAATACTGTTTTAAAATCAATTATATATTTAAGTTAGTGGGAGTGGTCTCTACAAAACTTTCTCGCATGCAGGTGTCATCTTTGAGAAAGCCTTACATGGCATTGACGTACACTAGTTACGGAATATAAACTTTATCATTTTTATTGAATTTATCTTTTTTATTGAATCTTTCGTGTTATTCTTGGCAAGGCTTTTGGCGAATAATTCCTAGCAGGCGGTTAATAGTATCCAAAAACCGATTTTGTTTTTTAGACACGTTTTCTCAACCAATTAAAACCAAAATTTGACACAAAAATGCACTTGTAATCATAAAATTCAGTACTAAATTCATATATGTAAACCATTGGGTTTTTGAGTTATCGCGTTTGCATGTTTCTGAAATTACGTACCGACAGACAGTCATCCCATTATTGGATTTGGCTCAACATTTTACTGACGTTCTACACTATAAATGTTAAATTTGTGTACCAAATTTTATCTATAGATTTCTCTTCGTTTTGTAATTATCTTGTTAACTTATATTCGTACAGCCGAACAGACGGACTTCCTCTGAGCAAGTGGAAATCAGCAAACTTGGAGTAAAGACCGTATACCGGATTTCAAACGTCTTGCCTAAATCAGTTTTGATTATCTTTAACACAGACAGGCAGATGGACAGTTTTCAAAAATATGTTTTTCGAACTCAATAATGTCTAAAACGTGGAAATTCGACAAAATTTTGAGTTTGAATTTTTTGACGATTATTAAACTTTCTCTATACTATGTATATTAGAAAATAAATAAAAAATATTTTCTTTTGTTATTCGGTATTACAGAGATTGATATAATTATTAAAATATATATAAAAAATTTAATAAATCATTGTCGTTTAATCACTTTTATTTCCCTATTATTATACTGTATTAAGATATTATTTATAGTCTAAATATGATAAATTACTAAAACAATTCAAAGTTGATATTTTTTCTTCGAACATGCATTTTAAAATAAAACTTTAAACGCACACTTGAAAGAAAATGTTCATACATTTTTTGATTTAGTAAAAGCAACATTCTCATGTCAAACTGTCCCCACTTTTAATCTTTATATTCTTAAAAAGTAAATTTATTTTCATTAGTGAAGTATTCAAGTGCTACCCATTGTCAAAAATGGCGTCTTAATCTTAACATAATAGGCATCATTGATTCAGGACAAGAAAGAAAAATTATTAAATAAATGAAATGTTCTTATAAAAATACAGTCAGCTGCCAGATAACTTACTCTTCTGTTGAGATTATATTCCTAAAAAATTCTCGCATCCATTATTTTTCCCTTCTATTTTTTTAATTCTCTTTTTGCATTCTTTTATTATTACAATTCGTTTGAGCTTTTTCTTCCTTTTGTTCAAATCTTTTCTCATTCGTCGTTGCTCCCATCTTTCTTTTATAGTAAACACTGAAAGAGTTGCAGAAAATTCTTGGGGCGAAAATCATTTCGTTGAATTCTTTTTATTGCAACAACTTTCAGCTTTCTTTTAAGCCTTTCGTGGTAAAGAGATAAACTGAAAATACAGACAAGTCCATTTTCTTTTAATTCTACCATTTTTCGTTGAATTGTTTTCTCTAATAACTGATAGAAACGCCAGTTCTTTATTTAATAATCATGCGAAAATTCTTAAATGAAATAATAAATGAAAGAACAATGTATATTAAATTTCGAACTTAAATAATATTTCTGTTATAAAATTGTTCATATGCTTAAATGAAATATTTAATAGATGGAATTTTCTAATGAAACCGTAGTGAATTAAAATTGAAATATCATTACGATTATTTACAAAAAAAAGTAAGTGTGGTTGGATTAAAAATATTATCGTGTATGGAAACGATGCTCACTGAAGCAAAATCGCATTTTCATGAAAGATCTACAACTGACAAACCTGTTTAAAGTTCAAATTTAATTGGATATTTTCCAATTTATATGTGTGTTAATTTTTATATATGGCATTAAAAATCTCAAAAATCTGATATTACCGACTGCTGATTCTATTTCATTTTAAAATGTAATGTTGATTACTGCTTATGTTCTTGAAATAGATTTTTTTTCCGTTCTTCAATCCCTTATACTTACTACTATTTTTAAAATTAGGAACAAAAATTATAGTGCTTTGGTGAAAATATTTCTTAAAATCTGGTTTATAATAAGTATCTCTTTATTTAAAATTTAAATTTCTGTAATTATATTGGTTTATTTCTTTATTTTTAAATTTCTAAACAAATGCATGGCATGGCATTAGACATTTTTAAAGTATGAATACTCGGATTTTATTTTTAAATCATATATGAAGTATTGCTGTAATAATTTTTTCAAGCATTAGATTATTCGAGTCATTTAAAAAAATTCACGTGGATTAAAAAACAAAATGACATGAATTGTACAATTATTGCAAGTAAAATACACCGTTGATACTCTAAATTAATACACATTACAATATTTATTTAAATATTTATAAACTCAATCTACATATACACATTCATTTAAATTTACAGGATCTAATGCAGCTAAACTATCTAATCATGTAAATCAAATTTATTCTACAAAATGAATAATGCGGCTGTTATGAAACACAGTTATCTATATCTATATCTATACTTATAATAAAGCTCAATGTGTGTGTGTGTGTGTGTGTGTTGGCGCTCTACAGACCAGACCATTCAACCTACAGCTACCAAATTTGGCACGTGTATACCTTGGAGGCCGGGAATGTGCACCTGGGGGTTATTTTTTCGAATTTTTAACTAGAATTTTATTTATTTAAAAATTAAGCGAAATTTTGACGTGTTTCTGCTATAACTGCCGAAAATATTACCGCACAAAAAAGATTTTTACATGAAGTTAAAGATCAAAAATTTATCTTTTAAATGATACTACTGTTTTAATCTTAAAATTAAATTTCTATTTTTAATGAATTTTTAAATAAATATTTTAACTATGTTTTTCAATAATTTTTTTCGTCAAAAATAAAAATGAGGATTAAGCACGTTTCGCATTCATGAGAAAAAAATAGCTTTTTTCAAAGTGTTGCCATCACATTGATTAAAGCTCTAACTGAAAATTAATTAAATCTTTTTGGAAATGAAATCTGCAAAAATATAATTTTCGGCTAGTGTCTGTAGGAAATGAAACAAATATGAAATATTATTTTTTCTTAAAAAACAAATTCAAGAAAAATTATTTTATGATCTTTTACACTCTCTATAAAGGATGTTTATTCAGTTCCGGATCCATTTTGATATTTAATGACTCATAAAATAATGAAGATGTAAACAAACTTATGGCATTTATTGATGGAATAACTCATATATTTTCCTTTTCAGGTTTGATTATTTTTACTTTTGTAAATATCGTCTGCGCGTGTTTTTAATTTCAGATAATTTCATTTTCCAGTCTAAATATCTGTACTTTTCTAAATATCGTCTGCTTATTAATTGCATTTTTCTCTCTTTTGTTTTTGGCAACTATTGAAATGTTATGTTTACTTTTGATGTGTTAATTCTATGTAGTACTTTTGTATGTAATGTTTTATTCGATCGGATATTAAGGAGAATGCATATACCACAAGAGAAAGCACAGATTTCATGGTGGTCATAGAGTTAATTTCCAATCAACTAAATCACTGACTTTTAAGAGTTAATTTCAAATCACTTAAACTGACTGATTTATGAAGATTTGAATATCACTATTCAATAAAAAAAGGATAATTTTAGATTTTTCATCGATCGTTTCAAAGAAAATACGCCAATCAGCGCGCAGGTTTCTCAAGATTAATTAGCCTAAGATTATGAAAATGGTGAGTTTTTCTAATTTTTAACATTTAAAACTTCATAAATAAGTCTTAGTTGATCGTGGAAAATAGAAAGATTCATTCATTTATTTAAAATTTGGTGTGTCCAGAATATTTATCAGAACATGATACCTTACTGCATTAAATTTAGACTTCATAATTTTTGAAATATATTTATAAGCAGGAACAAAACATGATTATTGATTTCATTTCAATCCTTTTGAAAGCAAAACTAAAAACTGAATTTTATACTGAATCTCAGAAATTTTTGTTGAATTATTGTTTGAGATATTACATAAACTATGAAAAATATTTTGTAGTTAACATAAGACTTAAATACCGAGCGATTCTGTTTGCAATACTCATATTCAATAATAATAATAATTAATAAATAACAATAAAGATGATTAATAAAATAAAACGCTTGGTTTTATTAAAAAATATCTTAATATTAATTGCAATTTCGTCATTTACATTTTTAATTAAAGTTGAAGTTTTACCGGAAATGGCAACAAATTAGCAAAATATATATAGTAAATTGAACGAAACGATATAAACAATATAAGTTTGGTATGACTATCAAAATTTGAAGATTAAAAATGTTTTGTTTGAGAATTCTTTAAGAGACCAGTTACTTAAAATATTTAATTGAAAATTGTAGCGAGCGGTAATACTGGCGAACCGGCTGGTCGCCAAAGGCGGCTAGTTATTAATAAATTATAAATTAAATATGTGAATGTATTCGAAATAGTATTTTCAAATATTATTAACAGATTGGAATGGGCATGATAATATAATGACGGAAACCATTTATTTGCACGTACGTTAAAAAGAATGTTGATGTCCTATTTAATGGATAGATTCATTTATTCCACGGAAAATATGAGATTTTTCGTGCATGAAATTAAATATGAAAAAAATTATGATACCATATTTAATGGATACATACCTTTATTCTACGAAAAATAGGAGATGCATTTCGCAAAATTCAATCAAGATGTATTCAAAAAGCAGAATTTTCAAATACTCTGAAACTCAAGTTTTCAAGAAAAATAAGAAGTTTGCAAGCAGACAGCAAAGTGCTAGATAGAAAACAGCTCAGCATAAGCAGCTAGACAGCTCGCTTCGCGATCAACCCACTCCAAAGATAGAATTCACTCGACTCGTGCGTTCGCCTCTGCTCTAACAAGGTATCGAAATTCCTAGAATTATATCTGATTGTCGAAGAGATATTGGGTTGCATTTTTCAAAAACAGATTTGTCGCCAATGCAAGGATCATTAACCTAGCACCCATTCAACACCCACTATGAATATTTGTAAGTATCCCCTCTTACTAAGAAATTAACTCCACCGGAAATCAATGCTACTTATTAATTAAATAATACCATATGAATCGAAATAAACACGAATATATTATTCATATAATGATTTCATAAGCTTTAGGAGTCCTCAACAAATTTATTCTCTCCTTTGATGGGTTTAATTATGTCTTAATGAAGTAATTGTGTGTATATGATAATTTATATTTCAGGATTACATATGCGATTTTTTAAAAAAAAATCCAGATTAAAGACTTATGTAGTTGCAATGACTTTGTTTTTTTATTTCTAGGTGCATTTAGTAGTGCATTTCTTTGCATATGATGATAATTTTGCTTAGTTTCAGCTTTAAAAAATTTACATAAATTAATTTTTTACCATCAATAACATTTTTTAAGCGCAATAATCTATTTAAATAATTTTATATTTAGCTAAGTACTTTTCAATTATATTTATTTAAATTTAATTCATATTTAAATCAAAATAATATTTTTAGTTAATTCTAATATTTTTTGGAAAGGTCTAACGATGTTTTTAAAGGTCTAACGATTAGTTAAATATGGGGACCTAAATCTTTACCTTCATTAGCTACAAAAATTCAGTACATTTTTTTTTATTTTTTCATGTATCAAAATTTAATTCAAACAGAATGAATTTAATTTGTTCACTTTTTTTCCCTCTTATCTTCTAATTTGACCTTTTTTTTTCGTAGCAAATAATGTTTTCAGAGCACCAAAAATTAATTGGGTGGATAATTTGAGATAAATTAGCTGAACTGAGTCTTAATCCCAAAAATGTTTCAAACTAAATTAAATAAAAAAAATAATAGCTAAATTAAAGTTATTCTACACCAGTCGCCTTTGGAGACCAGCTGATTTAAAAGGCATATTGCTTATATTGAATTTCAAATCGTTTATGCCCATTATACCGCCATATTGTCAGACTTTAACTAAGTTTTCTTTTAATTGTCTTGGATAAGTTTTATTCATTATGTACATGGAGCTTTTCAATGTAGGTCAGTACCATAACATCACAGCGCTATTAGTAATTTAAATTCATCGATCTTTCAGATTTCATGATTCCCTTTTTAATTACTCTCATAAACTACACAGATATTAAAAATAATACTTCTACTCTAGCTTTAAATCTTACCATTGAAAAGCTTCATTTTTTTTCTTACCATTGAAAAGCTTCATTTTTTTCTTACCACTGAAAAGCTTCATTTATTTTTCTTACCATTGAAAAGCTTCATTTATTTTCCTTACCATTGAAAAGCTTCATTTTTTTTCTTGCCATTGAAAAGCTTCATGTACATAATGAATAAAACTTATCAAAACTTATTAACAATTAAAAGAAAACTTAGTTAAAGACTGACAATTTGGTGGCATAATGGAAGAAAATCCCGCGAACACATTTATGATGAAACAATAAAAATGGTTTGATTATCCAGGCAACAATGCAATCAATCCGTTGTTAGAAATTATGTAAAAAATATTTTTAAAAAATGCCAAAATATCAGGAAATGTTGCCCGCCTTTCAGATTGGCATGCATAAACAGAAAATTTTTCTTTTAATTTTGAAAAGGTATGAAATTTATTCTTGTGAAATACTATTTTCTGAAATTATCGCGGAAAAATATCAAAATTCAGATTATTTATTAATTAATTAAGATTTTGATTTAAATTTCCAGGTTTAGTTTAATTATTAAATAATTAAAATTTTGATTTGAAATTTTAAAAAATTGCTCCGATGTGCACATTTTTATCCTTATATATGTACCAAATTTGATAGCTGTAAGTCAGACGGTCTGGTTTGTAAAGCTCCAATGCACACATTCCTCTCTATTATTATTAGTGACTAGCCGCCTTTGGTGACCAGCCGGTTCGCCAGTATTACCGCTCGCTACAATTTTCAATTAAATATTTTAAGTAACTGGTCTCTTAAAGGATTCTCAAACAAAACATCTTTAATCTTCAAATTTTGATAGTCATACCAAACTTATACTGTTGTTTAGATCGTTTCGTTCAATTTACTATATATATTTTGCTAAATTGTTGTCATTTCCGGTACAACTTTAATTTAAAGTGGAAATGATGAAATTGCAATTAATATAAAGATATTTTTTAATAAAACCAAGCGTTTTATTTTATTTATCATCTTTATTGTTATTTATTTATAATTATTATTATTGAATATGAGTATTGCAAACAGAATCGCTTGGAATTTAAGTCTTATGTGAACTACAAAATATTTTTCATAATTTATGTAATATCTCAAACAATGATTCAACAAAAATTTCTCAGATTTAGCATAAAATTCAGTTTTTAGTTTTGCTTTCAAAAGGATTGAAATGAAATCAATAATAATATTTTATTCCGGCCTATAAATATATTTCAAAAATTATGAAGTCTACATTTAATGCAGTAAGGTATCATATTCTGAGAAATATTCTGGACACACCAAATTTTAAATAAATGAATGAATGTTTCTATTTTTCACGATCAACTAAGACTGATTTATGAAGTTTTGAATGTTAAAAATTTAGAAAAACACAACATTTTCATAATCTTAGGCCAATTAATCTTGAGAAACCTGCGCGCTGATTGGCGTATTTTCTTTGAAACGATCGATGAAAAATCTAAAATTATCCTTTTTTTATTGAATAGTGATACTAAAATTTTCATAAATCAGTCAGTTTAAGTGATTGATTTAGTTGATTGGAAATTAACTCTTTTTATTTAAAATATTAGTGTTTTAAGAACATTTTGTAATTCGTGATTTCCACAACAGAAGCTTTATGTAAAATCAAAAATTCGTTATTTATTAGAGCATTTATTGAATCAAGTTACATAAAAATCATTTGTGTTCGTGCGTCAACAAAAATAAAATGCAGACAAACTTATTATGAAACTAAATCTTATTAAATTATAGATAATATTATCAAATTTATATCAACTTATTTTCATTCAAAATTCTAGCATCGTTTTTAAATAAAAAATTAAAAGTTCCAAAAATATCACTGTTGCCAATCTGAATTTCACAACTATTTACAAAATAAAATTTATAATTATTAAAATAATCGTTTGCTACTTTTAAATAAAATATTTACGATTTATGTCGCAACAGATGTGTGTCTTACTAAAGGTTTACAAATTAGCTGTGTGGCCCTGATTTGAATGGATATCCTATTCATATTAAACAAAACTGACCTTAAAATAAAACTGATTTATTGGATTAATAATATAGAGAGTGTAAAAGATCATAAAATAACTTTTCTTTAATTTATTTTTTAGAAAAAATAATATTTCATATTTGTTTCATTTCCTACAGATACGTGCCGAAAATTATATTTTTGCTGATTTCATTTCCAAAAAGATTTAATTTATTTTTAATTGGAGCTTTAATCAATGTAATGGCAACACTTTGAAAAAAACTATTTTTTCCCCTTGAATGCGAAACGTGCTCGTGCAGCTTAAATTTTATTTTTATTTAGTACGAAAGAAATTGTTGAAAAATATAGTTAAAATATTTATTTAAAAATTCATTAAAAATAGAAATTTAATTTTAAGGTTAAAACATTGGTATCATTTAAAAGATAAATTTTTGATCTTTAACTTCATGTAAAAATCTTTTTGTGCAGTAGTATTTTTGCAAGTTATAGCAGAAACACGCCAAAATTTCGTTTAAATTTTAAATAAATTAAATTCTACTTAAAAGTTTGAAAAAATAACCCCCAGGTGCACATTCCCGGCCTCCAAGGTATACACGTGCCAAATTTGATAGCTGTAGGTTGAATGGTCTGGCCTGTAGAGCGCCAACACACACACACACATTGAGTTTTATTATAAGTATAGATTATATTAATACAATTAACTTTATCGGAGAGTCACAATTCGGGGGGAAAAGTGGTATCTTCACAGTTAAAAAATATCTTATAAATAATTATTTTGTGTTAACAGCAATTTATCTTAACATTCCTTGGCATGAAGTCTCGGGATGGATGAAAGAAAATAACGGAAGGGTTGCTAATTCGATGATTTTCCTGGGTGTTATTTTATGAAGGTTCAATTTCCGACTAATGAAGATATCAATCAAATAATTCGTATAAATTTACTTCCAGCAAATCCACAAAAGATTAAAAGAAAAAAACTATTATTTAATGGAATTGAAAAATTAGGGGCAAATCCTTTTACTACTGGAATCAGTTTACCTTTCTGGAATTTTCTTTTTTCTTTTCTAAATGATTAAGAAAGAAAAATAAGAGCTTTCGTCGTAAAGAGTGACAAAGAATAGAGAGGAAAAAAGTATATCGGCGCCTTTTAAATTAATCCCCGTGACATGCTGAAGTCGATGTTTGCTGAAGTTCGCCCGACGACCCCTCTATGCTCGAAAGGAAAATTCTCTTTTCCATCTGAAAGAATGATTTTTTTTTTTTACTTTTTTTGATTAACAGTAGTTATTTTTCTTTGTCACACAAGTCGATCTCTTTTTATTACTTTCTCTTACAATGAATATAATACAAAGGGAAAGTCCTGAGATGGTCAAAAAAATACGAGCACGAGATTTACTGTGTCAAATTTTGGTCTAAATCGATCAGAAAAAAAGGTGTCCAAGACACAATTCATTTTCCTTGTACTTGTGTATAAGCCACATCCAGTGATGAATTGCCAAAGATCTCACTCTTACAGGGTGTTCCATAACTGTTGTTCGTCAACAGCACATAGTTAATAATATTCGAGTACATTCATTAGAGAGTATTCGAGAAGGTTTCAAGGAGACCACTCTCACTGGTTTTAATTTGATTTTCAAAATCTTCATCAATGGATTTTCAAACTACATTATCTAGTCGCAAATCGAATCATCTGTATGATTTTGGATCGATAAAACATTGCCAATGCCAGCTTCTGTTTTTTTTCCCCTAAATTTTTTTATAAGAAAAAAATAGATTTTGTTGGAAAATATTGAATATTTTTTATCCAGTATTCTTAATTTCTAGATAATTTTTTTTACAAAACCGCTTTAATTTTGTTTTTAAATTTCCTTTTTTGAGGTGATACATTCATTTATGTTTTTGCATAATGTATCATTTAATGTTATTTTACGTCTTTAAATGCTACTTTCTCCAATTCTAAATATTGGTAAAATCTTTTTATCAAAAGCCTCATTATTAAATTCTAGTGCATATGATTGGCTTAAATTTGGTATAAAAATTTAACAATATGTCCTGAAGTTCCTGAATTACAGAATAAGCCTGTTTATTTAAAAAGATTTTTTTTTTAGCATTATGATGGAAATTACTATAATAACATTTAATGAACAAAAAAATTGTACTCAAAACAGATGTACTAATTGATTGTTGCTGGCAACTTTTTTCACGATTATTGCGTAAAAAGGAACATAGGTGTAAAAATAAAATCAAATGTCACAATCATTATATTTGTTGTGGTTGGAAGAAATTGCGATTTCATGAATATTTTTTTAACTAATCTAAGATTTTTTTGCTTAAAAAAGCGATAATGAGTGGAGAAATTTATAAGATGGATGCATT
>JAPMOR010082580.1:15674-28180 GCA_026543865.1 Argiope aurantia | reverse complement strand
CTAAAACGTAGTCTTTGCCCTAGTTGGCGCTACTAAAACAAGAGACATACCCTCGGATTAAAATCACTGACTTCGTTAGCAAGCTTGTCCATGGCAAGTGCCATTAAAAGCAACAACAGCAAATATGTGATCAATTACTTCGTGTTACAATTTTAAAAAGAATAAAAAAAATTAACAAAGGTATGGTCATATTATGTTACATGAAAGTAATCTCGAAACATATTTATTGATTCAAAATCCTTCAAATTGTTGAACATTAAGTTAGTATCATTGGATACTGACACCATCTGTATCACAATTAGATATAAGTAGCCTTTAAATATGCATGTTATTATCACATTTTGCCTGTAAATAAATCAGAAGTTAAAATAATAATATATAACATTAATTTTTTTCTATATGGACGAGATGAATTTATCTATAAATATGGCCATTTGGAAGTTATTACACCATAACTCGAAAGAAGTCGATATTTTCCTAATTAGAAAATAATTACTTAGGAAAATTAACATGTTAAATTTTAGAATACCATCTGCCTAAGTTGTTAGAAAATAATGTAAAATGATGTAAACAGACTATAAAACTTTATTTTTTTAAAGGTAGAAGAGCTTAGTGTAAAAAAAACAGACAAACTTGATTTATTAAAGATTTTTTTTAATTACATCTATATAATTTGACATCAATAATAAATTGTATCATTGCCTTTTTTTCATACATTCAAAAATTATTAATTACACAAAATCGTATTTCATTATATGGCAGTTTGATTACATATTCAACATCAAAAATTGTATACTTAGACAAGAAATTCCACGATAATATTTTCAAAAGCAAATTATACGAAGGGTGATCCAAAAAAAAATTACAAGGCAGAGGTAAAATGCTTTATCAACAATAAACACATGATACAAATGGTAATTAAGAAAAATATGTAGAGGTTACATTTCTACATAATCACCAAACCTGTTGAGGCATTTATCACTCCTCTAGATCAACTTGTTTAACCCCTCTTGGTAATAACCAGGTCCTTATCTATTGAGTCAGTTCTAAGCACCTTTTTCAGCATTACCGTCTGATATGAATCTTGTTTCGGATAAATCTTTCTTCAATGTCGGTAAAAGGAAATAGTCACTGGGAGCCAAATCGGGGCTGTATGTAGGGTGGCTCCAAAACTTCCACCTAAACGTTTGAAGCAATCTCTCTGCCCCCTTTAAAAGAATGACACCAATTCGCCACCTGTTGTCTACTCATTGCTTCCGACGGAGACACATTCTTGGTCCATAGAAATCGTATCACGGCACGCACCTCTGTGTGAGACCACTCCTCCAGACGTCTTGACCTTACTGTCGCTGTTTCAAGTCTCAATACTATCTGCTCGAACGACTGGTCTATGACAACTAGAGCCATCTATATCCACTCTGGGTAACAATATTCCCATCCACAATTTCTGCTTTCCAAATGCTGCTGCTTGTAAACTTTTTTTTGGATCACCCCTCGTAAATAGGGAATTAGATCAGCAGATTATGCGAAGCTGACTTAATCGAGTAAATTTAGAAGCAGTGCTTACTCAGAAATCGTGCTTTAGAAATATAATTGCTTATAAAAAACATTTTATTTTTAGATAAATTGTTTTAGATAATTTTAGATTATTAGATTTAGATTTAAATGAATGCACGTGATGTACATGTTGAAACATAAAATAATAGACTCTATTCCATTTTTTGCTCCATGCATTATTTTTCCACGATACTTAGCACTGAAACATCGAATATTGCATTGAAAATCAATTTTTGATCCTTTGTGAAGTTTCCAAACAGTTAACTCGCGAAGTCTTCCTACGATACACACCTTTACATGATGTATTTTCTTCTATCTATCTATCTATTCTATCGACAATTCTCTAAGAAATCTATCTTCTTCATACCATTTTCCGAGTAAATTTCATTTGAAAAAAATTTGAATCTAAAGAGTAGATGATCGTAAATTCTTCATATAATGGCGGAGTTTTATAGCCTATGTATTAGACATGTTTGGTCATAGAATTTCTTAATTCACTTGAGTTACCTGTCAACGAGAAAGAAATAAAGTTTTTTTGAAGGAGTTGAAGAGTATGATTAATCCATTATATTGTTTAACATAATCTGACACCATGTAATATTTTCGAAGCAATCACTCTATATTTTATTATCAAAATTATATCTTTATTCCACAACTTACAACATCGCGCGCCTTGTCGCTGGGAGCTGCTCTCTTGTTCTATTCTTCCGCACTCACCGAGAGGCTGGAATACAGAGTCATGCTGTACTTCGGTGCCATTGGATGATTAACCGAGATGAAGTACACGTCACATTTTGGCGAGCTCTCTGCGAGAAAATTAGAACGATCGCTACAGAGTGCATTTAGGCTTCTGTGACCAAAAATTGCATAATTTTAAAATTTATATTACCTTATTGAGAGGTTTTCGTAATGGATAACGTTAAAATATATAAGCATTCTTTTTTCAAACAGAAGAGTATCTCGGCATGAGTAAATTTTTGTAAATCTTATTTTTATAAAAGCAAATTACAAAAAGAAAAAGAAGTCAAAAAAGTTATTATAATTAGAGTGGTAAGAAGGAATTTGAAGGAGCGATTAGCTCAACCAGGGCTTATTGTTGCAGTCGTATGGGAAGCTTGACTTTCAATGAGATAATGGACTGAGAAAGCTACTTGAGCGCATTCTGAACATGCATGCCATGGAGCATATGAGAAGAGAAAAGGGAGAACAGATTATAAAAACAATCCCCTTCTTTTCATCTAAAACGAACTGAATCAATATGTAACAATTTTCGATAGCAGTGCTATTTCTAGTGTTAATTACAAATGAATTGCAATAAATAAAAATGAATGTTATGACTAAAAGATTTAGCATATCTAGCACATCTATTAGTAAAAACTCCATCCATTCAGTTATCATATTCTTAAAGTTGCATATTAAATATGAGCAATAAAAAACATGTCCTATAAAAATTTAAAATATTTACAATTTGAAATCTGCATTGCATATAAATATGTGTATTTGTATCACTTACTTATCTTTCAATTGATTTCAAAAACTTGTTCTCAAAACCGATTGAATAAATTGATGTGTATTCTTCAAGAAAAAAATTGAATTCACATTACATTCTTTAGTAACAAAAGCATTCGTGACCTTAAACCACTGTGTTTGTTTGATAAACAACCGACTTGGGCAAGGAGGTGAAATATACGATGTTGTTCCTTAACAACAAATTAATTTTCAAAATTCAGATTAAATTTATTACATAGAAGATTTAGCTTAAAGTTCACTATATTATTCCTATATTGGTTGTCTTTCTCCTTTGTGTTTTTATAATAAAGTACTTATTTGCAAACGACTGGCAATGATCCTCAATGAACAATTTAATTAAAGACTGGATGAAGGTCACGTGTGCTTTGATATTATAAAAGTATCAATAATAACAGAAAACAATTACGAATATTACTTTCCTTCTGCTGTTTAATTATCAATTTGATTCATATTACATATAGTGACTGACAATTTTTCACCATTTTCTCTATGAAAATCTGTTGAATTACTTTACAAAAACACTTTATACCTTAAATTTTTATTAAAATATTGCCAATACGAATAATAATTTTAATACCTGATATATTTTGATACGTTCACATTTTTTATAACTCTTATCAGTTATATGTTGACACAAATGCATTCAGTTGAAAGTTTTGAAAATTTATTCATTCCAGAATCATATGCAGGTACATTTTAATGACATATTAAAATTTATATCAAAAACAATGAAATATTTTTTTTTACATTGACTTTCTTACATATATTTTATATGAAGTTCCCTCATATGCAGTCGTATATATTAGAAGCAACATAGGATATAATCATATCGATAAAATCAAAAAATAACACTTTAATAGCACAGATAAATAATTATAATATATATGCTTTTTTTTAAAAAATTAGAGCATTGATAAATAAATTGATGACAATTTTATTTTAAGCAATGCACACTTATAATCCTCTTCAGCCGAAAGAAGATAATTCGAATAAATGCAAACACTCTCTGCTATGAATATATGTTCTTTTTTCTAGAGTAATAACATTATTTTGACAAAAAAAAAGATGAAGGTCGCCAAATATTTTCTAATTAGATGAAAATAATTGATAAACTCATGGAAAATTGAAATTATATGATTTATAGTTTTGAGATCAAATACTAGTTAGTTTTTCGAGTATATTTGAGAGATGAACAAATATCATGATGCCGGGATAGCCTGGTTGGTAGAGCATTGGATTATGCGTTCGAAAGTACGCTCTCCGTGCGTGGTGGCGGTTGGAGCACGCATAAATATGTCGTGGTCACAGAACTCTACATGTGGAGAGTAACACCACTCGGGATACTGGGTCAGAGGTGATCGTTCTCTGGTTCAAGTTTCAGTTTAAGTTACGATCTGCGGATGAATGAATGAAGTCCACCCCGTAAAAAGGATTGCGACGCGTGAGTAGCTAAGACGTACTCTTGGTTCTAGATGGCGCTACTGAAAAACAAGAAACGCACTCCTGGTTTTAAATCTCTGACTTCGTAAATAGGCTTGTCTGTGACGAGTGCCATTAAAAACAACAATAGATACGAATACCATGATTCATATAATTATAGCTCGTATGTAGCCATCGTCAGAAAGTAGATTTCTTGTGGAGATGTCAAATTATTTTTACTTATTTTGCAATTTGCTGAAACAAGATATGAGGACAAGGATTTCCGTTGTTGACTGATAAGAGGACATTGTATTCCTTAATTTGTTGCTTGAAGACTTTAATATAAATAAAAGTATTCAATAGGAAATATTTTCTAGTGATGTCTGTGTAAAAATTGCCAAGAAATACAGAATTTATCTCATCCAATTATTTTTATTTTACTACATAACAAAACACTATATAAAATTGTCTTTATAGTTTACATCTATTAAAAAACATTTTTGTATAGTAAATAATATTTCTTTTTTAAAATATATTAGTGTAACTACAAAATTCAAAATATTCTTTTTGATAAAGTGTATTTGTTTGTGTAATCAATGTGGGGTGATATATCATCTATTATTATGAACAGGAACCATAAGTCGGTTCCTACATTGCGTGTCCGTATCTAATCGGAAACTGCCAGTGAAATGTAATCTCATATGATATATTTTCCAGGTGTTAATTTCTAATACATCTCTCTGCATCTCTTTTTCTGCATTCATCAATGAATAATGGATTATTCGAAAAGAAATACCTCAGCATTAAAGAATAAATCCTAAAAACAAAAGTTTTAGTTCAAAAGATATAAATTAAGTCCAGTTACAAGAAATGGCATTTTCTCCAGTTTGATTAAAATGTGTTATCAGTCAAATCAGTATTAGGAAACCTGTTTCCATCATCAATGTGAAAATCTTTCTTAATCACCTTATCTTTAATTTCTATAGAAAAATGAGACTCCACATATGCGACACTGAAATCCACATATGTTTATCTAACTGAAATTTATTTACTTTTTTTAGTTATTTAACAGAATGGCTTTCTTGAAGAGAGTACTTACTGAGAGAAGCAATAGTGATCATCAAAAGAGTAAAAAATCAGCTTTGACACTTTAATGAATCTGCACATTTTACTGCACAACTTCATGAGCCTGAAAAGAATGTATATGTTAGTAAGAGAGCAAGTTATTAATTCCCTATTTGCATGATCGCTAGCTATTAGAGTATTAAACAATGTCAAATGATTTTAAAACGAAACGAAATGTAATTAATATATTACTTTAAAATGACAATATATAATTTAACCCACAAAATAGCTCGATAAATTTCATTAGCCCACGAATATCACCGGAAACAGCAGAAACTTGATTTGACTTTCAACCCACGAAAATCGCAGAACAATGGTAAACAGAATCAGGTAAAGCGGCGTTTCACAAAATGTTACTTATATATACTAGACAGCATCATTGCTCCACGCTGTACAAATCCCATCTCGTTATTGCTACTAATATCCACCATTGCATTTTTTTTCACATATCAAGAATATGTGTATTAATATGTTCGTACAGCGTATACGTTCAAACCAGAATTTTAGTAATTTTGCAAACAGAAAACGAAAGTCTGGCCGTTAGTGTGCAAGCGCAGGTGATAGTTGGAAGACTCAAAGATGTTGATAAATGAGATATCACATATAATTTTATTACAAAAATGTAGATCTACATCGAATCAACTACATCAAAAATCCAAAGGCGCATCTAGATAATTATGCATCATTGTGCAGTATGTGTGTGATAAAAAGAAATTTGGTATGTCATCTTGCTATAATTTTTTTTCTTCTAACATATCTTATAATTTGAAGCTAGCCATGTCATAATTTGGGCTAACCATGTTATAGCATATTTTGAAGCACAAAATACATATGGTGTCAGATCGAAGTCCTGATCGGAGAGCTATTTTTGGCCTGCTCAGCAGCGCCACTGATGGAATCAACCAGAGTTAGTGGTTAATCAGAGTGAATTGGATGCTAGACTCCATATCGGACGAACATCAGAAAAGTCTAAGAAAGAACTAAATTTCAAAGACGATGTCGTTTATGTTTTTATTCTGTAATATATTTACTTTATTATTGTTTTCATTTCATATCATAAGTCGAAATCTGTAAAATCTTTCATATCTATTAAATTTATACAATTCCGTAATCGTGATTATAATGCCGCCGGATCGGAGAGCTGTTCCCGGCCTGAGGGACTCAACCAGAATTAGTCAATTGGACGCTAAACTGGAAAAGAAATGACGATCGACGAAGAGAAGAAGTCTCTTAAAATGAACTAAATTTTAATGATGATGGCAAGTTATGTTTTTATTCTCTAACATTTTTACTTTATTTTTGTTTTAATTTCATATCATAAGTCCAAATCTGTAAAAACTTTTACATCAATTAAACATATAAAATTCAACAATCGTGTGTAATGCCGCCGCCCACCCCTACATATATAAATTGCCGTAAAAATATTTTTAGGGGATATATAATTATACGGCATTTGTATGTGTATAATAAATTGGGATGTGTATCTAATATTGCAGCATAAGTATATGTGCCGTATTGCCATAATATCTTTTAATATTATAAATGAAAATGTTTGAAATAATGAAAAACCATAATATTTGGGAATTATAATTTCTGCTTTTTAGTACTATTTTTTTTAATGTAAACAAAAAACATTTAATTCCACAGGATACATTTTCATTCTATAAGTAATATCTTGATATAGGAGTAACCGACAGAATCTCCCGAATAATTCCGATAATCTCTATTCTACATATAAAAATGCTTGCATTTAAATTCAGATTATTATGCATAAGTACACCAGTTCCTAATTGCAATGAATTCTATGTACACAACGACAGGGGGGAAAAGTTTAGAAGGATATTTAATAATTTTATTTAAAATACTTTGTAAGTATTCATTTTGTAGTGAGATATCTTTCTGAAACCTATGAAAACTTCGTTTATGTGCTTCATTTCTGTACTCCATCAAAACGAAATTTTGTTTTTATTGAATCGTTTCGTTTGGAGACGAAGCAGATAAAATATTGCTTTGCTTTATTTTTATTTTGAATATCCGGTGATCTATTTTTCTTTTTGTGTTTTTATACTGCATTGTATTTCAGATTAGACTATTAATCAATTTTGTTTTATTCCTTTTATTAACGGAAGTTTTCTAAAACAAAATGATGGGAAAAAGTCGACCTCAGGATGCATATTTCCCGTTCAACTGCTTGTCTGTAAACGTCACAAAGTGCTTATGTAAAACGCCACAAGGAGGCACTCTCTGCTCAAGGGGAAAAAGAGGTTCTACAGTATTATTTTGCTTTAAAAAAAATTAGTTTCACAAAATTACATAATGGCTAATTTAAAGCAAACCATCAGCAAATCAACCATGTTTACTTTTTTTAACGGGAGAAAGTTCAAATGCACTAACCAAAGAAAACTTTGTAATCACGAAGCGATTGCTAATTTATTTTTATTTTTCCTAAATTCTTTACCTAGGTGGTATTATAAAACTTTTAACTAATCTTGCTGAACTTTCTTGATCCATTCAAAATGTACTTTAAAAACAAAACTTTGAGTTGAATAACTTTACAAAGCCCGTATTTACAAAAAAATTTCTCTCCTTATACTCAAAAGAAGCTTTTATTCTTTTAAAATTACCCTTCAAATCAGCCTCATAACAAAATAATTTATACATTGTTTTTAAAATACTGAAACCAAAATTGAAAAACTAAATGCGAAAAGAAATTTGTTGACAAATATCCTTTTGCAATAAGACAGAAATACCCCATATATAACAGCTTTCCAAATAGGAGAGATGTTATTTTCTATTCTTTTTTCATAAAGAAGAAGGTGATAATTACTGTGTTTTAAACTTTGTTCCTCTGTATTGTTACGAATTATTTCTATTTAAGTTTATAAAATATTTAAAAATCATTTCATAGTTCAGCTAATTGATGGCATATAAAATAATTATTAGAATTTTTTCGGAGATGGTTCGACTTCTCACTCTAAATTATATTAAATAATATATCAAAGAAAACAAGATAAGTATCAACCATAAATTTTTTTAGAGCAAAGAAGACATAACCTTATCCGTGGATAAGGTTTATAACTTGTATACGAAAACTGATGTCCATATCTTCCACAACAATTAACCTAAAAAATAATCTTTGTATTATCTTAAAATTCGAAAGACTACCTTTTTAATAATATATATTTAATTTCTGTAGATTTTTTAAAAATTAATTTTAATAATAATTTTATTTTAATTTGAATCATTATATTTAGAAATGCTTATAAATACTATGGCAGAATTCAAACTGGTCCATCAAAACATTTACCGCTTGTTTTTGTCAATCATTAACACTGTAATTCGAATTTCACCTCTGTTTGCTGTTCACAATATATACGTTTTATTCAGTTGCATGGTTGATTCAATTCATGTTTTTCAGTCATACTATATTACTAAGTGAAATTCGTGTTTAAAAGAATGAGTTCCCCCAAGTCTATGAGCATTTTAAAAATCATTAATCTGCCGAATACACTGGTTTCTAACAGAGGTTAGTTTATAGAAATTTTATTATATTACTAGCCGCCTTTGGCGACCAGCCGGTTCGCCAGTATTACCGCTCACTACAATTTTCAATTAAATATTTTAAGTAACTGGTCTCTTAAAGGATTCTCAAACAAAACATTTTTAATCTTCAAATTTTGATAGCCATACCAAACGTATACTGTTTAGATCGTTTCGTTCAATTACTATATATATTTTGCTAATTTGTTGTCATTCCAAGCAAAACTTCAACTTTAATTTAAAATGTAAATGATGAAATTTCAATTAATATTAAAGTGTTTAATAAAACCAAGCGTTTTATTTCATTTATCATCATTATTGTTATTTATTAATTATTATTATTATTGAATGTGAGTATTGCAAACAGAATCGCTCGGTATTTAAGTCTTATGTGAACTACAAAATATTTTTCATAATTTATGTAATATCTCAAACAATAATTCAACAAAAATTTATCAGATTCAGCATAAAATTCCGTTTTTAGTTTTGCTTTCAAAAGGATTGAAATGAAATCAATAATAATATTTTGTTCCAGCCTATAAATATATTTCAAAAATTATGAAGTCTAAATTTAATGCAGTAAGGTATCATATTCTGAGAAATATTCTGGACACACCAAATTTTAAATAAATGAATGAATGTTTCTATTTTCCATGATCAACTAAGACTTATTTATAAAGTTTTGAATGTTAAACATTTAGAAAAACTCAGCATTTTCATAATCGTAGGCCAATTAATTTTGAGAAACCTGCACGCTGATTGGTGTATTTTCTTTGAAGCGATCGATGGAAAATCTAAAATTATCTTTTTTTTTATTTAATAGTGATATTCAAATTTTCATAAGTCAGTCAGTTTAAGTGATTGGAAATTAACTCTTAAAAGTCAGTGATTTAGTTGATTGAAAATTAACTCTATGACCATCATAAAATCTGTGCTTTCTCTTGTGGTGTATGCATTCTCCTTAATATCCGCTCGAATAAAACATAACATACAAATGTACTACATAGAACAAACACATCAAAAGTAAACATAACATTTCAATAGTTGCCAAAAACAAAAGAGAGAAAAATGCAATTAATAAGCAGACGATATTTAGAAAAGTACAGATATTTAGACTGGAAAATGAAATTATCTGAAATTAAAAACACGCGCAGACGATATTTACGAAAGTAAAAATATTCAAACCTGAAAAGGAAAATATATGAGTTATTCCATCAATAAATGCCATAAGTTTGTTTATATCTTCATTATTTTATGAGTCATTAAACATCAAAATGGGTCCGGGACTATATAAACACCCTGTATAGAGAGTGTAAAAGATCACAAAATGATTTTTCTTGGATTTATTTTTTGGAAAAAATAATATTTCATATTTGTTTCATTTCCTACAGACACGTGCCGAAAATTATATTTTTGCAGATTTCATTTCCAAAAAGATTTAATTTATTTTTAATTGGGGCTTTAATCAATATGATGGCAACATTTTGAAAAAAGCTAATTTTTTCCCATGAATGCGAAACGTGCTTAATCTTAATTTTTATTTTTTACGAAAAAAAATAATTAAAAACATAGTTAAAATATTTATTTAAAAATTCATTAAAAATAGAAATTTAATTTTAAGATTAAAACATTAGTATCATTTAAAAGATGAATTTTTGATCTTTAACTTCATGTAAAAATCTTTTTTGTGCGGTAATATTTTCGGAAGTTATAGCAGAAACACTTCAACATTTCGCTTGATTTTTAAATAAATAAAATTCTAGTTAAAAATTCGAAAAAATAACCCCCAGGTGCACATTCCCGGCTTCCAAGGTATACACGTGCCAAATGTGGAAGCTGTAGGTTGAATGGTCTGGCCTGTAGAGCGCCAACACACACACACACATTGAGCTTTATTATAAGTATAGATTATTTTGCTGTAAAATTACTTCAATAAGATTCATTATATCATTCTATTTTTTTGATGCGAAAAAAATAAATTGCTACATAATGAAACCTTAAATATCATTCCTGGTTGGCAATATGTCTATAGGCCCAGTCATGGATGTGTTGATCAACTTTTGAAGGTCACAAATATTATCACACTTCGCTTCAACAACAAAGTATACATTGATGGTATTTTCTTTGGTGTAAGAAAGGCATTTCATAGAATGATGCCTAACGGTCTCATTTACAAGCTCATAGATTTCAAAATACCCTCCTACCTTATCGAAATAATAATCAATTTCCTCAACAAAAGAATATTTGAAATTAAAATACATAACATTCTATTTTCAAAGGGTGAAATGAAAGCTGGGACGACTCAAGGAAGTTTTCTTAGGCCTCCACTTTATACCATTTTACAGATGACTTCCCCAGGAATAACTACATCACAAACTGCTTCATTGATGATAACACTGCTATTCTTACGCAGGGCAGTACCATTAATTTTGTCACAAAAAACTTCACAAAGCACTATTGAGGAAATAAATTTGGTACACGAGGTAGCGTATCGCCATCAATAGACAAAAGGCTCATGCCATCATGTTCAGAAAAGGGCAGCTAAAGAAATCGTTATGTACACCCGAATTCTTTGATTATAAACTGTTTTGGGAAAATAAATTAAAATACTTTGGAGTAATACAGAATTATGTTTTTTATAGAGATATTAATACTCCAAAGATCGATGATTTCATCATAAAACTTTCAAGAAATTTTTTAATCAACTCAAAACTTATGAAAATCCCACAATCAAGAAACAAATAAACTATGCGCGCTGCAATGGAAAATACGCCTTATTTTACTCTATTACTAAATGGACTTCATATCATTACCACAGCTGCCTGGTTATCCGAAATGATATTCTACACAGAGATCTTAAAATTCCAAAGTTCAATGATTTCACCAAAGAACTTTTAAGAAAATGTTTTAATCAACTCAAAACTGATGAACATCCCACAATCAAGGAAATATTAACTATGCCGACTGTAATGGAAAATACGCCTCCCCTTACTCTGTTGCTAAACGGATTTTACCTCTTAAACCTCCATAGCGTGTTCCGAAATTTAAATTCTAATGAACTGCTTCAGTTTTCACCTTAAGCGCTTTTAAACAATCTTTTTTTCTATTTAACTGAAGCACTGATGGTGCATTACTTCTGTGTTTTTTTTTTTTTTTTTTTTTTTTTTTTTTTTTTTTTCGTCTGCCACTTACTACCTCAAACTACAAACTGAGTAGAAATTCTATTTACAAACTGAGTAGAAATGGCTAATGTGTTTTAAAAATACATAAGTTTTTTCAACATTGTTTTGTAGTGATCGTAGCGCCATCTTGCATTCATGTTATTCTAAAGCGCT
>JAPMOR010082580.1:275-10674 GCA_026543865.1 Argiope aurantia | reverse complement strand
TCGTTCTCCTTGTTCACTAGGGGGATACTCATGTAGTGATCGTAGCGTCATCTTGCATTCATGTTATTCTAACGCTCTACCTATCTACTTTCCCTAATACAATCTATGTTAATACTTCGCCCGGGGAATCCCCGTTCTATGTATACGTGCGCAAAGCGGTGATGTTATGATAGTTGTTAGTGAAATAAAGAGTTTATTTTTCTAACAGCGATGAAGTGCTTTAAACAACACTCTACATAACACCACCACAGTTTTTTACATGCATCTTAATTTTGAAAAGTATTTTTCATGATAAACGTACTGCAATAAGAATTTTCACTTAAAATTCAGATTAATAATTTAAAATAATCCCAACACTATTGGTATAGTTCACGAAACACTCAATAAAAAAACACACAATAAATACTTCTGGAAATTCCTTTTAATACATGCTTCAACAAAACAGGAGAATATTTCAGAATAATAGCCAAATATGCATTCAAGTGCATGCATACATCCCTAGCAACGCCGGATATATCAAGTAGCTAGTGTGTGAAAGGTTACAAAAAACTTTCTCTCACACTCTCTAATAACGACATTATCGTCCTACCACACTTAATGCATTTATTTCAATGAATTAATTTCTTTTGGTTTCGAAAATCATATAATGAAAATTTCTTTGGCAAGCAGTATTTAAAGTATCAAAAACATATGTCCGCAAAAAAACTTTAGCAAATGAGAAAATTGATTCTCAACAAACTTTATACCCAACTACCCCAATCTAAATACATCGACATTTTCCGAAATTTAGAAACAATTATTCCGATTACACAAAAATCAAAAAAATCATATGTATTAATTTATGATAAAATGATTCTTTCGACCTCTCTAAACATCATGAAAAACAAGAAAATTTATAAAAGTTTTATAATCACTAATATTATTAACGATAATCATAGATTTAAAAATTGCTGCTATTGAACGCTTATCGATTTCAAACAATTAAGCGTTTCAGCTCATTTGTGACCTGAAGCGTTGTAGTTATTAAAATATCATGTTGAACATTTTATCGATTATAATAAGATTTCTTTCTATATTTATTTTGAGAAAGAAAAAAACAACCAAAGCTACCATTTGTGTGTTCGACGTTTTATGTACAAAAAAAATAACCAAAATGATTTTCATGCGATTTTCTATAACAGTTTTAAACCAAATCATACCACTTTAAAATATAAAGTTTAAAATTATATTTAGAGGGCGGTACATTCGTATCCAACGTTTCAGCGCAGCGTTTCTATCGTTGAAATGCTGTGATTTAAAAGTACTTGTATGTGTTAATGACCTTTTTCAAGCAAGTTTGATCTCAACAACTTGTCATACGCCGTCTTGTCTTTCAGAAGCAAATTACGTTAACAGTTCATCCAATTTATGATATTTAATTAGGTATTTATTGTAATATCACATTTTTAAATAAACGTTAATATTAAAATATTTAATTCGATCTGCAAACAGTTAATTTTATAACTTTGTAATGACCATCACCAAGCGACTGACCGTTTCATCTTTCAATCCCCTTAATTGTTTACTCAGCTGGCATCAGAGAACGTTTAACGAATTTTGCTGAGTTATCTTGATCCATTCAAAAAGCCCTTTAAAAATGCAATTTTAAATAGTGTAACTCTAAAAATGACCATGTTTACAGAAATTATTCTTATCATTAATCTCCAAATAACTTTTTATACATTTAAATGGCATTCATATCAGCCTTGTTGGGAAAAAGTGTATTATCCCCAAAATATGGCTGTAGAATTGGAAAATCAACGTATGAAAACAAATTAGCTCATAGAATTATATGCTCTCGAGATACGAGCAAATTTTTAATACGATTTACCTTTTATATTATTTATCATATTTTTTATCTCTATTACTGCAACTACTTAATTACATTTGTAAATAAATATTATTTGTTATTAAACAAACACAATTATTATAAAGTATTTCTTTAAAGTCATAAATACGGTATGTCATTATTAACTTTTAATAAGCCAAATGATTAAAAATTGAAAATTATAATATTTAAACTTTTCGGCACGTATTTCAATGAATGAATTTCTTTCCTTTCTTAAAACTACAGTACTGTGCAAATTAATTGGGACAAACTCCATTTTTTTTTAAATTTCATTTTTCGGGAATTTTCTGCCTCACAGCGGTTTCAACTGCATTTTCTTACAAAAAAAGAACTTTTCTTGACTATTCTAAACTGGTTTAACCATGTGATCAATATTTGTAGAGCATTTTACCATCACTTGTGTTTCAGGTGCTGCGGGAGGTTGATTGTGTGAATTGTCTAGTTCTAATGCATATTAAAAATTGTATATATATCAATCCCAGGAAAAGGACTAGAATTTCTATAATCAGTCAGTACAGTGCAATAACAGTGAGATAATTTGCTGCAGCAGCTGGATTTGGAAAATTGAGTGTTTTAAGGATTATTAATCAGCAAATTAAGTTTGGGACAGTTTCTCGAAAACGAAAGAGTAAATGTTAATACAAACGCAATACACCACCTCAGACAAACAAATTTCTTGTAAAAAATAGTACAATGCATCCTCGCAAAACAAGTACAGATCTTCAGAGATAATTATTAGCTACTAGTGTGAGCACTGATTCATCAACAATATGACGAAGGTTTATTGAAACAGAGGGATGGGTAGGAAATCAGTAAAAAAACAGTTGTTAACGCCTGCAAAGAGAAAACGTTTGTAATGGGCTAGGAAATATCAATCCTGGACTGCACAAGGCTGGAATAAAGTTGTAATCAGCGACCAAACATTTTTTTGTGCAAGGGATTCAATCAACATTTGTCAGTCGAAGTGCTGGAAAACCCATCAGAGAACAACATCTTAATCAAACATTTAAGCACTCTCAGAAGCAGATATTTCGAGCTCATTTTACAGCTGTAGGATCTGGTAGCTTAGAAGAACCAGAACCAGTTGAAGGGATGATGAACTCTCAAAAATATATTTCAATACTAGAAGAAAACTCAGTGCCTCCGATGGAAATGTTTGCTGGTGGTCCTGGTGTATTTCAACAAGATCTTGATCCAAATCATCATTCCAAGGTGGTAAAGAATTTTTTTCAAGAAAAGGTATTAACAGATTTGGATTGGCCTGGTAATTCCCCAGATGTAAATCTCATCAAAAATTTCTGGAGCATTGTGAAGAAACGTGCGAGTAAAACGGACTGTTAGACTAAAAGAAATATGATTGAAAATATCATAAAAGTTTGGTTTCACTTTGGCTGCAATGAAAAGAAAACGTTTGTATTTGGCCAAGAAATATGAATCTTGGAGTGCACAAGACTGAGATAAGGATATATTCAGCGACAAGGCATTTTTTTGTGCAAGGGATTCAATCAACATTTGTCAGAAAAAGTGCTGAGAAGCCCATCAAAGAACAACATCTTAATCAAAAAGTTAAACATCCTCAGAAGCAGATATTTTGGGGTCATTTTACAACTGTAGGATCTAGTAGCTTAATGCCATTTGAAGGAATGATGGATTCTAAAAAATGCATTTCAATACTAGAAGAAAAAACTATGCCTCTGATGTAAATCTTTGCTGTTGGTGTTGGTGTCTTTTAACAAGATGTAGAACAAGTACTGTATATAGTAGATTCTGTGATTTAGATGCCTTTGTTTTAAACAAACAATTATATAGAACTAAAGATGTAATTATAAAATCAAATACCAAATTTGATATATTATGATATTATTACGTTTTTAAATAATAGAGTTTATGGGCGTTTCAAATAACGAACCAATAAAATGTCAATACCTTGAGGGATTTTACATTACTTTTTCATTTGATCTTGACATATGAGCTACTCTTTAATATGATTCATCTCCTATGCTATTAAAGAAAATCCGTATCTCGTATAAAGTAAGGATTTTATTACTTTGTAAATAAATATAACATTCTAAATATTTTTAGCGCATATCATTAATTAGTAACAATTGTACACATCACAAACACTAAATAAAACTAAATAACTAAATAAAACTAAATAAATAAACATAACACTAAATAAATCAACTAAATAAAAATATTAAATAATATAATTCAATTTAAATATATTTTTGAATCGTCATTCTGGATCCGTCTGTCGTTTCTCTCTTTCAGCGATTACTCTTTTCTAATAGAGAGGCTCAGCGGTGAACCCGCCTTACGTAGCAAGGCTATCTCCACGATCCTGGTGCGATTTAGTCTTAGCGTTATAGTTGCCCAGTGGTCTGAAGAGCAATGAAGATGTAAGTTTATCGTTCTTGATTCAAAGTCTAAGAAGCCAGGGTGATTACTTTTTCTCCATCTCTTCCTAATTTAAATAGAAAGTTCAACTCTTCTTTGCAATTCCAATAGCTATTTGTTACAATTTTTATTTTAAAAAATCAAGTCCTTTCCTTTCCTAAAATATGTGTATATTATGCAATTTACTTGTGCAAGCAATATGCAATATATCGATATGTCATCCATCGATATGATAGCAACTGATTAAATTGACACTCAATGAAATTTATTCCACTCATGCAATCTCCTAAAAAACTGACATTTTCTGAAATTTAGAAACTATTATCCCAGTTTCGCAAAGTTGCATGCTCATGTATGATAAAATGATTCAGCCCACTTTTTAAGCGTAATGACATTTCAGAAAATTGATTATTACTATTAGTGAGGATTATAGCTTTAAAAATTAGGGTTACTGAAAAACTAATAGCCATTTTTAACTATTGTTCTTTGGTCTTCTGAGTATTTGTAGTTCATCTAAATCAATTTTTCTTTACAATGGCTTACCTTTTTTTTGTTGTTCATTTTTGTATTCTTATTTTAATAAAGAAAGAAAAACCAAATCTCACCCTATATGTCTTTGACGCGCTCTATGCAAAAGGAATAATGTAAATTAAATACTAAAAAGGTTTTTATGCACTTTTTTCAAGATTCAAATTCAATTTAAAATACCACTTTTAAAATATAGTTTGTCTTTTAAAATATAGTATAGTGTAACTGAGGCATTCTGATGAAATACAAAGTAAATTAAATCCCAAGCCCTTTATCCTGCACCAAGGCAATTACGTTGGATTTCTTATCTCTTTCCTTCTTCTTATTAGATTTCAGATGTCTTCTTTTCTTTCATATTCAAGCACATGATGATGAGAGATAGTTTTCTAAACAGGAAAGACAAAATGAATGCAGCAGTTTATTCTGGGATTTGAATTGATTCAAGTACAGATATAAAGCAATACATACTATATGTAATGAGCGTTCAAAATGTTTAGCAAATGGATCTTGGAATTTCCGAAATTTTAACATAGTATTTCTCGACTACCATGCTGTTTAAAAAACTGCGTATATGCTTCACAGCAAAATTGCATGCTCATGTATGATTGTTATAGTGATATAAATTTTGAAATTTTAGACAAAAGAACTGTCCGTCTGTCTGTCCGGTTGTTAATGCTGATTGGAGTGTTATTTGTAAAGGTCAAAAACGGACATACATAATGCCAAAAAAGAGTTTTTCTGACATACGGAAGTATAAAACGTGGAGATTGATCACCTTGAAATGTTGAGTAGTTAGTTACATTCTACTGTCTCGCATGCACATCTGTGAAAATCTTAACAGCACAAGTAGCTAAAGTTAATATTGTTTTATTTGTCTTACTGGCGGTGATTGATGGAATTTGTGCAACTTAAGAGCAAGGATTAATTAAATATTCAAGAGAATCAATTTTTTGATTACCTCCTTATTTTCAAAATTTTTAACACAATAAAATGGTCCAGGGTTTTTTTAGTAGTTGATTAATTAAAAACTGAACAGCAAACTGCTCCAATAAATAAATAAACAAAAAATTTAACAGCATTAATGTAAGAAGGATTGATTTACTATAGCGTGTAACTCAGGCATTCTGATGAAATACAGAGTAAATTAAATCCCAAGCCCTTTATCCTGCACCAAGGCAATTACGTTGGATTTCTTATCTCTTTCCTTCTTCTTATTAGATTTCAGATGTCTTCTTTTCTTTCATATTCAAGCACATGATGATGAGAGATAGTTTTCTAAACAGGAAAGACAAAATGAATGCAGCCAGTTTATTCTGGGATTTGAATTGATTCAAGTACAGATACAAAGCAATACATTTTTAAAAATTACTTAATAAAATTATTCTCACTTAACATAATTTTTGACTAAATTTTATAGCTTATGATATAAATGGAAATGATCATTAGTAGATATCAGAGGAAAATGTCGAACTTTTTATTCAATAATATTAGTAATTATAGTAATTCAAAAAATGAATAAAAAGTTTGTAAAATAAAATCAGATGGATTATATTTATATTGATGTGTACAGTTACTTCATTTTTCATATATTTTATATACATTTAAGTCCAAATTTATGAATACATTCAGAAATTTCTTTCAACTGCGAGAAAGAAAAATTTTAAGTTTTTAATTCCTTACGAACAAAAATTCGTCTGAACAAGATATTATTAGATCTCGGAAATACAAGCCACTTCTTAAAATAATTCATCTTATACAATATTTATTAGAATTTTTTATCTCGAATATAGTAATAATTTCATTACATTTGCAACAAAACGTATTTGTTACTTAATGCAGATGCAATTATTATCCGATTGTAAAGCAATTTCTTTACAGTTACAAAGACTGGATATATGCCTCCTTATGTCTTTAGTATTCAATAGTAAAAGCAAATGATTAACACTGGAATTAAATAATTTTTAAAATTTTTCTGTATATATTATAACATATGAGCAAGACTACTCAGTTGACATTTTACATATTTTTAGTGCAAATCATTCATTCATTACTATAGCACACATCACAAACACTAATTTAAAATGTTAAATATTATTATTTAGTTGAAAAACATTTTGAATCATCATTTCAGATTTATCTGCAATTTCGCATTTTCAACGATCAATCTTTCTTTCCTTTCGCTTACTAAAAAGCGAAAAATCCAACTGATCTTGGTAATTTCAGTAGGTGGCGCTGGCAGTATCAACAATTATATTAATGAACTGATTTCTTTCCTTTCCAAACAATTATATGATGTTATGTAGTTTAGCATGCAAAGTACAATTCATCGGAAAAAATATGACGTCAACTAGATGTTAGAAAATGATAAAATTGGCTCTCAGCAAATTTTTTTACACCCTATTCATTCCCTTATTAAAAGAAACCCCGACATTTTCCACAATTTAGGTATCATTAGTTTCAATACACAAAAATCAATGAATGCGTATATATTAATGTATAATAAATGGCTTTAAACATATTTTCTAAATGTGATGAAATAAATGATTCCAAATAAAGTCGTTATAATCACTAGTATTATTGATAATAATCATAGAAATAGAAATTCCGAGTGCTTATTGGTTTTTAACGGGAAAGGACAATTGAAGAAGCAGCTACCTACACTCACATTCTTTGAAGATAATCTGTCTTGGTAAAAAGAAGTAGAATACTTTGGACTGACAATAAACTCATTTTTAAAAGCTGTGTTAACAATAGTAAAAAGAATTTCTGGGCTAAAGTTCACCTCATTATCCCACACATTGGCAGACATTACTCCTTCTCACAGAAGAATAAAATGTAATTATATAAGCAAATTTTAAGACCTATCCTCACTTATGCTGCTCATCTTTGGGGACTCGCTGCTATACCTAGCCGAAACAAAATTCAAGTTTGTACAAAATAAAATTCCTTGTATCAATACCAATGCTTCCTGGTTTATCCAGAATGATATTTTACACAGAGATCTTAAAACTCCGAAGCTCGATGATTTCATCAAAGAACTTTCAAGAAAATTTTTCAGTCAACTCAAAACACATGACAATCCCACAATCAAGGATCAAATTAACTATACACACTGCAATGGAAAATACACCTATCCTTACTCTACTACCAAATGGACTTTGTCACTTAAATCCCCGTAGATTCTTCTGAAATTTAAATTGCATCTAATGAACTTCTTTGGTTTCACCTTAAACGGTATTAAGCAATCCTTCCTCTACTCAACCGACGCACCAATGTTATATTTCTTCTGTTTTTCCTCTGCTACTTATTACCTCAAACTGAGTAGAAGTGCCTAGGCACTAAGGCTCTCTATGCTTCTAATTCAAGGTTATCGGTTTTTAACAATTTAATATTTGAATTTATTTGTAACCTGAAGATTTGTAGTTCAGCAAAATATAATGTTAAACGCTTTAATGCTTACGGTAACATTCCTTTTTATATTTACTATCCCTTGGTGCCTTGGACATGCTATGTGGAAAAGAAATAACAATAACTAAACACTAAAAACTTTGCGATTTTTTCCAACAGTTTCAAACCATTTAAAACAAACCACTTTAATATATCCCAATTTGGCCTATAAATAGTGAGCTGTCAGTGAACAAATGAAAGAAAAGGCACGTAGTTGAATAACTTAGAGCAGCATTTCGATTGCAGAATTGCTGCGGTAAATGACAAATCGTATATATTATTGCCATTGCTACGAAATTACGATTATGTAGATCTGGTGCCATCTTTGCTACAGCAGGGAATGTTTTAAATTTTATTCCGCAAATTATTATGGCGGAGATGTTAATAGTAATTTGATATTTATTGTATTATCTGATTTTTAGATAAGTATTGCATTTAAACAAGTTAAATTCAATTTGTAAATATTTAATTTTATAGATCACACCATATAAGTCTAAAATAAATCTTTCTTATTAATGAAAATAAAAATATTAAATAGTAACAAATATTGTAAAATAAACCTGATATTTTTTTAATATAATAAGCCCGTAAAGGATGTTTGGTGTTTTTGAAAACTTGAAATGAAAATACTTGTAAAACGAAACTACTTTTAAATACGTCAGAAAATTATTTATTTTCGAAACTAAAAAGCTCACAAAAATGACACAATTATTGCAAGTGAGAATATGAAAGTAAAATGAAAGGTTTTACAATATATGATATCATTTTCATTGATTAGGAAGAATAAAAAATAGCTGTCAGTCCTATGCGGCGTCAAAGGAATCAAACATTTATGCGTTTGGAATATTTTTTACAAACAAAATATCATGACTCAAATCTCAATCCAAACTATTATAACTTAACTACGCTGCAGATAATTGTAACTATAATTTGTTGTCTGCTTGAAAACATTATCTGCAGTTAAATCATTTTTAGATAAAAAGATTAAAATATTTATTAACTTTTTGTAAATTAAATATCATATATATATGATTAATTTTCAATGAAACATAAAAAACAATTTTTCAAATTCGGTTGATATTCGTAAATCCGGAACAAATTTACAGTATATTGTTCTCTTGAAAGAAATGACTTCTGTGTTATATATACTGAAAATATGCACTGAAAACAATTTTTATATTTATTACATTCAACAATTAATGCGTGCATATACAGCTGGCAATTTATATTTTGGACGGAGAGAATATACAAATTAAAATTCAACTATTTTAAAATTTAAAAAATATGTATATTTTCAAATGCATGCAATGTTTTGCCGTACAAGCGTTTCCAGTTTTAAACATAAATACTATTTCATCCGACATGTTCATTAAAACCAGATGAACTTTAGTACAGAAAATAAATTGAATTAAGGCTTTTTACACATCCGTAACATCCTGTTTCTTCGGTAAAAATACGGGTCAACTACAAACTGATAGTGGAAATTTTTAGATGAAAAATGCCATAGCATATATCAAAATAATCCCATATTCCCTTAAATAAAGCTTTAATACACAGAGATAAACATTTGTCTGCCTTTGCACGCAGTGGGGCGTATGCGGCTATCACTTTCATTTTATACGGTGTCGCTGTTGGCGTATATAATAAAAAAATCATGCATGCAAATAGATAAACTTATAAAATATTTTAGAAATATCTTGTAATAAAAGAAAATTTTAATATGCTGTTTCAAAAAAATATCTCAACATAAATATCTGAAATTGCTAAATTACAATTAAATGAAAGAAAATAAATACGTTTGTTTGTTCGTGAATCCGTTTGTTAGAAGTTCGTTTTGAAAATTAAGATAAATTTGTCATTAAATTATTGGAATGCATTTATTTTGTATTTGGTTTTTACAAATAAAAATGGCATTCTGAACACAAAATCTACCTTAAGCAGGCGAAAAAAGTTTTAATGCAAATATTATAATTCAAATATTATATTTTTATAATATTTAATAGATTTTTTTCTATTATTGTCCAGAGCGTTCAATATTCAATTAAATATAACTCATTAAATTTCAAAGATAGAAGTATGCGGCTTTTTGCAATGAAATGGTTTCATAAAAAATGTAAAGTTTCCTAATTGACCAAATTT
>JAPMOR010082567.1:38343-76780 GCA_026543865.1 Argiope aurantia | reverse complement strand
GCATGCCAGAGATTAATCGCCAAATAACTCACCAAAGATTCATCACAAAATGTATTCAGTAAAAGTGGTAAAAGTGCTAAATTTATGCCAAATATTTAATATTTCCTAACTATTGAGCGCCAGTGCCAAGTAAGGCGTTCTTTGCTTCGCCCAAAGTCTGAATTTTTTGGGGGGAAGGGATGACAGCTTTATTAGAGAATATACGAGAAAATTTTGGGGAGACAATCCCCTCTGGATTCTTTTGATTATTATGGTCAGTCATTTTGGCTGTGAGAAAAAATTTGCCTTAAATACATTGCATAAGAAAATATGATGAACATGTACATTCTACATATATGTTTGTATCTTAAGAAGATAACCACAACAACAAAATGAGCTTCCGCCGTCTTGCCGTTGCGTTTGCGTTGCTGAGTCAAAAATCGAGTATTGAGATGAACATATAATAGCCTCTATTATTACTTTGCCCATACGTTCAGTCCAAGAGTTACAATTCGTCGTTGGAGTGGAAGTGACTCGATCTCGTACTATTACTGTATTATCCACCAGGGAAGCGAGAATCTGTTTACTTATATAGCTCCTCATCCCCAAGTATGTGGTGCCCCTCCCCCTTCGAATTGGATTGTGGACATTATACCTCAGATCTTACTTATAGTTCGAAGTACTTTGTTTTATGTCTGATTTGTCTATTTTATCTTTGTCTGACTAGATTGCATCAACCATTACATTCTGTGCGCAACAATTTTTACTTTACCCAGTTTGCAGAAAGAATATTGTACAAAAGCATTATCTTGTTAAAATAATACTCAATGTTTCAAAATGTTCAACTGTCCAATTAAAAAGTTCTTTTATTTTTTTCTTTCTTTCTTTTCTTTTATTTTTTACAGGGCGCCGGAGTGATAGTTAAATAATATTATGTTGGGATCTGATGGCAGAGATATATCTACAGATGAGATGACAACAGCATTACCTAGTTTAAATGGTTCAATAAAAATAATGTATATAAATTCCTTCTGTATTTTTTTTTATAAATCTTTTATTCTTACGTTTTTTTCTTCTATCCATATTTGAAAATAAAACCACAGCTGCAATTTCGAAACATTAATATTCCATTCATTTAATTAATAATTAATAATAATTTTGAAAGTTCTAAATTTATAAAAGTGCTTAGTTCTAATTATATAAAACAGTATTGTGGAATGCATTTTTACAGTGCTGATTCTAATTCATCGCTAATTCTTTTTTTATAATGCTTACCATCATATTAATAGCAATGATCTTTTCTCAAAAATTGATTAGCCTACTAAATATTTTCCTCTTTATATATTACTATTTTTGATAAAATTGATTAGCCTACTAAATATTTTCCTCTTTATATATTACTAATTTCGTTTATCATATTGGGTGATAAGATTCAAAATATTATAAAAATCGAATTGCCCATTAGAATCTGAAATTAAATAATAAAAATTAAATATAATTATCCCACCATCCAATTAAATTCAAAAGAGAACGATCTAATGACCATAAAAATGCTAAAAAATGCCCATGAAAATGTTAAAAAGCCATAAAAATACTAAAAATATGCGTTTCAGAATTTGTATTAATAAATGGCATATAAGGAAGTTTCAAATATTAATGATGGGGTAATTCAGATATTGGCATGCAATAATTCAATTACTGTCGTTATGCATATTAAATGCGAATTGTAAGTGGTATAGGAGTACAATAGTCTCTAATAATTGTTGTAACACACATAAAAGTTGATTTAATTAATACATATAACGCAAAATAAGATGAAACCTTTTAAAGCTTAAAATAGTAATTTTCACCAGACATTTTTTTTCTCTTCAGTTTTTTATGCCATTTGTTTCCACATTTTCTGAAACGCATCAACTGATATTGCATTTCTTGTGATCCCCCTCCTCCTCTTCACACTTTACCTCCTTCTGAACAACGATATTTTAATTCTAGCAAATAGGCATTTCATTTCCCAGAATGTAAAATAACAGTAATGGTTTTAATACTTTTGATATTAATAACAGTCTTTATTGATTAAAAATCTACTTTACCAATGTTATTCAAATTCCCTTTCATATGATTGCAGCAAATAATTTGAAATCAGAAGTTTTATTACGACCATTAAAAGTATGGTAGTTTGAATATAGTCTCATAACACTCATTCCGAACACTTCCATTGCACCGACATGTTAAATACATTTAAAAATAACCTAATCCCTCCTTGTCTGACATTTTGTATAACTTTTATTTACATTAATCTTTAAATTACAAAACTATAAAATAAAAATAAAAATATTTTTTCAAAATGGAAATTTGGCAAAGAAACTGAGTGGTACTGTTTTCTGTTTCAACTTATTGTAATGTTTTGGAGTCATCCCAAATCTTGCTGACTAACCACGAGATTACTCATACTTTAAAGAATAAATCCAATTGTAACACAAGGCAATTTACGGCATGATTTGCGAGTAAAGATATTAGGTGCGTAAGTTAGATTTGAGAGAAATTTTAGAAAATTTTTGTTTTAATCCATTGAATGCCATGTTAATTTCACATGACTTAACATGTTAAATTAACATGAATCTCTCATTATGAAATGAATATTGGTGAAATATTAACCCGTAACTGGAGATATGAATTTCCTCACGCGACCAGAGACAAAATGACTTATTTCGGAAACAATACATTTTGGAAATCATATAGTTTCCAAAAATATTATTATTAATATTAAATTTTATAATATTAAATATTGGAAAGATGATATAAGAAAAAACTAAACAATCATTTAATGAGTATTTACTTCATTTAGATATTATAGAAATATACTAATGTTAATAACTGTTAAAATTTAACAAACAGGAATTCAATATTTTAAAATACTATTTTAAGAATATTTCTTCATTGTTTTGCATAATTAAATTAAAAGCAGTTTCAGAGACAAGGTGTCAATGACTCCATAAATAACAGCAAAAAACTTTGAAAAAATTAACTCCGTTATACGCACGAATTCATACGTAGAATTTTGGCAATATACTGCTGAATGAGAAACTTGAAGGTACTGAGGAGATGATTATATTCAAGGACAAAATACCAATTGATAATTAGAGTTGATGAACAGCGCGGAGTCATTTTGATTCCAGTCTCCATTTACGGGTTAAACAAACAATTTAATTTATGTAATCATTCGTCATGCATTTATTTTATTGAGGTCACCGGTGATTCCTTCTTGGCTTTGAGATGCAGTCGTTTACTATATTTATATATTTTATATTGCATTAATTTCTTTTCACTATTTATTAACGATGAATAAGGTTGAAAAATTTAAAAACATTAAACACTTACTCGAATTATGTGTTTCTAGAAATCTTAGATTTGTAGGTCACCGATGACCTCCGAATAAACTCAGTGCCGGCCACCGGTGATCCCTTCGGCATTAAACGTGTTGACGGCACAACAACTCTACCAGGAAAACTTGAACCACTCATAAAACATATTCTATGCTATCCTGCTGATAAATTTGAAATCAAACTACAGACAGAGCTTTGTCAATTTTTGCGCGATCCCCGATCCCGTCTTTCGCAATGATCCATTTTAAACGGTCCTGGAGAGAGCCAAAAAGTCGTTTTTAGTGTCTTATTCGAAGAACAGGAAGTTGGCAAAAAGCGAGAGAAAGAATGAGAAAGTGTCTTGCGACGCGAGAAGAAGATAAGTTTTTCTTCCAAAAAATAGGAACACTTGGCGATATTCAGGCCGATGCAGGAAATCATATCCTGCTGAAAAATCTCCAAAGTCAGCATTTCGCCGCTGAATACTTTGCAGATGACTGGAAAAAGGGCAGAAGGGGGCTCGTCCTCACTCACAGACAGATTTATATCGCAGAGGGTGTCAGGAAACACAGAAGATGTAATATTTCTTCGGAATCTTCTAAAGCCCTGCTGATAGAAAGCTTCACAAGATTGTAGTATTCTTATTGCAGTAAGACAGACAATTCAATAATGAGAATGAGATATGCGCCAAAAAGTTGATGATTATCTTAATCAGATTGAAATAGAGAATTGATCTTCGAAATCCTGGTCACAACCTAAAACATCAAAAAAAAAAATTACTTTAAAATTTAAAATTCGGGAAATGTTGCATTGAGCAATTTCCCGGTTATAAGTGCGACAAATTATCTGGATCACCCAGGTTTCCTTCATAAACACTTCCTTTTAAATATATAATATAAAATTAACTTTCAAACGATCTAAAACTCGTTTACTTCGAATGTGGTTTCTATAGAGTTAATGCCCAAATTCAGAAAAAAAATTACCAATGACAAATTTTTAACTGGAGAAAAAGGTGATTCTGAACTGATGTTAAAAACGTTTTCTTATTCTTAACACCAAAATACAATCAATTTTGGCTATACACTATAAGTGAATTTCTTGAGAAGTCTGCAAAGAAAGTATTGATTTTCTACTCCACCAATGTATCTGATCATATTTTATAAAATAATAGTTTTGAATTTCTTTTCCAAATTTGCTAACATTACCAGAGGTTAATCATAAATGACAAATATATTACACATTTTTAATCATATACGAACTTGGAAAACAGGCTGTTCTAAAAATGGGAAAAAAAAGAAGAGGCAGAGGATAATACAATTAGTCAATCTTTAAAGGGCGAATTTTTTTTTTGAGTTATGACAATCAAATTTCTCTCATTTCATAATGTACTTAGAAATAACGAAAAATAAAACTGTTTTAAAACAAAACAAAATTTCAATTATGATATTCCTATAATCTATTTGCGATTGGCATTTTTGCTATGAATGTAGAATAATAGCAATAATTATTATAAACATTTATTTAATAGAACTGATTATTTTTCCTGGAATATTTTAAAATTTCACTTTTTAAGTCATACAGAACGCTATGAAATTCCCTTTTAAACACCAGGTAAAAAAAGTATTGCATCCTTAATGACTGAAGTTCGAAATCTTCCTTTCCACTTAAATATAATGCTCATTTTTATAAATGTTTAGGATCTTTCCACCCATCAGAAGTACTTTTTACCAGATAGCATCTGTTTTATGAATATTCTTTCAACATCATTAAACACTATAAGTGCCACAATCAAACTGAAAATCGTTTCACCTTGACATCGCTTGAACCTTAAGTCCATTTAGTCTATCTGATTCATGGTTATTATTATTTTCCTTATTGGCCTTAACCGTGGATGGTTTAGTTCTAATATTTGTATTTTTTGCTTCGGAGTGTTAGCTATAGACATTCGTTTCAAAACTTTTTATTTATTTATTATGTTTGGTTTCATTAGTTTTATTTATTCCATTTTTTTTAATCTTACATTTCACGGATGAGCTGATTAATTATAATTTTTTAAAATACTTTTATAATTCTACAGTAAAAAAATTAAATACTGAAAAAAAGCTTTTTTTGAGTTTTATTACTAATTTTTAAATTACTATGCCTTTGACTTGAGAAAAATTCAAACTGACTTTTGTTCCATAAAAATTAACTTAAAACAATCATTGTGTCAGAAACGGAAAAAAAGAACCCTGGTTATGTAAATTATTTATTTTTTCTCAATATTTTAAATTAATTAAATACTTTATTCATTATGCAAAAAAACTTTAGTTTTTCTTTTTTCTGTTTAATTTTTTATATTAACCAATATTTCTTAAACTGTGCTACTCAACTTTTATTTAATCCACTTGTGAAGATAATAAACCTTTGATAAAAGCATTTTATATAAGACTAATGAAATTCAGGATCCAAATTTTTTTCTTGTATATATCCCTTTTCTTTCTCTACAAATATTGTCTCTAACTTTATCTAATAAGTATAAATAGTCTTTTGAATCTCTGTTTTGGTGAATTAAACCAATCAAATCTTACTTGTAAATAGACTTTTCGAAAATTCGGGTAGTTCTATAAGATAGGAAATTAATCTTTTCAGTTATTGTGATACATTTATTTGACTCCCTTCGTATTCCAAGTAGAACAAATACTCAACATCGTTCCAGTACTCATAATGCTTTAAGATTCATTAACATGATTGATTGTTTTTTGTTATTTGTTTAGTTACTTTAACGTCTCCTTTGGAAGCAGCACTAGAGATATTTTTGAGACTAACCTCCTGATTTTGAGCCCTGGTTAGATGGCGAAAATGAACGTGATATAAGCACAGTTGAAACTATAATCATAAGGATTCATGCTAAGCTGTGTAGCATTCAATGCAAAGGTTTTCTATCAGTCTTATCTTTCAACATGAACAACTGTATTATGCAGCTTTGCATTTGTCCTAAAATCTGTGTTCATATTCTTCTACAGGGTTTCACTGTCTTCCTTTTAGCATTTGGTCGCAGTCTGACTTGTCTCTTTTATTCGATGTCGTTCATTAATCTTCCTTTCAGCGTCTGCCAAATTTATTTAGTTTTGTTCTTCTGTTTCGGAATGTTTTGATTTGCATTCTTTCTGTAGCTGAGGGTTAACCAAAGGATGCATGTTTCTTCGGAGGCACGACTCAAACTTTCACTTTTCCTTAAGTCCAAATATGCAGGAGCAGATGATTAGAGGAGTATGCCACAGTCATTGAAATTTATTTGATCTGATTCAATGCACCAAATTTGAACAAAACTTTATCAAAAATAACGTTACAAAACAACGCACAATAAGACAAAATTGTAAAACTTATAAATTAAGACATAGAAATAAAGCTATTATGATTGAAAAGTATTCAGAAGGCTTTATTTAAAATACATCTACAATAGATATAGTCTGCTAACTTCTAACAAACATTTTTATAACTTTTATAAACAATTTTAGATAGTCAGGAATTTATTTCATTTTATAGTGATTTTTTAAATTAAGAATTGATTTAAATTATAATAATTTATTTTCATTGAAAAATCTGCTTATGTATTATTAGATGCATACCACTAGCGAACAATAATTACGAAAGAGACCATGTAATATTTGGAGATTAATCGCTGGAATATGGTTATTACACAAGCATCAGAACACCAAATTGGGACTTTACCCAATCTATTGAAATCAAAATTTTCACAGAATTACAAGTATAATCAAAAGTCATATACCAAATTTCATATACTTAAGTCATCGCATTTTTGAGTTTACATGCTTGTGAAAGTACAGGGTGAAAGATGATTAATCCCTTGACCGATCTGGCACCCATTTGATATGTAACTACATTATTCTATGTTAAATCTGTGTGCTGCTTTTTAGCCATCTAACGCAAAATGCAATTTTTGGGTTGTCATGTTTACAGACAAACACGCGACACACAGACTAAAACGTGTTTGTTAGATCCGGGAAGATCTATAACGCAGCAATTAGTCAAATTCTCGAGTTAAAAATTTTTTAACGATTATAATATTTTCTTTTTGTATACTTTATATACGAGAAAATAAAAATATTGACCAAATTTCATTGAAATCAGAGTAGATAGCTTTGAAGAAGATGCAATAGATTAATAAAGAGATATCTTTTGTTTTATGCTAAAATTTTCCGAAATACTTTTTGACCATAATACTTCTTCTCCACTCCAATCATCGTTAAAAAAATTTAAATTTATTTCTTGTTACATTAATAATAATGGACGATAAAATTTCTCAAGCGTTCCCAGATGAAAAATATTATGTTAGTTATACATCAGCATATTGGTTATATATCAGTAAGTTACAAAGCTTCTTCAATTTAACTTGCTAAATAATAGAACTTTTTGGACTTTGCCATATTGTAGAGAATATACGCGGAAAACTAATAAAAATTCACAAAAATACTAATTTACCATTTAAAATAAATGAATAATTCGAATTTTAACAGTGTTTTTATTGCGTTACATCACATTTGTGTTTATCCATTATTGTCTTAAATTTGGTTTCGATATATCAAACTATCTGGACGTACATAGCAAAGATGAAAAACGGATATATATATGCAAACAAATTCCATTACTTATATAGATAACTACTTTCATCTAGTGTAATACTCTTTAAATATCGGCATTTTTCTTCATATATCCATACTTCTTTGCATATTAAGGAGCAAATGGATTGAAGAAGAATTTAAAACTAATTCCGAAATTAATAGAAACAATAATCAGTCATAATGATTTGTCGATTAAAACAATCTGCACAAAAATGTATTCATAAATTCTCAGCGATTATTTTACTTTAAAAATAGCGCTTATATCATTATGAGAGGTAATGTAGCATTTTGCGTGTAGAAACAATTTGAATAAATAAATGCAATTAATATAAATGCAAATCACTCTAGATAAATTTTTAGTGAGGAAGAAATTACTGAATGTAAAAATGTTATACAGAAATAGTACAAAAAGGTACCAAAAAACTTTCATATGCAATTTAATGTATTATGTAGAATTAATTTTTATGTAGAATTCTCAATTATTATTGTCTGCGTCTGCTTTTTGTTAAAATTTATTCAAATGTTTGAAAACTTCTGAATTGATTTTTAGGTAAGTTGACTATTTAAATACTATTAAATATTACCATGACTATTTAAATATTTGCCTTATAATTTTAACATATTTACATAATTATTATATTTCTTATATAGCTTTCTAATTCAACCAAATCATTATTATTAGAATTTTTAGCAAAGGAGGATGTCAAAACCAATAAAATATATTCAACATTTTCTCTTTCCGATAAAAATATGCCACATTTGTGCGCAAAGAGTAATTAATGTTTGAGGTTATCAATTGGCAAACATAAGACTGTATTCAAAACGTTGCCATATTTCCATGGTAACAAACTATGACTGAATGCATTTATCTATCTAATTAAATCCACAAATGTCCCTTTCTTACTGAAGAGAAATTCAGCTTTTCCTTTATGCTCGAACATCATTAAGATTCAAAATCTGAATCTGACATTACGAAAAGTGTATTTGTCTAGTAGATCAATAAGCTCGAGCCTTTCGAATCGGATTCGGGGGGGGGGGGGGGGTTCTTCCCCTGCTTAGGGGGTTAATTAAGCTCCCACAATAACGATTGCCTCTCCCAGGACCCGGGGGATTCCGCTGCGAAGGGTTCGTTTGACTTCGATAAAGTAACGAATTACTAGGAAAGAAAATTACTATTTCAGTACTTAGTGAATTAACATTACAATTACTTTGCAAGATTTCAAGGTCATTGATTAGATGAAAGTGCAAGTAATCCCTGAGTTTTCAGGGACGGGTTAAGCCCTGTCTTGCGCATTTAGGCAGTATAAGTTTCGAATCTCCTTTCTTCCCAATTAAAATCAGATAATGCTTCCCGTTTTTAACTTCGCATAAGTAGTTTTCAACTAAAAAAGAAAATAACAAAGCATTCTATTTCCAACAGATTTGGTTTTAAGATTTTGCTTATAGAAAGACGAAGAAACGATCTGCAGCATAAAAGAGAAGAAGAAAAAAAAATCATAAGGATGTACACGATAAGTGTTCATCAAATGAAAGCACAATGTTCAATTATATTGAATATACTTCACCCCCTTCCCATTCTCGAAAAACGAAAAATGTGACTTTTCCAAGCATAGTGGTTCATTTCCTAAATCCCATATATCAAATTATTTAATAAACGATTTTTCAGTTTTAACCAGTTAACTATTTCGACCTCTCCGGAAAATAAGTATCTAAATTCTATCGCAAATATTTAGCGATGATAAGTATACTGGTCAAACACAGTGTATGTGTAATACAAAATGACTTTTATTTTTTAAAAATTTTAATCATTACATTTATTTACTTAAACTAATATACATTTTTTTGCATATGAAAGAAAAGAAACATAAAATTAATTTATTAAGTTAATTTGCTGTTAGAATAGTATTGAGCAAAGCATGGTACAAGGTGTCGTAATTAGGGTTGCGCATTTTTGTTGTAAGTACAATTATTGGCACGTTTTAGAAAAATAATTTTAATTACAATTTAACTAAAGAAATTAAACATTTGATTTTTACTAGAACTTCACCGAGGCAGTGGGCACGAGAGAGCTTCGAAGAGGAGAGAATAGCTTTTTAGAAGCATGACCGGATGATGAGCGGCGCGTCAATTACGTCACACACAGCCTCGACGAAGCCTGTAGTTTACAGGTATCTGATATGATTCATATGATTTATGATAGGTATATATGATTTGTGATAGGCTTTCACCACAAATGCATAATAATCTTTTATTTGTTCCTTTGATTTTGATTTGACCTCAAAATATTTTAAACATCTTGAAATTTACGAATATGTTTGACTTTTTACTAAAATTGTAATTCAAACTCCAAATTGTCATTAGTTTCAACAAATTGTCATTACTTCTGATAAATAAATTCGTCATAACGCAAAATGTTGTATTTTTCCATGACGAGAATACTCGTCAAAAACAGTTAACTGATTAATCAATTCATGAAGAAACTTTAAAATATATTTTCTTCATTAAGTGATTAAAAGATTGAACCATTACACATTAAATACTTTGATATAAGTGGAGCAGGAGATAAATCACCATGCTTGAAAAAGACCAGAAGCTCATATACAAAAAAGTCAGTTGTCTCTTCACTTATTTGATAATCTGGTCCAGCCATCGTTATGTGCTATACGAAAATAAGAGATAATGCAGAAAAGGAGATTTCAAAAAATTTAGAACAAACATGTTTTAACTTTTTATAATGAAGAAAATTATCTTCATTAAATAATTGCATTGAAAGCGCAACGTACTAATATTAATTAAATGTGTCTCCACCATCACTACTAAGCACCACGCCCCGATGGTATTTTCTTGTAGGTTAATGGGTTTTTTTTTCTTTTAGCACACTTTTGTTTAACTTGATACATTAATGGAGTTTTTTTATTATTGATTTTTCACTTCATTCCTGCTGTACTGGATATCTGAAATTTCTGTACATCCGTGTATTGCCGAGAGTAATATATCTTTTTAATATCTATTTTTAATATCTATCTATTTTTTTATCTATATAATATCTATTTCCATATCTTTTTCCAAATTATTATTTAGTTTTTAATCTATTAATTTTTATTTAGTTTTTACTCTATATAAAAGTCGGAATTTGACAGTGAATTTACGAAAAATTGATAGTAAGATTTCGTGATAATTATAATAAATTATGAAATATATTAAAAACTATTAACTGTAAAACTATTATTATAGTAAAAAATGGTAATAACATATAAATTTACTAAAAGTACCTTTGTCTATTAAGGTATATTATGAAGAGCATTATTTATTCTATCAAAGAATTGGAGGTCAAAAATAAAATCGTAACAGCAAGAGGCATTAAAATCAATACAATATGGAAGTTAAGCTACAGTGAATATCAAAATAAAAAAAGATCTTTAGAAAATGCATTAAAGATTAAAATTCCACTTTTTACTAAAAGGATCTATATCTCCCCAACACTTGTTTGATTTTGCATTAGTATACTTTCATATTTTTGTTGAAACTAGATTATTTTCTACATTAAGTATACTAATAAAAGAATATTTCATTAAATTATTTTTTAGATTTATTTAATTATTTTTATAGAATTTTTTTCTGAACATTTTTATTTGCAAAATATTGTTGCAAGGATTTTGCTTGAGAATAAATCTTCGCCAGTTTAACTTTGTTCATCATAACCTAGGATATGATCTATATATACCCACATAGTTATATAGGTCATTTAAAATTTTAAACTATGTGGGTATGATACCTAATTCGAGGATTTAAAGGCAATATGCGTAGTATTTATCAATCAAGAGTAACACTGAAATTACTAAAACAGGTTATGGATCTTAATTAGAAATTATTCGAAACCACTATTTAGTTTCTATAAATTATTAAAATTTAATAAAAACATAAAAAACATGAGTTGTAAAATTTTTTAGAAATATTTCGTTAATGCTAATACAAATTCGGAATTAAAAACACATTTTTAATGCTAATAATAAGGCACTGTGACTCGGAGTCTAATAAAGCATATTTCAAAATTGATTATAATAACTGGCATCGGAATTTAATTTATTCAGGTCATTATATTTAACTGGTTAGTTGAAAATTGGAATTTTATGCAAATAAAATGAATTATCAGTTTCTTAAATGTTGTTGGGATCCAGTTTATTAAATATGGCGTAATCCATATTTAATAAACCTTCCAATATCTTTGGAAGGTTTATATCTTTATATAAACAATATCTTTACATAACCTTCCATAATCTTTCCAATTTAAATAATTGCCTATAAAGAAAAAAAGCAGTGAAACAACTCTTCAGAATTTAGGTCATACGCAAATATGTCTTAACGATTTTAAAATATGTTATTTTTTTCACTGTAAATATCTGTAAATTTAAATAACAATTAATAGCAAAAAAAAAATGATTGCTTCAAACACATATTCGAAGAAAAAAGAGAAAACTAAGCAATAAATGCAAAAATATTTAAAAATTGGCAAATAAATACATTTTTAATGTTTCACGGACATTTTTTAAATTACATTAAAATCAAAATTCTAAATTTGAAATTTAGAATAAACGCATACTTTATTACCGATTGATTTTAAAAAGATTTTTTTAAAATAATTTTATTACTGAAGGAAGAAGTATATATTAGGGTTCTATTAAAATTCTTATTTTTAGATGACATAATCATTGATAAGAAAGTTTTTTGGAATTCAAAATTTCGATTTTAGAATTTATTCAATTTACACATACTTAAATTATACAAGGAAGAATTTAATCAGTTTTTATTGCAATAAAATAAAAAAATGTGCACCATTTCCTTTATTTTATGACGTAGCACTGATTTTCTCTATAATGTATAAATAATAAAAAAGCGTCTTAACTGTTTCCATTTTTTTTATTTTTTACTGAAACTTCGCTTCATGAAACTATTAAAAAAAAGTTATTTTTGATTGAAATTCTTATCGGAAGTAACATTAATATGATTGAATCGATAAAAGACATCAGAATGATTGCTATCTAATTTTTCTTGTTCGAAAAATTATTCTTAATCTTCATTCTAAATCTAACCGCAAAAGAAAGTAAAAAGGCCAGAAAAAAAAAAATTCGCACTCAGGAATGCAGTTCATTATGTCACTGAGCACACGCAAAACCGAAATAAGTCCACAGAGAAATCTGAAAACAGTACCGCTACAAGTAGAATGATTCGATAAGTGCGTTCAGAACAAAAGAACATCATCGCCAAAATTAGCCGCCATTGATTTAAACAGCGTGATTACTTTTATCTTACACTGAAAGCACCTCAGAGTTTAATAGTAAAACTTTCGCCACGAAACCAGTTGTTTCACCTGAGTTTGTATCTAGTCGTGCGTATAACGGTCGCTAGGAGTAGAAACGCTTCGCCAGCCTCACTTAGTTCAGGATTCCTCACATTCTGTACACCTGAGCAACCAATCGTTCGTTGTGGAATGACGACTTACCGCTGCACGAGGAACCTTCGAAATAGGGGCGTGGCCTCTACAACCGCATGATACAAAATTTGAAATTTACTACTTTTGAGAATAAGGGCAAAAGTTAATGTTAAACTGCTGATCAAGGAATTTTCAAGTTCAATTAGCGCTAGTGTGTTTGGTCTGCGTCTATTTTTAATTGCTTTTCGAATCCGAGATCGAAATGTAAATGGTTTGTTTATGTAACGGAACGACACCTCTGTTTGGATGAACTTTTTGTAAACACTAGTTGATAACGATTGACTTCGAGTGTTAACAAATTTATGGATAATTATATTGTTTTCATTGATAAAAATATTCGATAATAGGAGTGTCTGATGCAGTAATCGAATGAAATCTTCCTGGTTTTCGTTTGTAGTATAGATAAGAAATTGTCTACTAGAAAAGACCGCGTGGCTTCAACAGGTTGTTTACAAATATGGAGTTGTATCTGTACAGCTTTTTGGGCCTCATGTAAGTTAATTTTCTATGTATATTTATAGTTGTAGATTAGAATTATTTTTTTATCAGTGTTTATTGATGAAATATAATGCCTTTTCATACCAAAAAATAAATTTTGTTTTAATTTATGTACTTTAATATGTCTCATTTCATCTTTTTTTTCTACTCTTCACTAAATAATTATTTCATAATCATACGAAAAATGCATTTTCTTCCATAAAACTTTAAGTATTTCCTCTTAAAATTTTTTAAATTAAAATTTAGCCAGTGTGTTGTCACATTAAAGGGAAAAAAATTAATTTTCTTCAAATATTTTTTCATATTTAATTATTATTATCAAAATCTTATTTTTTATGAATTTTAATTTTTGATGACATATTATAAAAATTCTTTTTTTAAAGTTGTTAAACAAAAAATGTTGTAATACTTTATAAAAAAGTATTAAACACTTTTTTAATGTTTAACGATTGATTTTATTAAATGTTTTTAGCTATGACTTTAAAATTGCTATGAAATTTTTATAAATACATAATTTTCATTATTTTCTAAATTTAGACATCGAATGCTGTATAGATATTTCTTTCAAATGTTATCTATTGCATTAGGATAATTTTCTAATTTAAAGGTTGAAATTAGATCCTATGATTGAATTAATTATTAATATGATTTTAAAGTAATCATATTCAATTGCTGTAGGAAAATGTATGAGAAGTAGTGTAGAACAAATTATTTGTTTTTAAAATTTTATTATTTTTCCCATATAAAAGTTTTAAACAGATTAAATTTGTTGTCTAAATTATAACTGCTCAATTTCTTTTCGTAGATGACACTTGAATAGAATCAACTCTAGTATTTTTTTTTTACTGAAAAAGAAAGAAAAAAAAACATATGTATATATTTTCATATATGTTTTAGCATGAAATTTTCAAAATCCTTTAAATGAAGCCAGTTCCAAATTAATCTTTTGAAATACGTTTTATTGAAATTTATTTCATAGTTGAATTTAGGTTTTGAAATAACATGCTTAATATAGACTATTCAATTTAAAATAAAATTTTGTAATGTAACCATCTATTTCTAAATTATTTATTAGTCAAAATTTAAATATGAAAAAATGTTAAGAAATATATTATATTTAATATTATTAGTTACTTTCGATTAATTAACTTAATCCATATTAATTCAAATTATTCATTAATTATTCATTTGTATCTATTTCATGATGCCATTTAGGAACATGCAAGTGTATTTATGAGTACAACCAAGGATTTACTTATTATTTACTTCGGTGATTCAAGATGGCATTGTCAGGAATTCCTTCGAAATTCCTGCCAATGTCATTAAACTTTTTCTCTAGAAGTGTCATCGCACAGGATTTTAAAACATTCCACTTAAGACTAAAAACAATTTTAAGAAAGTGCCGACATATATTGCTTCAGGGTTAATGCGTAGGTTGTTGTTAACTCAGCATGACATTATTTCGTCCCGTGCTTATGATTCTGTGACGGTTTCCTAGTTAGCTGCGAAATTGGATATTGGATTGTTTATACTTTTATACAAATTATGAAAATATCTTATGCTTTTTTTTTGTTACAATGTAGTTTCCTATTTCACCACTTCGTTTTATAGTCGCACCACTTCGTTCATGCAGGTGGATAATTTTAACCAGTATTTTCTCGCATTTTTTTAAATAAGACATTCTAAATGCAGTACTTTTCGATACAAAAATAAAAGAAAATTGCCAATACAAGAAATGTGACTTTTATAAATAGGTAATTACAGAAGGCATAGGTTAAATACAAGTAAATGCTTTAAAGTAACGCTAAAGACATTTATACTATAGTTTTTAAAATTTTGAAATGCGTTACAAGAAGGATATAATTTTCAAATATTTTAAAAAGCATGTATCTGATTGCAAACAAATATTGTGGGTTGTTTCTTTACGGTAATATTTTTTTAGACCATTCAATTGTATATAAAAGTTACAAGTATTTTTTTTTATTAATTCAGTCTTCACAAAATCAAATATTTTTCTGTTTTAATGTAGAATTTATTTACTCAGGATATTGCTTTAAAACGAAATTTAAGCATACCAGTTATTTTAAAAGTACATTAAAATTATATTTTGGACTATTAAACAGAGCATATTTATAACAAAGGATCATTTCCCCATTCGATAAACTTCATTGTTTGTCTTTAGAGCATGCATTAAAATTAGATTTAAAAGAACTACGAATTTGACGATTTTATCTTAGATAATGTGAACAAATGTATGGATATTCATTTACATAGTACAATTTTCATTTTTACATGACTGTGAAATAAATGCAACGGTATATGTATACAGTTTCGACTCAATTAATGAGTAATTATTTATTTAAGTATATTTTTATGTATTTATAAATTCGACTTATTTCATTTAAATTCGATTAGTTTTTTTATATACAATACAACCCCTGTTCGTGAATTAAAGAAGAGGGAGGACTGTTTCGGGTAACGATTTCATCGGCTATACCATGGACATCTATTAATTCGGATTATTAAATTTATCATATAATGTATCATAATGTAAATACATAATTGTATGTATTTACATTACGTAATTCAAAAATGTTTCGTGTTTAAAATGAATTAAAAAATTTGTTGTCGGCTACATTTACGTTTTTTATTCTAGTTAAATCAGTATATACTTAATTACATGAATATATAAGTAATTGTTTATAGCATATGAGTTACTCATTCAAAAAATTAATTTCGTGATTTTCGAATAATTGTGAAATTAATAAGTATAATACATGCAATATAGTACTTGCTTTTTGGATTTGAAATTTGATTTATTTCGGTTAATAAGACTTCGTTTAATAGAGGTTTTACTATACCTCTTTTGAAATGTGTGCATCCTATTTGAATTTATATGGCAATGCCGGGAAGAATCAATAAATCGGCGCCGAATGAGTAAAAATTCTTCAGTAATCAATATTGAGTACTAGGATTATACTCTTTAAGTTATTATTATTATTTTTTTGGGGTTGTTTGTCCGATGCAATGACTTTGTTTGCACACAAGTTCCTGGAAATTACATATATTAGAGAACTTTGTGAAGCTTGATCAAGTATTGAAAACTATTCCGATTAACTCCAGACGTCTGGTCGCTATCATGTTGAAACTGATTGCCGAAACTTACATGTAAAGAAAGGGGCTAAAACATCCAAAGGAATTGCAATGTTGAGAAATTACCATTATTCGCTTACCTTACAAATGTGTTGTAGAAATACTTGTAAGGAGTTAATTTTTAAAAATTAAATCTCTTTAACCTTTAAAAAAATTGTGAAATATTTCATTAAGTAAAAATGAGACATCTTGAATAAAAAGTCAGTACTCTTCACGCTAGGCACTTTAATATTAAGATTCACTGAATGGATCAAATTGCCAATTTCAGTGGCATAATTGCATTCATTTTTCAACAACTGTCGTAAATAATTTAGAAAATGTAAATGATGCCCGAGATAGGGCATTATGTTCTCTCTTTCTCTCCTTCCTCCATCACATATGATTAAAAAGTTACATAAATACACTAACGTTTTTTCTCCATGACATCCTGTCAGCTTAACCCCCGTGACAATTATACTCCCCCCCCCCTGTTCTTCCCAATTGCTTGGCGTGAAACAAACGTATGGAAAAATTCTCTATTTGTGGGTAGTGACATAATCATCAATACGGGTTTAGGTTGCATATTGCAGGTTAAATTACATTCCTTTTCTTGTGTATTACGTCATCCAATTTTTTTATTCTTTCTGCAGCGCAAGCCATTCATCAGTAACCGTTTCCTGTCTTTTGTAGGCAATCGTTCCATAGTCTGATGAATGTCTCTTTTTGGCATTTCGTTTAACGCTCTGCATGCTCACTCTAATGTATCGCATTTCATATCTGTTGCAGACATATTTGAATTTTACCAGTCTGTCTGTAGTCTGTGAATAATGTAAATCAGAAAAGTTAACGCCAAATCCATCCGTTTACTTTTTCATTATTTTAAACTTTCAATAAGTCTTATTTTTTAAAAACATTTCGCTTTTTATGAATATTTCTAAAATTTATTTTAATGTGCACAATGAGATTTTTTGGAGAAGATTTTATTTTTATGAAACATTATTTCATTGGGGCATAAACAGTTGCACAGTTAACAGTTTATAAATTGAAATACACATTGATTTTAATATTTAATCTCATACTTTGGCCCATGGAACTCGGATGCTTTCTTTCGGGTATTATTCGAAATGGTGCATCATTTTGATTTTTCTTCATTTTTATTGTTGAATATAATTATAGCCGTAAGAAGGCGCTGATTAATTCTTCGCCAAAAAAAAAAATATCAACTAATACAATATATATTTTTACTTGAACTAATAAAAGAACCCTTATAGCCAGTAAATAATTATGAACCTATTTAATTTCAGAGTCCAAAGACGCTCTTAATTTTAATTTGTATAACTCTTTATTTAATTATACTTTCTGAAATAAGGCAAATAACTTCTTTTGTATAATAAGTGATTCAGCTGTCAGTGTAACTCCGGAATTTTTTTTTTAAATGTAAAGTTCATATGTATATATTTATTATGTATATTTCTTTTGTTTTTTAATTCATAAATTATTATTTTAACTATCAGTTTTTTTATTTGTCAGTAACGAATTTTTATCTTCTTGCTATGGAACGATAGTATTAGTCTGAGTTTCTCGTTGCCAGATTATGTCCATTTAAAAAAAAAAATTAATTAGTTTTGGTACGGAAAAGAGGCAAAACTCATAGAACTCTAGTGATAGGAATTACATGTACACATTACATTTCGAGCCGATTTCGATAATGCAAATTAGAATAATTAAATAAAGTTGAGAAAGTGAGTAAAAAAATTAATTGTTAATGAGTTAGTTGAGATTTGCAACAGCATGCTATTTGATTTCTTGATTTAGCGTTTCGTTTTCAAATTACAAAAAACTACAAAAATAATTCTAGTCAAAAAACAAGAATGTCTCCTTCATATTTCATTGTGTTGCAACGAAGAAGCAAAAATAAACTCAAACTCAACTTAAAACAATTTGTTATTGAATTCAGAAGTTGTGTGAAAACTGAACTTTGCTTTGTTGATTTACGTGCGTTCGAGAGATTTGAAATGCGCAGTTAGCGTTTCCTCTGTTAATCTACGATCGTTATATTTATCATTCTTTTAAAATATAAATTAAATGTAAATATTAAATGTTTATGTCGTCTTACTTTGGATTGAATTATTTTAACAAAAATACACCAAATGTATGACAGCACGACTTCTTCAGTTTCGCTTTAGGCATGCCATATCATTTTGAAAATCATAAGATTATCGAATTATTCATGTTATTCAGACAAGATCATATTTATTTTGTTCCTCAAACTTCTTTAATGGGAAAACATTAGAACTCGGATTTCTACATAATGTAAGCACGAAGTCGAAATTACATTGAAGATTTAACAAAGACAAATTTAGAAGAGATTTGTATAAAAAATATAGTTGATAATATTATTTGTATTTAAAATTTCTGCACTTTTGCAGGATAGGTCATTGATAAAATTGTCATCGAACAGATTATATAGTCAAGTAAAGTAAAATTAAAAAATTTTTTTTGAACACATCAAAGAAATATTGTTAAACGAGAGATATTTCAGGATAAATAATCAACTCTGGTATATTTTATGGTAAAAGATAATATAAAAAAATGTCTGACAAAAAGGTGAACTTTCTTTGATGTTACGTTTTCCCGGTTGGAACCTTATTTTAGATGCTACCTCAAAGAGGGTAAACGTGTACATAGTAGATATATTGCCGCATTGAGGAAAGACTGTCGGATCTCCATGGCCGAATGGTCATGGCACTGGTCTTGTGATCAAGAGACCTGGGTTCGAATCCCGCTAGAGACATTGAGATTAATCTTATATGTAAATACTTAATTCCTTGATTTTATGTTTTCCTTTATTTCATGTTCCAGAAGATACTGGACATTTCTTTAGTTTACCAGACAAGTGTTCTGGACTTTTCTTACTGTCTCCAGAAGAGTATTCTGGAACTTTCTCTGCTTATATAAAAGCAGAAGATTTGTCAGTTACTGTATTCTCTCAGTTCTGAGTTCTGTTAATAAATTGGTTTAGCTCTACCTCCTGTGTACGTCATTGAGTCCAACGCTAGAATATCTACGTGACAATATCTTTGGGCACGAAAACCACTATTTGAAGAAGATATTAGAGATAAAAAAAAGATATATTAAGTTCTAATAAATTAACATTTCGGATCCTCCTTTCTATTTTTGATTATGGCCCATTTGCATTTTTAACTTCTTTGTTCACCGTGCAAAAATTTCGCAATTATTCGAAAAAAAAACAACCCAAAAAACATTTTGCACTTTTGTAAAACTGGATGAATATGTTTCTCTTGCGAAACTTAAAGTGCATTTCCTTTTCTTCAGATTGTTTTACCTTTTTAATTTTACGTATTCAATCAAATCGTCTGTTCTAGACATGCAACTCAAGTCACGATTCTTCCTGTTGCAGATGTCAGTCAACTAAGTTCAATGGCTTCTAATTTTTCTTGTTTCATTCCCCACAAAACAAGAAATTTCTTTTCTTTTAAATCATGATTTTATTTTTTAAAAGACGATTCTTTTTCTTCTGTTGAGTGCTTCTTAGAAATTTCAGTTATTTTTTCATTTTTAAAACTAGTTTGCACTTATTATAAATTAGCTAATCGAAAAGAAGGTAGCTTAATTCATGCATATCTTATAACTTATTTATTCTGCATACTATAGTATATTTGTTCGAAAATAAGGAAAAAAAAATGCCGAGTTCATTATAGTTAATATGTTGTAAATATTTATAAAGTTGTAAAACTTATAGTTGCGCTGCAAACGCGACAATTGGGCCTTAGGGTAATTAAGATAAATGTGGTATTTATAAAAATGTTAATTTATTATTATTGTATTTGAGCAACTAGGCTGTTAGAGTTAAATTTTTTTCCCTTTCAAATTTTATTCTTTGTTATTTAATTCGCTGTATCAGTGTACGGGTTTGTTTCGGCTCCAGAAAGGAACAACATTTTAATAGGTTATATTTGATATCCCTCAGCTGTTATTTCACCTGTTAATCATTATTCTTTCCGTCTGCAATGCTTTTTTTTCTTTTGCTTATGCTCTGCACGGCGAACACCGATATAGTTTAGGACTAAAAGGGGTAAACGTAGATGTACAAAAAGCGAAAAAAAAATCACCCTGTTCTTAGGGACATTACGTTAGCATTCTTCTTCTTTTTTATTTTTGTTATACCCAACCTCTTCTAAATCGCTTGCATAGCCAGTAGATACTTTTCAGTTTTACGTTATTTTAAAGCCACTGCTTTAAAAGAATTTTTTTTTTGCTACTTTTTTGGCTTCAGTTGTTCTGCATGTTTTGATTTCAAGTTTTTACTAAATCGTTTTTGGTTGTTTTAAGACATAATTCTTTTCTTTATACCTTTCTTTTTAAAATAAGCATCTGATTGCTGCTTGTATTTTCGTTCTGTGAATTGGTACTTAAATGAATAATTGAAACGAATATTTTTTTACTAGTGACTGATAATTTCTAATAATTTTTGATAATAACTGATAATTCTTTTACTAGTGCAGTGAAAAAGAAAATTGTGTTATGCTATAAATATTATACCATTTCAGCACCATCCTTAACAATTAAAGACAATTCCATTTAGTTTTCCATCTTAATGTATATTGCTTTTAAGGAATAGAATCGCAAAGAATTTTCTTTGAAGCTTAATTGTTCTCTACCAAAACTGTTATTTCGAAACTGGGAGTATATACAAGAAGCTTTATACATGCTATGTTATCTGAATTGGTGCAGGAATTCAATAAAGATCTATAAATAAAAACTAGGATGTATTCATATAACATTTTCACACATGCTTTCGCCCTAGAGTCGTTATGATTACTTCATTTATATACGGACTGCCACCGTATTTCACTAATCATTTGCTTGTTATTATTTGTTCCCTTAATTCTGCGCAAGACCTCCGGCAAAAGGAATAAATTATAAGTGGGGATATTTAAGTAATTTTGATTTCTTGTTATAATTATTTTAAAATAACTTGAGCCCAGTTTTATAATTATGTGAGAGGAAAATGATAAAATTAAGAAAGTAAAATCAACATTAAAATATGACAGAAACTAAAATGGGTAAGTATTGTATCTTTTTTTTTATTATTCTACGTTTTTATCTTATTAGATTATTTAAACTTGATTGATTTTTTAAAATATTTTTCTGCGAAATGTCCCCTATCAATACTTGGTAGTTATAACAACCCTGCATACATATCAAACAGCTGGTTTTTATACATACGATGGCAATTTGAGAACGCTTCCTCACTTATTTCCTTGATTATGAATTCACTATTATAAATTTATGTTATATTAATAAGGTGTATTGATTATGATATGAGACGATTTATTTGTTTTATAGATTTATTTTATGAGCCTAATAGAATGACAATCTTTTCTTAAGGATGTATTAGATGTTTTAACTGCTGACCTTTTAAGCGCAATAGTGTTTCTAGAACAACATATTTTCTGTTAATTGCATGATGCAAAAAGAGTCGAAAATGATCTACGGGTCAGATTGTTGGACTTAAACTACCAAAATTGGCTCTTAATTTGTCCCTAGTTTGAAACACTTACTAAGATAGTGTTTTGAAAAATTTTAATCAGATTTTTAGGTAATTGAAAATGAATAGAACTTTTAATATTTCCGCCCAATAATCTCTGGATTCATTGTCTCACAACAACCATTTTAATATATTTTTTTTATTATCAGAAAAAAAGGAGCTTTCCTTTTACACTTCTTTCCACTGCAATTTTTTCTTCAATTATAATAATTTTTTATATCAATCTTAAACATAAAATGTTTTACATTGCTATGATGGAATTCAGAAAATTTTTATTGTTTAACTCTTGCATTCGAGTGCTTTAACCGATAACAACGATATGATTAAAAAAAAAATGCTTTCTTGAACATTAATATCAAAGCAGAATTTTCACTTTCGTTCTTATTAGTTTGGTAATGATTTTAGACTAGCTTTCTTTATATAAATTGCGTAGTATGAAAATTGTGATTTATAAAATACAACAGCTGTCAACGAAGATAGAAGAAATCTACCCTAAAATATTATCATACATGTTTGGGCTATAAATTATAACATCCTTCATTTCTTTTCTTTGCGTGCTAACTGGTTACAGTTGTTGAACCACAAGATGGGTTTGGTGACGCTGTAAAAACTCCAAATGTGTAAAAGTATCAAGTACACAAAACTGATACAAACTTAGAGTATTAGGTTGTACTCTTATTGATAAAAGATTTTGAACTCGATAGATACTGATACGTAATTTCCTAAACCTCATTCTTTATCAGTAAGAGAATGCTATGATAATCGGAAATCTTTGTTATAACTTTGTTCGCCATCTTTTTCAATAATGTTATGAGCATGCTTGATGTTTTTTTAAAAACAATATATATGTCGTCCCCAGTCATTAATGCCTTTTACCCCTTGTAATGGTACATATATCACTCAGGAATCCTGCTTTTTATTGTACTAACTATACCAGTAAAGCCACTCCTTTCCTCTTCTCATTTACTCATCAGTCACGGTCAAAACCTAGGTCATCGGCACATCATCATTAATACTTCTACAGAAATTATGAAATCCTAATTTAAAATCATATTCGTTTGAGAATCGGCTATTACTCTCGGCTCAAATGAGAACCGATACTCTCCGAGTAACCGATTTCATTTGGACGAAAAAATCAGTCACTGGCTGTATCAGGTGTAATAAAAAAAATTCAGTATTGGTTATACTTGATACAATAAAATAAGGTTTCAACTAATATCTACCACAAGGTCATGATACAGCAATTTTGCGACTGCAAGGGAGAAGACATGAGTAATTTCCTTATTGATTACTTTTCTAGTTATTCTAACATCCTGTTTTAAAGCAACACTAGGGTTATTTTGAGACGAACCTCGTAATTTTGAACCACGGTCGATGATGAGGACGACAACTGATGCTCCTTTTCAAACTTTCGCACCACACCAGCTTGAGGGCGTTTGGCCCCAATGGATTTAATGTGCACTATACCCGCTTACACGACGGTTCTTTAGTGGAATCGGGTCTCAAACCTGCAGTCTTCCTGTTCCGAAATCTAGACCTTACTACCAGGCCACCGCGACCTTTATTGACTGCTAAATAGGAGCTAAAAATCTTTCTTTTCAATGATTTGAAAATAAGGAAAAGCATTTTCTTGTTTCTTTGCCGGAATTTTGATATTGCTTGAATCTAAATGAACTAAAATTATTTTGGTTATAATTGAAATTTTTTTTGTTTGCTTTTATAATTATGTTCTTTTAATACCAAAATTGTAAACCAGCGCCCAGTTTCGGACCAAATTGGGCAAAAAGAAATCCACTTAAAAATGCATACTTGCATGCATTTACTTCACTATATAGAACTAAATCTGAAATGAGTTATTTTGCGGAACCATAGGAGAACGTTAATAAATTGCTTGAATTTTGTTTCTTCACTTTAAGAGATTATTGTTTCTGCAACAAAATAGAGTTGCGAATACAACTTTTTAATCAATTTCATATGTGATATGTTACTTTTAAATATATCATAAAAGTTAATAATTTGACGAAAAATTAAGAGATTTGAGTATTTACTCGAAGAATTTAATATCATTGCTATATGCTTATATAAAAAGACCGTTGTAAAATTATCTTAAAACTATTTTTAGAAATTTTTTGAAATTATAGAAAAATTGTGTGAATACCAAACTAATATCACCAAAAAGTAATTTTTGGAATTTTTAAATGATATAAAATTGTTTTTGTGTAATAATATGCTGTGAAGTTATGGAGGAAAAATCGTAACGTTTCGTTTGTCTTTTGAATAAAAAAGCTAATTAAAAATTTAGGAAAAAAAAAGCTTTTATAAAAATTATTTATTATTCAGGAAGTAACTACGCTACATTTGATAGTTCTAGATTCAATGGTCTTTTCGAGCTATGTTGCGAAGGTCTTGCCTTCAAAACCGGAGGGTTCCAGGTTCGAAACCCGATTCTACCAAAGAACCGCATCGTAAACGGATCTAACGCCTTCTAAATCCTTCAGAATCAAATATCATCCCGTTATTGTGATGCAAAACTTTGGAAAGAAAGAAATTGCTAGTTCAGTTGTCATCCTCATCATCCGATCACGTGTCAAAATAATTTGTACGTTGGTTCGAAAAAGATAAATTGAACTAAACCATTGAGCTGCCCTTAAAAATGTTTTGAGCAATCAATACGTGGTATGTTGCATCGCAACGATTTAGAAATGGTTTCCATCCTATAATCAGCGTTCATGTTAAAAAATAAAAAAAGAAAGCGATATAGGAAACTGTTCATTTATGTTATTCCTTTATTAATCGGCTAATTCGATTTCACTTTAGATCCTGTCGACTGTCTTGGAGCACTAGATCATGAACAGAATAAACCATGAACTTTCAAAGGAGACCTCATGAATTCAAGGCCTATGGTTAACTGCATCATATACAGTTATTTCTCCTAGGACTTTATTAACATTGTTGTAGAAAAACATAAGAATAAATCGCTCTCTTATTTTTTAAAGCCCTTTTTTCTCGCCATTCTCTCTAGGTGATACTATCCTTCCTCGGACAGGTAGGTCTATCCTTAAGTGCAGATGTTTGTAACAGCATTAGTTGGTCGGTTTGCCTACAATTATGAGTCCATTCTCCGGTGCCCTTTCTGCTTGATGAAGTACGAGGGATACACAAACCGCCTTATCTGATAATTCCAACGCAGTCTCCTCGAGCGGATGACCCTTAATGGCGTGTAGTGGAGGATGCGTGTGACGTCATCGGTCAAGCGTAATGAGTAGGGGGAGCATGACCATCGGAAATGAGAGGATTGTGTTTCCGCACGTAACTCTCCAAGTGTGTCACGGAGGAAGCCGTGGAGAGGACGTGACGCTTCCGGATGGGGCCTCACCTTGGCACACATTGCGGGCGAACAATGGAAGGTGAGGAGTGAAAGTTGCCCAGACAGATTTATCGCCATGTTTTGGGGGATTATAGAGCGCCCAGGTTAGGATTGGCAAGGATGAGAAGTGCATCGTTATGAAGCGTGATCATTTCAGTTGTTGATAAAACAGACTATTCCATGTTTCGTTTAAGATATCATAGTTCACGAAAGAAAACATCAAGTAACTTGCTGCCTGTGGCGAACAACTTGTTGGTCTTGATTATTGAATTTTTAGGATTTTAAATGATTAATTTGGAAAGTATTTAAAAAAATTTCATTTTATTATTTGATATGACTTAAAAACATGAGTTCAATCGAATCAGTTTACTGCAAATTAAAATGTAAAACCATGATTCGTAAAAGCATGCAATCGTAAGTTTTGATGGATGAGTTTCAATCGCATCCTAACTTTTAAAATACAGATGGTGCATCAAATTAAATTAAAAAATAATATTGTTAAAATTAAGGAGAAAAAGTAAACGGGAATAAAAATAATATCATTAGAAAATGTGTGTTTTTTTTAAACATAATGTAAAGACCATTTCATTCATCTAATTGTTTTAGAAGGCATGATACATTAATTTTCATGGTCAAAGAATAGCGATTACCTATTTGTTGACTGTTAAGTCTAGTTTTACGCTCGAATATATTTGAAGCCCATTTCTTAATTTCCTTTGTATTCTCTCTGTCTCTGACTGAATGGAATTTTTGATGACACACCAAGCCTTTTCCCGAACATTTCTAATAATGCTAATTTTGCAGCTCCATTTATTGGTTAGGCGAAATGATGAATTTATTGAAGTTGTAAAAACTTTCAATGATAGCTTGATGACATTCGACATTAAGTAATAAGAGCGATTTCTGTGCCTTATACTTTAGAATTATATATATATATATATATAGATAGATTGTTGAAAAAAATTCATTCCTTTCATTCCTTTTATTAAAAAATTGTCTGACTTTTCTAGAAACAGGCGGCAATTTGTTTGGGTATAATTAAGGTTATTTTCAAAATATAGTTGAGTTACTATCTGAATCCGAGACCATTATGAACGGGTGTTTTCACAGAATGTTAAAAAAGATGACACTAAAGCTCACTGTCCGGTAAAAAATATGCAAAACTAGAAAATAGACATGTTGCGTCAACGTATGAAATTTTATATTATTGATGAAATAAAAAAAAATCCAAATATTTTCTCATAATTCAGATTATATTCCTGACATTAGTAAGGGTAGAACAAATGTCTCTTGTCTGACGTTTATGTTATTAAAATAAATCAAATGTATGTTGTTGACTAAATCTTATGACTATGTTTTAGTTAATAAACTTGACGTTAATGAGTTTGAAACAAAAATTAATGAAATCGTTTTAGATTTCCTGCCATTTGAAAGATCTACTGAGAAACAGATATGTAAAATTATATTTAGAGATCTAATAGATTTGGATTTAAAATTTCAGGTTATAAGAGGGCAGGATATGCCAACGTATTCAATGTGAGGGTCGGTAAGTCAGGAGTGAAATTTGGAATTGCACAGTTTAATACGCTAGCATTCTTTGCTTCTCCATTAACCTTTTTCTTCGTGTAGTTGTTAATGATATGACAAAAATACCCTTGGAAACCGCTATATATTTCTTCCGATTTCTTCATCCTCTTATCCTATTCATTACTCTTATTACTTCAATATTTCCCGATTTTTTTCATTTAGTTTCCGATTGGCAATACTTTAAAAATGTGTTCAAGGATTAACTTGGAAACCATTGAGTGATATCAGATAGTCTATAAAAGTTTATTAGGAAGATGTATATGATGTCTGGCTAAGAATTTATGAAAATCAAGATATTGATAATTTAATAAGAGAAAAGACCTCAGGTGTTTTGCATTGTACAAAGATTTTATTTTGAATAAAATGTTAAATTGCATTAATTCAGTAAGGAAATGGACGCAAACAAAACATTTTGATATAGCATCTGCATTTGGTCTTTCACAAAAATGCAGATTATTCCATAAGAATCTTCGATTGAATAAATCCATCAGTGAACATTGTAATGATGCCATTAGGAATTGACTACCAAAAATAATGTCGAGGCTAATTTTGAATCAATAATAAAACGCCATCCCGTAAGAAAGGGGGGGGGGGGGAGGGGTGATCTCTCACGAAGCACAAGACAGACTAATCAATGGTCCAAAAGTAAAATATTTTTTTAAAAAAAAGAATCTGAGGAACTTTCTAAATATATACATTTGTGATTTGATGATTTGACTTTCTTAAATTTATATAATTTTTTTAAAAAAAGTATGAATTTAAGGAGCGGCAATTCGTCTTTTTGTCCGGAGCAAATGAAGCTGCTAGAGTGGGAGCTGGTTTAATCCCTTTTGTTAGAAACTTTTATTTTAATAGCGAAAAGTTTCCAGATACAATTTTTGGAACCAATAACTATATTTTTCAATTTTCTAACCTCTACAATGAATCCTTGACCTCACACCGTATAAATATACATCCTAATTCTTTTCCTAATGATAAGGTACCCGCTTCAAAGTTAGAGAATTCCAGGTTCAAGACCTGGTTCTTTTAAAAATACCCCCATTTATACTTGTGCTTGTTGTGATGTGGAACCTTGGAGAGGGATACGCCAGCTCAGTCACCGTTTTTGTCATATTTGCCGGTTAAAAATTATGAGGTCCCTCCCCAAACAGATTTTGTGTTGCATCTAAACTAGACGTTAATATATTTTTTTAACTATACAACTTGTTTCTTTTCCCTGAACAAAAAATTAAAGATTTTGTTATCAGCCTTGGAAGGCGTTAAATCGAATCATCTTGACGTTGATGTATTATGGAAATAGAAATATGGGAAATACATTATCAGCCCAGTTTATCATAGCATAGAACAGCAAATATATGTCCAATAATATTAGAGAATACTAATAAAATATTAACATTTATTTTTATATTTATTGATGAACCAGTACTTAATCGATGAAAAGCAGTAATTTCAACAGATAAATGCAGTGTATTAGGGTATTTGTGAATGGAGAATTATCTATAATTATTCAATATCCTTAACAGAAATTATCGAATATTCATTGAAAAATTGCGGATTCTTGAATTATTTACAACTTTTAAACTTTATACCACAAATCAAATCTGCTACTTTTATCATATCGTGTATATCTTTCTATCATTTATCATACGAAATTCCTCTGCAAGTTCGTTCATAAAATTCTAGCTAAGTTTTCCCAAAAGAACATTTCGAAAATCTAGCAAGAACGCGGTCAGGATAAAATTCAGTGACAATAAATGTCTTCCTTTCAATGTTGAAAACGAAATGAATGGACTACCGTTTCGGTGTCAACCGGCATACCAGCAGGAAATGTCTGGCTTGTGAAAGTAGGACAAAGCACAAATGACTTTGACAACGCAACTTTCGAATTCTTTCAAGGACGAACTTAAATCTATGTCATCATTTTTCAGCTTCACTGGCATTTCATGATGAGCAGACATTGTTACTGTCTAATATGACAAATTATTTTTATTAGCATCGAGATAAAATGGGGGAAATGATGTATGTTATCTTTATCTTTTTCTTATTTCTTGAAACTTTATTAAGGATTTGCTATAAAATATTGTCTATAATAGTTATGAAATTTTTATCTGTATAAAACGGAACAATTTTTCTTTTCTTCATTGAGAGATGTTTCAATATAATATATACTGGGAAAGGCCGATTTCTCAAAGACGTAGTTACCATTGTCAACATATACAGGGACTACGAGAAATAAATTCCCACAAGCTAATTGCATTCATTTTATTAAGATCAGTTGGCATTTAAGCTCTGACACCAGTTTAGCATCGTTTATGTCCATGGTATATCGGACAATCAGGAAATTCCTGTGGTATCTTGTAACCTTACCAGTTGTGTAGATGTATGCAACAAGATACTGAGAACAGTAGCTTGGGGAGAGGGGGAAGGATTAAACCAACATTATCGCGTAATTTGTGGAAAAATGAGTAAGACAGAATAATTTTGGTGATCTTTCCTACCATTGTATGGGTTTACTATATTTTTGCACATTTTTTCAAATATCACTTTTAAATTTTTATCTAGTGTCACGGAGGAAATATGAGGGGCATTATCATTTTGAAACCACATTCAATCACATTTTTATCATGTGTTTCTTATCCTAAAGTCGTTGCACAATTTCCCCTAAAAGTAACGTCAGAATTTTTGTATATTGTAAGAGTTTCTTAGGACAGCTTTGAATGTCTCTAGGCAGATAAATTTGTGCATAAAATGGAAGTTATTCTGTTCTATATGTTTCTTTCACATGTTTTCTGCACACTAATACATGGAGTTTATATTTTCGAGTCTGCGTGTTTATATAAAGTATTTAAATATTTTTCTTATAAATAGGATGCCCCCCGATAACCTGCTCACAGAATCTTGGCATTAGGATGGGATAATTTTGAGTTCGGGATCTATTCTCAAAAAATAAATTTAAAAAAATGTTCTGATCCATGTTGTGATATTATGGAACAGACGTTGGTGTACTGTGGGAGATTATTTGATCCGATATACCCGTATGAAGTAATAATGCGGTATGAAAACAGTCTCAAAAGAAATTAAACATTTTAGAATTGAAATTTGTTTTGCGAAAAAGGAGTTAATTATATTCTGATAACTTATTTACGTCTGATAATTTATTACACAACATTAGCAGCGCCTGCGCCAGAAAATAAGACAGAAAGGTTTTATTTGTAAGCGCACACGGCACGTACTAATAGATTTTCCAGAAGTTCATTTTTGTTTTAACCTTCAAAATTAAATATTTTTCTTGTAAATAACTTTGCCTTAAAAGTGTTTCTTTGGGAGATAGAACATTTCTAAGACAGACATTTCGAGTATCGTTAAAAATAACTAAAGGAAAAAAAAAATCTTTTATTGCCGTCAAGCATGCGTTAAGTGAATGAGTCAATTTCAAAACAAAGGTTCTTGCATTTTCGAAGGACAGATGAAGCAAAAAACCGATGATAAATATGTAGAGTTTTTTAACAGCTTTCTAATTATAGATATTAGAATCGAGAAACTTATTGATAGTTTTGTTTATCGCTTAACTGAAATTTCACGATAGTCGACTTTTATTTAAAATTTTTAATATTTTTTATTGCAGGTTTTATCTTGAATTTCAGTTAAAGAAGTATGATTTTTGCACTCTTAATTGCTTATTTTCAATTGATAATGTATATATTTCGTAATATATGGATAATAAATTGTTTAGATTAGTCAGGTAATTGCGGTGGATAATTTTTGTGAGATTGTTGAACTGATTTATCAAACTTTTAATTAGCGCATATTAAGTATGCTACACATTTGCACTTCTCATTTTATATGCATTAAAAAAAAGTCAACAATATTTTAGGTCTGGTTTCTTATTAACTCTCTTGCTTTGGTAATCGCATCTAAATCGCTATATTCGAATATTTTGTTTTAATTTAGAAGTTTCGTCAGTTGAAATAAGATATCTTTTTTTATTCAAAGAAAAAAAAAGTACTTTAAGAGTGTAGGATTAATTTTCTGTTTTGTTTAAAATTTGCATATTATAAAAAAAAATCCGGATAATATTTTTGAGTTTTAACTTTTCCCCTGCCTTTACAGTATTTGAATTCTTTAAATTCGTAATCGCCTTTTAAACAAATTCATGTAACTATATTGAAATAACTTATTTCTCACATTTGTTTCCAGACTTTGTTATATTGGGTGTACAAATGGAACCCTGTCCTGTTTTTAAAGATTAATATTTTTCAAAATATCTTCTCTCAGAAATTTTCCCATCTTTAGGATCATAAACGAATTCAGGGAAGAAATATCTATCAATCTAATTATCTAATCAATGCTTGATATCTACGTTGGAATTAAACTCTCTCTCCTGAAGGGATACTCTGCACGGAGCAAAGCAAATAATAATCTGAAGGAACAACATCTTATGAAATCGAACATCACATTCCAGCAATGTGATTCTAAACTTTCTTTGGTTTTGTGATATGGGGGCGATCATTGGCTTGTTGGAAAACAACTTTGTCGCGTCTTTTGTTATATTCTGGACATTTCTTGAAATGCTTCGTTGAAATTGATCAACTGTTTCTTAAGCCTTTCACTGTTGGCGGTTTAATCAAATAATGCTTCCAGATCTACATCTTGGATTTCTTCTTAAAGTTTACCATGCCCTTTTAGCATATTTATTAAAATGATTTTCTAATTGTCTAAATCACTCTTTACCAGTTGTATTCCATGAGGCATGTTCACCATAAACGCTGTCAAACTTCACTTAACGAGCACCTCGCAATGTAAAAACAGGACTTGCGTAATGAGCGATGTTTCGCAGAACGAGTGGCGAAGAGACATCATGACGTCATATGCTGGAGTGACTGTATCAATCAGTGTTGAGCACTTGTTTGAAGAAAACCCTTCTATCTATATAGAACGTTATGCCGTCCCACGTGGGGAGGCCCCTCGTAATTTAAGATGAGAAGCTTCCGGCATTGTGATTGGTTCTAGCCATCCTTGTGAGTACACAAAAAGATGGGGATCTAGCTCCTCCTCCTAGAGGATGCTACTACAAGAATAACGAGGAGAATGTGAGAATGACGAGACGTACTTCCTTAAGGAAGGGCTGTACTGTGGTTCGGTGATGACCCTTGAGACGCAACCACAATTCCTGCCAGTGTTGCTGTTGCTGCGGTTAGGTCATTTAAGTTTTTTCGTGTGCCTTCCGAGGGTTCGGAATAGCCAGTTTGTAGTTTGTGATAGGTTATGCTTGATAGAGCTGTCGAACGCAACTCTGAAGGGTTTGAGCAAATGTCTATGGAGCCTTAATCAACAAGATTATGTCTCTTATGATTATGAAGCTAATAGATAGGACGGTGATCTATGATATTATGAAAGAATATATCCAGAATTAGCAAAGGACTTCTAGAGCTGCATTTTGCATCATAGCATTAAGTTACGAAGGAAATTTGGTCAGGAAAGAAGTAACAACTTTCCATTGAGATAAAGGAGATGTTAAAAACATAGGAAATTACTGCATGACGCTATTAGAAACATCACCCTAAAATAAAGTGGTAGCTTTGTGTGCTATAAATTCATTTAATTATAATGCAGTGTCTCGTTTCGCCAAATTGTGAGCTGAAAGCAAACATGATTAGATAATTTTGTTCTAAAAAGTATTCATTACAAATAATAAATTACATTATTTTCGATTTGCTTGAATATTTTTTTCGGAATGGAATGCATTGTCTTATTTTAAAATAAATATCTATGGAAAAAATTATTTTGCTTAACCCGCAAGTTCCAGAAACGAATAATGATTGTTAAGTGAGGCTTAATTGTGTAGAAAAAGCAAACAAGTGTTTCTATTTTTTAAAATTTTTTAGTATAATAATGAAACATAATTTTCCGCAAATGCTGTTTCTTTGGCACAAAATTACACGTTTATAAAGTTAAAAATTGTTTTATAAATAGTAATTACAGGTAACATACTAATTTTTAAAAGTTGCCAACCTTTTCAAATAAAATTTTCCCCATTTATTTCTTCTAGGGTAGAATTACTAGCGCCACCTACTAGAAACAGACGAAGTCATCCTTATACGTCCAATGTAATAAAATTTTCCAATTTTTGATCAAAATTAGTTAAAATCCCTTTAATATATTTCATCAAAAAATATATACTAATTCTTTCTTGAAAATACAGATAACGCAGCTTTTAAAATTGCCTTTTATTCGGGATAATCTGATCATCTTTTTAATACAGTTAGAAAGAACATCGATTTGTAAGGTAATTAGCACATTTTCATTACGTTAACGCAAATTACCGTTACAAGAATTTTCCATTAATATTTCTTTATTTTCAACAGATGGTAAGCTTGATTGTTCACTAATAAATTCAGCTGTTATAAAAAAAAGCAATTATTTCAGATCTAATCCTCTACATCGCTTAAAATTAAAAACCGTGGAACAGTTCTAGCTGAAAACTATTTTCATAAAATTAAAAGTAATTGAGAATGTTTTCCCCCCCTTTCTTCGAAGCTTCAAGGAAAGATTTTGAGGCTTATTGTGAGACGCAGGGAACGATCGTTTTTAGAAACTAGATCGCCATATTGCAAGTTTTATTTAATTTAAATTTCATCTTCTTTTCGTAACAGGAAATTCAAGATTGTTTTCATTTTAATTCGTTCTTTAGTGCATGAAAAATCTCTTCGGTTCTAATATTCCGAGTATTTCGTTGTGATTGAAATTAGATTAACAATTCAAATATCGATTTTTTAATGTTTCCTTTTTATGTTTCTTTTGTTGAAAGCTATCTAAAGTTTTTTTTCTAAAGGAAATAATAATTTTAAAAGAATATATGTTTGGGAAATTTATATATTTTTGAGAAGCATGAGAAATCGATAAATTTTATTTATTCTATATTTTTTCATATATTTGCTTCAAATTTTAGGTTATTAAAAATAATATTAATTATTTTGTTACTGTTTATACTTTTTAATTGACTTATGCTAGTCTTTCGAAGCATTACAGAATTCTAATGCCTAATGAATATATCTAAAGAATAATCATTGATTATTTTCGTCAACGAGTTTCATTTTTGGTATCACATCTTAAAAAGAAATCGCATTAGACGATTAGAAATCATGGTGTTCATATAACGAAGGGTAAATAAGTGTTTCCCGTACTTCTAATTCAATGTTGCAGGAAGCCCGCATTTAAGTAGGCTGCTGACTTCCAAACCCTAATGGGATGAACCTATCTTGTTGAAAGATAAAATACATGCTATCGTGTATTTGTGGAAATAACAATATTTCAATGTGCTTCAAATAATTGCATCCTATTGAGCAGTTCTAATAACAGAATTTAGAAGTTTTTATTTTAATGTATACTATATTATATGTGTCTCGGCTTCGGAACCGGAGGGTTTCAGGTTCGAGACCCGATTCCACCGAAGAACTGTCGTGCAAGCGAGTTACATTCTTGGAAGCCAAACGTCCTCTCGCTAGTGCGGTGTGGAAGTTTGGAGAGAGGGTGCCAGCTCAGGTGTTTTATACATTTGACCGCAGTTCAAAATTACGATGTCTGTCCCGAAATAGCCTTCGTGTTGCTTTAAAACGGGATGCTAATAAATCTAAACCGAATTATGTGTATTGTTTTAAAAATATAAATTTTTAAAATCCGGTCATTTATTTGCATTATCCCCATATATTCCTTTAAAAGCTGCAACATATTTATTTTAAATTTCTTTGATTGGTAAAAAATAAAATAAAATATTCTTTAAGAAACTGCATGGGCGTTTCTTAAACTTACTTTATTGATACAAAACGATGTTATTATTTGTAGGATTTTGACGACGGTGATATTGAAAGGTATCTACTGCTGGATGCAGTGTTCGTCTGCAAAAGCTTCTCAACAGGTGTCCAAGTTCATCGAAAAGCAAAAGAAAGAGCTGAGTGCGTCTAAGAGTAAACTTGTACACATGGAAGTAAGCAATAACTTCTTTAACCATTACAGATAAACTTTTAATGTTAATATAAATGCTTAATGCTTATATGACCTAAGTTATGATTTCTACAAATTATTCATTTTGGTCCAAATGTGCACCTGAAATATTTGAATAGAATTCGGTATTTAATTTAAAAAAATGTGAAGTAAGGCTATTAACGGAGAGGTTTTTGTTGGGGAAGTAATTACTGAAATTTTAAATAACCATCATTTTGCTCATTGGGGGAGGGCGGGGGCTTGGCTTATTCAAAAATGTATGAGTAGAAAAATAAAGGTACATAATGTTTTTATGCTACCATCTGTTTCTTGGAAAGTTGAATATTCATTTTTTATAGCATTTTGACTTCAATAATATACCTAGCAGAAATTTAAACCCTTTTACAGACGCTTTTCAAAATTAAGTAGCTACATCTTACGCATTTTACGTTTTTGAGATTTACAGTCGCTAATCGTGCCTTTAACTTATTTGATAACCCAATTTTAATGCTCAACAATAATATAAAATAGATAAAAAATCTGCTTTAATCAACTTTGTTCATTTTTATGTTTTTCTTAAAATAAATTTGGATACTCTTCAGCAACGTGACATTTTTAAATCAAAGCACGCATCGAAAGTACATATAAATTATGTTAATCAATTTTATTATTCTGAATATTCACACATTAAATTTCGTATGTATTTAAAGTATTCGAAAATTTATTTAATCTAATTTTATTTTCCTATAACTGTACTTTTCAGTAATCTCTTCCAGTATACCTTTTTCTTATTCGTCATTCTCGTGCTTACACTGTGGTAACGTTAATTTCATTTTCTTTTTTGAAATTGAATTTTATCATTCTTGAATTCTATTACTTTTCCGCCGTGTAAAAATTTCACGAAATTTTAAATATTTCCAGCATTATTGCTTCTTGTCTTATTGCTATTGTTTTGCTTCTCGGTGTTTGTATTTGGCACAATTCATTATTTTATGAAATTCAATTTGTTTTCTTCCAAATCTTTTCATGCATGAAGTTAAGGTCACAATTTTATAAATAGGCATTAATATTTTGAGGTAGTTCAATAGCTGTTTCTAGAGATAACCGATTATTTTTCATATACAGGTCTAAATGCTAATTGTAAAAAGTAAAGGTAATTAAAGCAAAATATAATATTGAAGTAAAATAAAATTGCACTTTTGATTATATATTAATTTGTAAACACTTATTTAATTAGAATGTTTCTTCTCTTTTAAAATAGAATTTTAAAATCAATTTTTCACTCATTTCTTAATGTGATAGAAGTTTGAAATGATGTACGCTTATGCAATTTCAATAATATCTTTAGAACTTAATCATTAATTAAACTAAATTTTGATTCCATATAAGAGGGCCACCTAGTAATGGATTTGAGAATCAAAAGATACCAAGATTAAAAAGCAGAAAACATGTAAAAAAATCTTAGTAAGCGTTTTTCAAATTAAAATTTTATTTACATTATTCATTTCCGTATATTACCATATTATATAAATAAAATAGGTCTTTAATATATATTATTATTTATATATACTATATAATTAATAAATAATATATATATATATATTTTTATATATTATTATTTCCGTATTCCATGTAATCAAATTCAAGCTATAACTTAGTTTCTTTTGACAAGTGAAGTACAGTTCTCTTAAAAAGTATTTTTAATACTTAATCGTTCAAATCAAAATCTTCCAATTGTCAGCATCTTTCAACTGTCACAATATCCAATAAATTGATAAGAAAAATGGATGAAAATAAATTAATTGGGATCCGCAAGAAAAACGCACGCATATTTCAAACTTAGAATTTTTTTCTTCACAAAATAGCTTCATTTCATATCCCCCCCCCCCTCCTCCTCGCTGTGCATCAGTATGGACGGAAAGAAATATCACGCGCATCCCATTCATTACGATCAACTGTGCACAATTTGGCCCTCATAAATCTTAAATTAATAAGACAGAGCATCAAGTTATTTTGTCATTTTTATTGCACTCCACGGAGGCGTTCAGTTGCGCGGAAACATTTTTGAAGGATTTACTAATGCAGGTTTTGCATATTCTTGCGTCGCTTCCCATGTATATTAGGGAGACGTATCTAGATTGAAAAACTTCTCCTAGGCCTTGAAAATAACCTATAAACAGTAGCGGGAGGCGCAAAGTCATATTTCATTCTTTGATAGCGACTTCAGGTGCCTCAGAGAGTAAGAAATTTATCGCTCTTTCTGGTTCTTAGCTATATTTATATTTTCAGCCAAAAAAAAAAAATGTTTCTTTGGGGGTATATTTGATTTATTTTCTCTCCCTCAACGAGACTAGTCTCGTGTTTTCTTTCTTGAAATTAAGTTCAGATTTTTTCTTTTGCCATATTTGCCTGCTTTTAAGAGTATTTAGATAAATAATCAATGGCTGTGTAAGAGCACGATTTTGCGAAAATGGTCCTTGTTAAAGATGTTAAAAACGCCCTTAAATATTTTTAGTGTCGTATTAATTTTTTTTTTTTTACAAATATGCATTTTTAAAAGACGTTTGGGAAGTGAAATTTACCATTTTCAGCTAACTTAAAAATATCATCTAAAGCATGAATAATCTCAAATTTATTATTTAAAAATAAGGCGGTAATCAATGCAGTTTTATACGAAAGAAAATCTGTTGTGTAATCTGTAATTTGATCAAGGTTTATTTTATTAAACATGATTGAATTTTTCTTTGATTATTAAAATTTGCGTTGGAAGCTAGTGTTTGAATTTTTTTAGAGCTGAAATGACTGATTTTAATTCAGGTATTACTTTTTTACCATCTAATCTAT
>JAPMOR010082567.1:0-38333 GCA_026543865.1 Argiope aurantia | reverse complement strand
CATGAAACGTGCGTTCAAATCATAACTATCATCTTGTATCGCACTCAGACATGTCTGCTTTACCTCTTGTTATAAATTCATTCAAAATTATGATGTATTATGATGATTAGGTAACAAATAATAAAATCGATTGAATTTGCCCATAAGTATTTTCATATAAAAGAGGATGAAAAATTGAGTGATTGGAGTATTTGCTTATTCTACGGATATTTGCTGTATTCTTCATTTTGTATTATATTACAGTTCTCTGAATGTGGGATCCTTAATTGTTTAACTGCTATTATTCGTATGCAAATGATTCCTTCCATTAAACATTTGGAAATAAACCCCAATTCCTATTTGGGCACAGTTATGTAGTACAGGACCATCTTCGAAATATATATATATTCGAGTAATAGGTACTTTCACCACACAGTTATAGAAAAAAAATCTTATAATTCCCATAAATAATCAAAAAAAATATAAGTAACAAATTTAGCCTTTTACTGTTTCGCTTCGCTTTGGTGTAGTTTTACTTGGGTAGTTGATGATGAACCTGAAATCTATAAAATTGATGACTGGTTCCCGAATAAATAACTGTAATCGCATTCAATTATGCATAACGTTTTTTTAGAATGTAATTTATTCGTTATTTATCTTAAAGATAAATAATTTTTTTGGCGATGAGTGGAATGGAAGGTATTTCATTGACTAGGTAAATAACGTTCCTGAAAAATTCTTTAAATAGCATTCCTAAATTATTCGTATGTGAATGAAACATTCTAGCTATTAAAAGCAGATAAAATATCATTTTCATTTCGTTTTAGTAGTTAAAATGATATCTATTATGTAAAATTGCTTTATGCACATTTACTTTTTTTTTCATTCTACAACCTAAAAACTTATAATGCAAAGATGAAAAAGTGTTAAAAATTCACATTAAAATATTGCAGACATAATACGGTGTTTGTGCATATGCTTTATGTTATATTCTGAGAAAAGAAGTGACCTGACTCGGTGTGCAGGTTTTTGCTTTTCCTGAAGATTTAATTGTAATGGTGAAGCTGGCAAACGGTTCCATCGCCAATGTTGGGAGATACTTCCTTTGTGTCTGTGTGCGGATTGCTCGTAATGGGCAATGTTTTGTGACCGAAGTGCTTGTTTTAAGATCAACGGCATTCATTGAGATTTTGCTAAACGATGATGTAGTGCCAGGGCGGAATAGCTTCTTTATGTATGTTTCATACAGAAGTTATAAATATCAGGCGAAAGAAAAAAATTTCATAATTCTTTCATATGCATAAGCAGTAGCCATTTATAAGGAGAGAGGCTATCTACTGTAGATATGAAAGAGCTCTTGCAGAATTTAAATAGGTAAAGAGGCGGATAAAGACTAACAGGGATCAATAAAAAACACCTAGTCTGCAGAAAATAAAGCGCTTGAAACAAAACTGTGTCATTATACGCTATATGACTTTATTTTAAATGTAAAATTAAAGCTAATATTTTTTAAGCTTTAATTAATTTCATGGGAAATAAAAGGAAGTATTAATATAAATCGGTACTTAAATATTTTATAATTTCTAATCATCAATATTAAATTTTATCCATGTTTCAACCATAATACTTTAAGATATATATAGAATATATAGTACAGGCATACCGTCGTTGATTTAGAGAATGCATTGCGCTGACGTATATAACACTATCTTTACAAGAGTGTATTGGACGCACTTTGGTTGCTCATTAGTGAAGTTTAAAAAAAAAAAGATTGGATATTTATGGCCGGAAAAATGTGCATTAAACTAATTCAATTCTTGTACTGAATCTGTTTCAATAATTTTTTTAATCAATCATATATTAAATTATGTATATTATCAAGCAATCATTTCTTCCAGTCTACAAAATATTGCCTAAAGTTTGGGAAAGTCATGACTCACTCTCTCTCTCTCTCTCTCTCTCTCTCTCTCTATATATATATATATATATATATATATAATATGCTTCTTAACCTTAATAAAAAAGGGCAATTATTTAAAAAATATCACACTGAAACAAATCAAAATGTGATATCTTTTTTTCTATTTATCTTTTAATTTCAAAAAGAAAAGCAATAATTAATAAAGTGTTAAAGTAAATTTTTCAAATCAAAAGAAATTGTTGAATTATTACTAGTTACCAGAAAATAACTTATTTGATTATATAAGTTATATTAATGAAACGAATTTTCTGAAAAACAAAGAAAGCATTGACCTGGTTTTAAAATCTTGGCTTAGTGTTCCACGTTTAGTACCTAATCTCACTAAAGAACTGCTTTAAAATGGGACTAATACACACTAAAACTATCTTCCAAGCGTTCACCTGCTGATATGATAATGTAGTTTGGGAGGGAAGAATGTACCAGCTCAAGTTTCGTACTCCTTATCTTATTGCAGTTTAAAATTATAGGGTCCACCCCAAAATAACTCTGTTGTTATAAAAGCAATGAGACGCAATATAACAAAACTAAACCGAAGAAGAAAAAAAATTAATTGTTAATTAATTATAGCTGAGAAAGATTTGTCTAACTAGAGAGATAAAAGGAATCAAATGGTTTCGACAAATACCTATTTTATCATTGTTCTTAAATTCATAATATCTCTTTTAAATATAGCTCCTTATTATATTAACAGCTAACTACGAGATATCCTATTTCGTACACTAAGAGTTGATAATTTTTTCCCAGCACGTTGTCTACGAATTATTACGAAATTATTACAGATTAGATCAGTTTACTACAACAGTCATCATGCTTATTGTCTTATTTCCAAAAGCGCAATCGCCGATAATCTTCCTCTAATAATGCATAAGTCATGAATAGACAAGTTTTTTTAAAAAATCTTATCAGTATTATATGCATGAATTTGTATTCATACTTTCAAAACACATTAATTAAAAACATACGTATGTTGCTAAAAACACGTTTTCTTATTTCTGCATCAATTTGAAAAGAATTTTGTTTGATTTAAAGTTTCCCGAAAAATATTGGTAAAAAATATGTCATTAAAAAGGAAATACATTCACGAAAAAGTAAAAATAATTCATAAAATTTTGGTAAAATCTTTCAGTAAAATGTTTGATATTTCTTGATTTTAATGCATTTGTTGTAACCTTTATATAATAAACTTAATTCGATATATTTGAATTTTTATTTAATAATATCGTCTTAAGAAATTTATCATCGTCACATACAAAAAAAAATATATATTTAGATGTTTTGCCAGAAACAAAATTGCTTATGAAATTCTCAGATTAAATTCAAAATTTATATTTTAATTCCAAATATGTTCTGGTAAGAGAGCAAAAAATTTAACCTTAAAAATTAACCTTGCCTTTAAAATATCTTAAATTGCATTATTAAGATCTTTTTGATTGAATGCTTTTTAGCATTTCCAATCTCTTTATAAAAAATACTTAACTTGACTTTCTAAATTTTTCGCGAATGCATATTATGGTTTGAGATGGTTTGTCCTGTCAAAATATGCTATGGATTCCATAATTTAACAAGCGTTGGGACTCTATTAAATTAAAGCGATATTAAGTAGCAATATCATGATTTGCGGGAACAAAGTTAAAATTAATTTCAGTGTTCTAAGACATGCCCCATTTTTCTGATCATTTTCGTTCAAATAAAGAAGTTTAAATATATAATACAGTAAATCATAGAAATAATCATTTTAACGCAGTTTATTACCTTACCATTCCGTAATATGAAAGTTTTGTTTGTGCTTGGCTGTGCTGGTATTTTTGTTCATTCTATTTTTCTCTCTTCGATTCGAAGTTCCCTCAGACGTCTTGTAAATTTAGCTTCCGCCAGATGGCGCTTCTAGTTATGTTTCTAGCTTTGATTACGTAGGATATTTTTATTTTGTTAAACACATCTTCCTATCGTTCTCGCCATTATTTCTGCCAACTATTATTTTTCAGATTGGAATGGATGTTCCACTCTCTTCACTGTTATTTAGGGAATGATTCATATTGCACATGCAACTATGGAATTTCGAAAGTTTCGTTCTGACTTAAGTATAGAGCCCTAAGAACTTATTACTTTTTCTTTTGTCTGCACGAACATTGTGGGTTTAAGATCAGATGAAATAAAAGAAAACAGATGTCACTAAATGATATGACTTCGTGTGCATTTTATTGTTCAGAGCGCTTTTACTTTTTTTTTTTTTGAATATCACTCAGAGTGTTGAAAGCTTTATGAGCGTTTTGCCAAGACACCTTTTTGGTATTATTTTGTTTTTACCAAATATAGTTAAGCAGATAAAGGAGATAAGATGCATAAAACAGAAAATAGCATATGCTTAATTTAAAAAAAAAGTTCTCTCTTTCTAAGTAATATTTAAATGCAGCTTCTTTTTTCATCATTTTGAAAAGCACACATAAAAATAAGATTTTATTAAGCTAATTTTTTTTTCTCTTTTAAGAATATTTTTGGAATTTGTTTTACAAGATCATATTTTTAATCCATTTTTTATAATCATTCATTTCAATTTATTGATAAGAATCGTTATATATTGGTTTAATATATTGATATAGTGGCATTTATTTTGAAATAAGTATTAAAATTGGCTTTGATTTCCTCATCTTTTCAAATGTAGAACCTCAACCCTTTTACCTGTTTGTTTTTATTTGCAAAGGAGATTAGTTGGCTCTATAGTTATCTAGTACCAAAATAATAATAGTAGCTTCATAACTGTTTTTTGTGGAATAGGATTGATGATTGAATTGATAGTAGATAAACCTACCAAGTAAATGTTTCCAAATTGTTAATGCTTATTTGTCCCTGGTTTCTCAATTTCTATTAACTTTTTGCAGTCGAGCGACACCATTACGGCGATATTGAGTTGCTTGCGCTCTTTAAGGTTAAAACACGTATAATTCAGTTTTTTTTATGCAATTAAAATAGACTGGTCTTTACTGACATTGATTATTAACCAAAATTATTATTTTATCTTGATGATGAATGAAAATGGTATTGTGTGTGTTTTAAGCTTGAAATATGTATGCAACCGATGTCGTCGTTACGGCGCAATTCGAATATAGAAGTTTTAAAATTTTCTATACATTAAAAATAAATGAAATGCAAAAATCATTATTACCTTATAATTTTTCAATATAAAATTTTCATCAGTTATTATGTTGAAGTATTGTATTCCTTCGAGATGTTAATTATGCATTGGTCTTCCTCGGCTATATCTAGAGCATGATTCGCTATATTTGAGAAAATCTGGATGCAATTCTCATATGAATAAAATTATAAATATGTACTAAAATTACTAAAAAATACAAAATACACTAAAATTTTAACATTGAATAAGAGCCTGTTCAAATCTTACTGTTTTACTACCAATTTATAAACTTACTAAATTCTGTTTTCAGATTCCAATGGAAGATATAGAGAGAACCAGTACGCCGGTGCCAATGGAAGAAAAGAAAAAGCAACAATTTCACAGTGATGTGTAACTCTCCAATGTAGTAATACCTCAGAGAGCTCTACGCATACGACATTGTCAATACATCAGTATAGTCATCTGTTAATTAATTTGAATTTTACGTTTAATATATTCTGAAACACACTATATATCAATTGCATTTCATAATATTTTCAGGTATAGAGCCTATTGCACATCTATTACTATAGGCTTTCATTTATTTTGAGGGTATTGTCTTTAACTCTTCGCAATGGGTGGTACAGATGTTGTTCTAGTAAACTATTTTCCTTTGCTGATGCAGTATCACTACATTATTAGGATTTCATTTCTCACAGGCATTAATCTCTTACTACCTATTAATCATTAGATAATTTACTTCTTTTTCTTGTCATATTGTGCCGTCCAAATATGGTAACTGTATTTAATGACACCTACGGATGACAGGATGTGAATCACCAATAATTGACGCATTTCTAAGCGTCTGAGTTCCACATCACTATATATTTTGAATATAAAATTTCTCGGAGCAGGAAGGATATTGATTAGTACACAAAATTCGGATCAAATGCATCCATTATTATTATAATTGACAAAAGACTAAGACCTTAAATTGGAGCTATTTAACTGGGGGGGGGGGGAGAATGATGCGTGTCTGTGGCTCTTGAACTGTCTTTAATAATGTTTTGAATATCGACTAGGAATTACAAGAATGGAAGTTTAATTGAACCAAGTCAAAGATCTTATTTTCGAGCTATCCTAATATTAAGAAAGAATACGTCACTGGTGAATGTATTTACTATTTCTACTCATGAAACTAAAGAATAAATTGGGTAAATAATTTGTCAGAAGGTGACAATTAAAATCTGATTTTTTTTTTCTGTTTTGTTTGTGCTGTGGACAATGGTGCTAATGTTTAGGAGTACTTTATCTCCTTTATTGTTGTTTTACATTTATATCTATTTTTGTATGTTTTTTGGGACATTTCTTTTAATCGAAGTTGTATTTTGAAGATATTAATTCAGGCAATTTCCCAAGTACTCTTTATATATTATGTCAAATATTATTGCATTTCTCTTCTCCAAATGTTGCTCATGTGTGCATTTTATGTTTCATCTGTTTATTTCCATTTCCCTTGTTGTTGATTTAAAAAGATTTAAATATTTTATTTCCCAAAGAAGAAAGATTGAGAAATATTTGTCATTAACAATCTTACCTCTTGGCACTAAAATGATAAATATATTTTTATTTTCATATAAAATAACTATGTTTGCAAATTTGTTTCAGAAGTAAAATATTTTTTTGCTTCAAATTAAAAGGTTATGTAGAATGGAACAATTTTTTTTGTTAACATGCCTTTTTCGTCCATATTGCAATTCTTTTTTAAATAAATGTGTTGATTTATTTTTGTGTAAATTTTTATCAATATTCGTATAGTTTTAAAACGAAGGAGAACATTTATTAACAAATATATATAGAAAAAGCATCCTAAGAAAGATTTACTAGCATTGCTATTTTTCAGCCTAATTTTTCTGTTGAAATCTTCTTTTTGCATTTAATTAGAAAATATCCATGTAATTTTTAATATTTTATTTACTATTGAATCACTTTAAATGAATTTTTGCGTGTATTTATAAGCGAGCCAATTCTATAAATATGAATAATATTTTTAAGCATGGCGTTTTGTAAACATGCTACATAAAATTCATTTTTGTGTAAAAGTGTGTTATTTTTTGTTATAATGGTATACATATATATTAATGTTTTTTAACATGTTGCCACACATTTTTAGATCTTTTTCAAGTATTTTTAATGGAAAATAAAACTTCTATGAAGCAGTTATGTACAGCAGCATGTTAAAAATCTTTTAATGCCTTATTGCAAATGATTTTAGATAAGTTCTGTTTTATTTTTAAACTTAGTTGTTACATTGTTGTATGCAAAACTGTTTACGTATAAACTTTTTAAAATCTGTTTTTGATTTGTATTATTATATGACAATAAAAATGTATTCCGAAATGGTTTTTTTTGTTATTTCTTTGAAAAATATTCGCATGGCTGAATATACATAAAAAAATTAAAGATTTCAGTAGGAGCAGAAATCAATTAGAAATTTTTCGAGCTAAATGAATTCGATAGGAAAACGAATTTTTGTATACGAAAAAATATTCTAATCGATTAACTAACTAGTTAACAGTATAATCAGATATAGGATTCAAAATAAATCCTTGTAAAATTTTAAAGAATTTTCCTATATATTATTTGATAATAACAGAAGTAATTATGTCAAAATTTTGTCTTTTCTAAGATTTACTATGTATAATGTTGCATTTAGCACTCAGTAAACTATAAATATAACTAATTTTATTAATCATCGTGTGATTGGGGCAATGAAACCTTAAACTCCAAATAATCAACCAACGAATTGTGTGTCAACAAAGACTTTTAATAAATTTAATTTACAAAATTAATACCTGTAGAGAATCTGTTATGAGACGAATATCATTATTTTGAACAATGGCCACAATGAAATGGAAACAATCCATAAAGGGTTTTATGGCTTTCAGTAACTTTAGTCAGAATAAATTTTCTGTGGAAGACAACAACCTTAGCTTAACATTTTTCGATGACATTATTTATATCATTTTAAATGATATTTCATAATTTCCCGGTATTCTGCTGCATGACTCCCATTTTTGGGGGTGGGGGTATAAAAATATTCATCTTAGAAATCAGAGACTATTTTCAAAGGTCAGAACAGGAGAGTGTTTTGTTTAGAGTATATTAAAGAAAATTGAATGTTCATTTTAGAAGTTATTTTTTCTCGATCAATTGAAACCAAAGTTTGGCACAGAAATACACTTTTAGTAACAAGATTACACACTAGATTTCATTTATCTAAAACCATGCATTTTTCAGTTTTCCTATTTACTTTTATGCATGTACATGCCAGCATACAATCAAGAACTTGATGAATTTTTCTAAAATTTACACTTTAGATGTTAAAACTGTATTAAATGTTGTCCATCTGGAATTTTGTATTTCGGATGGTTAACATTTAAGTTATAACGTATTTACTTATATTGGGACAGTTGTACAAACAGACATCCTGTGAATTGATTTTTTTCCCCCTTGAAATTCATTCATAGGACGCAATCTACAAATTTGGGGCAGAAACAACCACATATTAAATGTTATTCGTTTAAGTTCAAAACGTCTATCTATTCGCAGACAGACATAATTACAAAAATGTTTTTTCCTTATTCAGTTTCGAATTTTTTCACTATTGAAATTCTTTCTTTTTGTATAAATCGTAGACGGGGAAGTAAAAAGGAATATTTGAATAGTTGACTCAATAAGGAACATATATAAAAGTATGAAAAAGTAGAAATATGAGCGAATGAAACGAAATAATAGCTGTATGGTTGGAATTAATATTGGCATTAAATTTAAATATAAATCCATCCTTAAAAATTAAATAGAAAGGCAAAGTTATTTTAGTCAATTTGAGAGTCCAATAAAAGATTCGATTGTATTGGGTTGTTCGGAAACTAATTTCCTTTTTTCCCGACAGAGAATTTAATTGTATTTTTTTGCATCCAACTTCACATTTAAGCCGTATAATTTTTATATGCTTTGAGAGCTCATATAGCAAGGCTTGTGTGTGAAAAATTCCAATTAATTCTACCAAGTAGTTTTTGGTTGGTGCCCTTTTAAATATGGAGAGCGATAAGCAGCATTTTCGACATTTCTTACTGTTTTACTACAGAAAGGGTAAAAATGCTGTTCAAGACAGAAAGAAATGGACCGATGTGTATGGAGATGGTGTGTTGACAGTATGCCAGTGTCAGAAATGGTTCGCTAAATTTTTTAGACGGTAAAACCTTCACCTCAAATGAGGAGGTCAAAAACCACCTCGATCAGTTTTTTTGGCTGCAAAGACCAAAACTTTTATGAGCGTGGAATTATTCTACTACCAGAAAGATGGCAAAAGGTGTTGGACCAGAACGGCCAATATATAATTTAATAAAGTATTTGTTTATTATACGAAAACTGTCTTTAATTTTCACAAAAAAAAAAAAAAAAAAAAAAACGAAATTACTTTCCGAACAGCCCAATAAATAACGCATCAAAAGTACCATTCGTAATGGTACTTTTGATGTTGTTTTCACCAAACAAAATTTAATACCATTTCGTAAATGGTATTAAATTTCGTTTGGTGAAAACAACATCATGAAAATAATATATACTGAGATAGAAATTTTTCATAACTATCTTGTTATCATTTTAAAAATTCTTTTCTAAAAATAATTGTCTCATTTAAAAATATTTTATTTGAATTACTTACTTTTTGTAAGATATTTGGTAACTTTTTTTAAATCTAAAAAACATACTAGAAAAAGGAATTAAAATGAAATATCAATTCAAGCTATCATTTTAATAAAGAATCCTGATGTTATGAAAATGGTAAAGTATTTCAGTCATTAAAACTTCTTTAAAATTTCTTTCTTCTTTTAAAATTTTTAATAAAATTTCTCAAAGAGTTGAAAAAATAGTCCTATTGTTGTTTTTAAAAAAGGGACGTTAATATAACCAAACCAAACCTCTAACAGTTGACTATTTCTGCCTATAGTATCTCATGCATCTATTTCATGTGCTAGAAAACTCGACTTTAAAAAAGGAAATTTGATATGTGGTCTTGTAACTATCTCATATTTTGGTTTCAATCGGCTGGGAAAAAAATACATATTCGATTTTCCAATATTGGTACATTAACTGCATGCGAGGAATTAATCGCCAAAAATCTAGCGTTAGATTCAGTAAAAACACTAGATTCACGCGAAAAATCGCCAGTGCATTCGTGGCCTTACCCAAAATTTGTAATTTTTTACATCCGCACGGGGAAAAAACATGCGACAAAGTTTTGATGTGACGAATTCCGCTAAATTCAATTGATTTGCGAATCAAATTTTGTAATTAATCTTGCATAAAGGGTTATTTGAAAAGCTAAATTAATTAGCTTTTTTTGCTAAAAAGGGGGATTTGGCTAACTTTTTTATTTAAGAATTTCTGTATTAAAAAACATAGCTATAAAAGATGAGAAATCTATAATGTGTCTTTCTTTTCAAGGACAGAATCTTTATAATATCTACGTTTCTTATAATTAGCGATTTCAAATAGATAATACATGGAATAAAACATCAGTTAGAAAATGAGTATTTCATTTTACTTATCAGTCGCATGATAGTGGGGAAATGCAAGGAATCGAAGAACGCATTATCACATATGGAGGTTTGGCTCCAATTTTTAATTTTTCCTCCCACATGAACATTGTATTCCAAATCGGATGCAGAGAGAATATCATGAGATGGCATGATTGATGCAATATGTTCTCATATGAAAATTCAAGATTTTTTAAAACCTTTTTTCTAAAAGTCTTTTTGTCGTCAACCGATTCACAAAGTTTTCTAGAAATTACGTCTCGTGATTTTACAATCACTAAAATGTCATTGGGTACGCTACATATCGACACATTAACCTACTCTGCGCCTTGACTTTATGCTCTCTGCAAAGGATTCGAATATCGTCGGTGTCCAGTTAACATGCATAACGTGTATTGTCTCTTCCTTAAGTGAAGGGCATGATTTCTGTTTCGTTTTGAAACAGAAATTAACCCTTAACTGGGGACGTGCGGTCTGTGAGACTGCTAGCGATGGATTTTCTATCACCCCTATTCTATTATTAGCTCAATTGAATGGATTGACCCTGTAGCTTCCTGTTTAGTGACCTTCAATACACGTGCACTTTTTCAACCGATTTCAGCAGATGCTTTTTAAAATAATTCAGTTATTTCTTCGAGCGCGGTCTCTAAGACTGCAGCTCCCTGTTAGTATCCCAGTGATAAACAAGGCTTAGGAGATGGCGCTAAAACTTGTGGTCCGAAATATCATCCAGTTTACTGATCCTATTATGAAGCAGTGCTCAAGACATTTTTAAATAAAGCAGAAAGTGATTTTAGCGATAAGGATAATTGTACAGAAGAGTTTTTCGATGAAAGTTCGCATTGAACTGATTTTGATATGTATGTTCAAACATAATCAATTTTTCTAGCGATAATGTATTTTGAAAAATTTATAAAATGTATTAATATACCAAGATACATATATATATATATATATATATATATATATATATATATATATATAAATATATACATAATTTAAAGAATAATTTTTATACTAATTCTTAACTTGTATGTTTTGAATGCCCTAGAAAACCGTGCTATGAAAGTCACACAAGCCGATAAAAAAAAGGGCCAATTTTACCAATTGTCATTTTTTTTTCATATAATTGTTGGATTTTACATTATATTGTCTTCTATATACCTTCATATACTGTAAAAATAAATATGATTTAAAAAGCAAAAAGTAATATGCTTTTTCAAGAATATTATTTATTGTAACATGTAATTTGAGAAGAAATTGTATGTTACATCGCATTTACTTTTTTCAATGACAATATATTTTGAAAAAATTCTAAAGCATATCTATATATCAAGAAAAATATCTGCAAAATAAATTGTCAGTTTTTCATACTAATACATTCATTAGGAAACTTAATTTGTGTCTAAATGAAATGCGGTCTCGTAGACCGCACCTCCCCAGTTAAGCCCTAAAATTTTATCTCCCCAGTTAAGGGTTAATAGAAGTACTGAGACTAATTTTTTTCTAGAATTTTTTTTAAAATTATAGAAATGGTTATTTTAAACATTTACAGTTTGATTTATACATCTCTACTTTCCGCATCCCATTTAATTTCAGTTCCACGACTTTATAACTATCGGAAGAGTTCGGGTTTAACTAAGAGTTAACTACGAAAGAGGGATTTTAGGAAGATTACAAATCTTTCTATTTACATAATTTTCTGATTAAAGCTTCCTTAAAATATTACTTTTCAATAAAGGTTTACACTGTGTTTATTCACTCGCTTGCTTTCAAAATTTATACGAGTATGTTCTTGTAAATGTTAATTACTAAATATTTTATGAGGATTTTTCAAAGGATCATTTCTCCTTGAATTTGAAAAAAAAAATATAATATTTGCCATTGTTCCTTAGTTAAATAAATGTTGCTGATATTAAACTTTGACTTATAATTAAAGAGATCCTTAAATTAAACATTTATGATTTAATTAAAGATTATCTAAAAAGATCTTGCTCTTACTGCAACCTTAAACAAAAACATGACTGAAATTTAATTCAAATACTGGAATATTTGAAGTCAAATATTTGCTAGCATCTATTATTTTTTGAAATTAATATTATGGATAATAATCGTGAATAGTAAGTTTTTTTCTGATAAAGCTATTCTGCTTAAAGAAATATTAATATATAAATGACGAAAATCTCGGAATAAGCAATCTTTTTTTTTGTACAGATTGTATATTTATATCCTTGAACGTTGAAATCGTATTTGAACGAAAACTATAGTTATAGGTGTAATGTTTACTTATCTCAGTAAATTGACTTTGCATTATCATTTGAAACAAATTCTAATACCACTGGTGCGAATCAAACAGTTTAGAGATCTTATCTAAAACTATAATAGGAAGCGAGGAAAAGTCTTTTCATCAAATGAATATAAAATGACCTTGTAACATGCACCCCCTTATATATCTTGATATATGATCACACAATACTAAGATTATTGCAATGTAATAACCAAAAAATATAATTTATGATTTTTAAAATTTTCACGCTGTGATGCAACATTTTTTTATAAAAATATTAGTATTATATATTAAATTTGCATCCATTCCAATGTACCTTATTTCTTCATTTATTTCGTAATGCAGTTATTATGGTAACTAGATTTTGTAGTATTCGCATTTCAGATTCTAATTAAATCAATGATGTAGACTATATTGGTGAAACTTTACATTTTATTTTATTTCTTTGTTATAATTTTCAAAATTATAATTTCCCCCTATGGGCGCCGTAAAAAGTTTCAGATGTTACCGCATAGCCACTTCTTTATAGTTTAATTATACTAACAACCCGTTTTATAGCAACACTAGGGTTATTTTGGAATTGAGCTCTCAATTTTGAATCGTGGTCAGATGACAAGGGCGACACTTGAGCTGGCATCCCTTCCAGGATTTTACCAAAGGGAGAACGTTTGGTTCCGACTGATTTAACATACACCAGATTCGCTTACAAGGAAGTTTTTCAGTGGAATTGGGTCTCGAACTAAGAATCCCTAAGTCCCGAAGTCGAGACCTTAGCACTTGACCACTGCTGCCCAGTCACTTTACTATAGATAAACAATTTCTACATTTCATCATACAGTACATGTTTTGATATACAGTACGTAGTCTTGTGTCCTGTATTTTCTCGCATTGTATCTCGTCATTAAAATTTACGCTGCTCAAGAAAAACGTTGGTAATTAAAGATGTGATGGATTTTCTTTTCTTTTAAAAGTAAAAATGACTGTAATTTCATTTGGGGTTTATTAAACTTCTTCTATTTCTATTTAGAAATTTTTTTTCAAAATTTACCTTTTCCTCAAAGAACTCGAGAACAGAGCTTCAGCTCAAGTGAAATCGAATTCGAAATGGCTTTCTTTTACTTCAGTTCAGCTTTATAGTTAACGAGGGTTCGTCTCGAAGAATCTCTAATGCACATATCGTCTAATTACTTAGAGATTTCATATCTTATTTCATATTGAAAATGCTACTCATTTTTTTTACTAATTTTTTTTCTTGTACAACAGAGGTTTAGCTATTCTGCAATGATAATTTTTTTATAAATAAGAAATTTTTATAAAACCCTAGCTTAATAATTGGCTATAAATAAAATATATAATGTTAATAAAAATATATCAATTAGCAACCCCAATTTATAGAAAGATTTTTTTTTTACCGTTCACGGAATCCCAGACATAAAAGTATTTTTAGTGATAATTCGCCAAATCTTTCCACTAACATTTAATATTTTAAAATGCAACTCTTTGTTAGCGTAATACAAAGAAGTGCCAGCATTTAAATATTGCAACGACTGGATTTCTGCAACAGATAAGAGCAGAAAGATATTATACAATGCTTATCGCCAAATTTGAAAGAGTCAAGAAGGAAACAGTATGAAGGCTTTTAGGGAAGTATTTTTTTGTTATATACAGCTGCACAGTTTGGGTCACTAAGATGTGTTTAAAATTAGCAGTAAATTCGCCGAAAAGAATAGTACGAATGAAAAAAATTTAAAATGGTCAGATTTTTTATTTTCAACACAGTAACCTCTAAAGTGTGTAGGGGGGGGATTTTGTTTTTTCAAACCGAACAAAGAATAAGAACTGACTAATAATTCAATGAAGTACAAAAATATGATTATTTTGATTCTACTGTCATCTTTTAATTTTCACTCTGCAAAATTTCTTTCTGTGGGATAGTATTTACTTATATCCATGTGATTAACGCACAATGAAAATTTAATTCTGGATACTATTCCATTGTATTTTGAATGATTAAAAAAATATGATATCCAAGTACTCAATGAGATGGCAATAATATTTGTCCAATAATTGTGACTTTACTTAATAATCTTTCTTATTTCTAAACGCATATACAGTGGGTAAAAAAAGTTTCCGTACGAAAGACTAAAATAAAAATAAACTAGCATAATTTCTAATCTTTGCTTTTTATCTCTATAAACTACTTATATATTTTTAATATGAGTCTTTAAAAGAGAGTTTCATAATAAATTTCTCTTTTTTACAAAACTCAGCAAGTCCGTTTGCAATTTTTAAGATAAATGACGAAGTATCATGCAAAAAAAGTTTCTGTACGCAATATGCAAATTCCCCCTGACGTGCTCTACAACTGATCCACAGTAAATATTCGAAGTTTGATGGTTTGTCAGAGTGAAGAATACGATATAACAACAGTTGTTTAATTCCAATGTTTTGCTGACGTCTTAAAATGGAAATTCAGAAATCCATTCGAGAGTTAGTGATTCGGTTGCAAAAAAATTAATTATTTATGAAAAAAAAATCAGTGAAATGACTTACAAACCAAAGTCTACAGTGCAGTATATTATTGAAAGATACCGTGATGTGTAAACATTTGAGGATAGAGATCGATCAGGAAGAACTCTGGAGTTAAATCGCCTGCATAAAACAAATATCATGTGTAAGGTGCAAGATAATCCCTCGTATTAGGGCATCTCAACTTGCAACTGATTTAGTGGTTAATTGCAACATTAAATTTGCATCTTAAATTGGGAGAAATGTAATTTAAAAATGTTATAATGGATGTGGGACCCGTAAGAAGGCTGTTATAAGTCTATGCTACAGAAAAAGCGTCTCGAGTTTACAAAGAAGCATATAATCAAGCCTCTATCTTTTTGGGAATCATACCTTTTTAGTGATGAATCAAAATTTAGTATCCGTGGGTCAGATGGTCGAGTTATGATCTGGAGGGAATCAAAACAGCATATGTTACTTAAGAATTTATGTGGAACTGTGAAGCATGGGGATGGTTGGAATATGCCATGGGGGTGTATAAGTGCTTCTGGTGTCAGATATTTATGTTTTATAAATGGAAATATGTATAGGTGCATACATCTTGACATTCTAAAATAAAACATTTTAACCGATGCAGATAAACTGTCCCCTGGAATGGACTTTACTTTTCAACAGAACAACGATCCTAAGCACGTCTCCAAAATTTGTCAAGAGTAATGTCTCTATGATGTTAAAAAAACAGCTTCATAGCCCTCCCCAGTCTTCCGATTTAATCCTTATAGGACATTTATTGGAAGAAATCGGCCGTGAACTAAAAAAATATGACACAAAGAACAAGGTTGAACTCAAAAGGGTCATTCAAGACATTTGGAGTTGTATTTCTCCAGAAACAACAACAACAACCACAAAAAAAAACTGACGAGGGTTATGCCACAACATTTGAGAGAAGTGATAAAGACTAAAGGAAGGCCTACCGATCATTAAATGCAAGTTGGTCAGCATGAAAAAGGTTTTTCATACACTATATAAATACCCTACGGAAACATTTTTGTTCCTTATTAGTGGCATTTTTTATTCTTTCAATTTAAGTAATTTAATTTACTTCATAGTTTTTCCTTTATAATATTCATAAATAATAAATGAAATTGTGTTAGACCAATTTTAAAATATTCATTTTCATAACAAAATATTTTGTGCCAAAAATTAAACTTTTATTAACAGTTATAGCTGCGTTCGGAAATTTTTTTACCCACTCAGGTAATTCAAATAGATTCTCTTCAACTGTGTATTACCACATACAATAATGATCATATTTTATGATGGAAAATAATGGAAAATAATATTTAAACAAATTACGATTATAATTAAAGATAATAGGATTATAAATTTTTATACATCACAGAAATTGAGTAGGAAAACTCAACTTTAATAAAAAATCAGTATAATTATTCTTATTTGCAAATCTACTTTTCTATAAAATTGGGATATTTTACACAAAACTAAGAGAGAGATATTTTATAAGCCGAAATAAAAACGAGTCAGAGATTGCAACTATTCCTTGTTGGTTGGGATTTTCTGCCTTTTAGAGCAAGATTTCAAGTAAGTAGTTCTTGTTTACATGATATGCATCCGAACATCAATTAACATCATCAACATAAAATTTCATGTTAACCCTTCTTTGCATGATTTGTTTTTTCATGAAATAATAAGGGTGATATAATTCATGCTCTAGATTAAAGGAAAAATGTTTAAAAGTATCCTAGTATAAATATAGTATAAATATATAATTAAAAAGCAGTATAATAAATATATTTATCACCATGCAGTTTTACGTGCTAAGCTCAGTAAAAAATCGCCAGTATCCCTCTCTTCTAAATTTCTCCCCTCATTATCGCTTTTATTAGCAACTAGCCGCCTTTGGCGACCAGCCGGTTCGCCAGTATTACCGTTCGCTACAATTTCCATTAAATATTTTAAGTAACTGGTCTCTTAATAGATAACCAAACAAAACATTTTTGATCTTCAAATTTTGATAGGCATATCAAACTTATACTGTTGTTCAGATCGTTTCGTTCAATTTACTAATATATATTTTGCTAATTTGTTGTCATTTCCGGTAAAAATTCAAATTTAATTTAAAATGGAAATGATGAAATTGCAATTAATATAATGATAGTTTTTAATAAAACCAAGCGTTTTATTTTATTTATCATCTTTATGTTATTTATTTATTATTATTATTATTGAATATGAGTATTGCAAACAGAATCGCTCGGTATTTAAATCTTACGTGAACTACAAAATATTTTTCATAATTTATGTAATATCTCAAAGAATAATTCAACAAAAATTTCTCAGATTGAGCATAAAATTCAGTTTTTAGTTTTGCCTTCAAAAGGATTCAAATAAAATCAATAATAATATTTTGTTCTGGCCTATAAATATATTTCAAAAATTATGAAATCTAAATTTAATGCAATAAGGTATCATATTCTGAGAAATATTCTGGACACACCTAATTTTAAATAAATGAATGAATGTTTCTATTTTCCACGATCAACTAAGACTTATTTGTGAAGTTTTGAATGTTAAAAATATAGAAAAACTCAACATTCTCATAATCTTAGGCCAATTAATCTTGAGAAACCTGCGCGCTGATTGGCGTATTTTCTTTGAAACGATCGATGGAAAATCTAAAATTATCCTTTTTTTTATTGAATAGTGATATTCAAATTTTCATAAATCAGCCAGTTTAAGTGATTGATTTAGTTGATTGGAAATTAAAATATTAGTGTTTCAAGAACATTTTGTTAATCGTGATTTCCACAGCAGAAGCTTTATGTAAAATCAAAAATTCGTTATTTGTTACAGCGTTTATTTAAGATCTGTGTCTTACTAAAGGTTTTCAAATTAGCTGTGTGGCCCTGATTTGAATGGATATCCTGTTCATATTAAACAAAACTTGCCTTAAAATAAAACTGATTTATTGGATTAATAATATAGAGTGTAAAAGATCATAAAATAATTTTTCTTGAATTTATTTTTTTGAAAAAATAATATTTCATATTTGTGTCATTTCCTACAGACACGTGCCGAAAATTATATTTTTGCAGATTTCATTTCCGAAAAGATTTAATTTATTTTTAATTGGAGCTTTAATCAATGTGATGGCAACACTTTGAAAAAAAAGCTAATTTTTTCCCATGAATGCGAAACGTGCTCGTGCAGCTTAAATTTTATTTTTATGTTGTACGAAAAAAAATTGTTGAAAAATATAGTTAAAATATTTCTTTAAAAATTAATTAAAAATAGAAATGTAATTTTAAGGTTAAAACATTGGTATCATTTAAAAGATAAATTTTTGATCTTTAACTTCATGTAAAAATCTTTTTTGTGCGGTAATATTTTCGGAGGTTATAGCAGAAACACGCCAAAATTTCGCTTAATTTTTAAATAAATAAAATTCTAATTAAAAATTCGAAAAAATATCCCCCAGGTGCACATTCCCGACCTCCAAGGTATACACGTGCCAAATTTGGTAGCTGTAGGTTGAATGGTCTGACCTGTAGAGCGCCAACAAACACACACACACACACACATTGAGCTTTATTATATGTTGAGCTTTATTATATGTATGCCTTTGGCGACCAGCCGGTTAGCCAGTATTACCGCTCGCTACAATTTTCAATTAAATATTTTAAGTAACTGGTCTCTTAAAGGATTCTCAAACAAAACATTTTTAATCTTCAAATTTTGATAATCATACGAAACTTATATTGTTTAGATCGTTTCGTTCAATTTACTATATATATTTTGCTAATTTGTTGCCATTTCCGGTAAAACTTCAACTTTAATTAAAAATGTAAATGACGAAATTGCAATTAATATTAAGATATTTTTTAATAAAACCAAGTGTTTTATTTTATTTATCATCTTTATTGTTATTTATTAATTATTATTATTATTGAATATGAGTATTGCAAACAGAATTTATATTTAAGTCTCGGTATTTAAGTCTTATGTTAACTACAAAATATTTTTCATAGTTTATGTAATATCTCAAACAATAATTCAACAAAAATTTCTGAGATTCAGTATAAAATTCAGTTTTTAGTTTTGCTTTAGTTTTTTTAGCTTCAGGATTGAAATGAAATCAATAATAATATTTTGTTCCTGCTTATAAATATATTTCAAAAATTATGAAGTCTAAATTTAATGCAGTAAGGTATCATATTCTGATAAATATTCTGGACACACCAAATTTTAAATAAATGAATGAATGTTTCTATTTTCCACGATCAACTAAGACTTATTTATGAAGTTTTAAATGTTAAAAATTTAGAAAAACTCACCATTTTCATAATCTTAGGCCAATTAATCTTGAGAAACCTGCACGCGTATTGGCGTATTTTCTTTGAAACGATCGATGAAAAATCTAAAATTATCCTTTTTTTATTGAATAGTGATATTCAAATCTTCATAAATCAGTCAGTTTAAGTGATTTAGTTGATTGGAAATTAACTCTATGACCACCATAAAATCTGTGCTTTCTCTTGTGGTGTATGCATTCTCCTTAATATCCGCTCGAATAAAACATCACATACAAAATTACTACATAGAAACACATCAAAAGTAAACATAACATTTCAATAGTTGCCAAAAACAAAAGAGAGAAAAATGCAATTAATAAGCAGACGATATTTAGAAAAGTACAGATATTTAGACTGGAAAATGAAATTATCTGAAATTAAAAACACGCGCAGACGATATTTACAAAAGTAAAAATATTCAAACCTGAAAAGGAAAATATATGAGTTATTCCATCAATAAATGCCATAAGTTTGTTTACATCTTCATTATTTTATGAGTCATTAAATATCAAAATGGATCCGGGACTGAATAAACACCCTGTATAGAGAGTGTAAAAGATCGTAAAATGATTTTTCTTGAATTTGATTTTTAGAAAAAATAATATTTCATATTTGTTTCATTGCCTACAGACACTTGCCGAAAATTATATTTTTGCAGATTTCATTTCCAAAAAGATTTAATTTATTTTCAGTTAGAGCTTTAATCAATGTGATGGCAACACTTTGAAAAAAGCTATTTTTTTCTCATGAATGCGAAACGTGCTTAATCCTCATTTTTATTTTTGACGAAAAAAATTATTGATAAACATAGTTAAAATTTTTATTTAAAAATTCATTAAAAATAGAAATTTAATTTTAAGATTAAAACATTAGTATCATTTAAAAGATAAATTTTTTATCTTTAACTTCATGTAAAAATCTTTTTTGTGCGGTAATATTTTCAGCAGTTATAGCAGAAACACGTCAAAATTTCGCTTAATTTTTAAATAAATAAAATTCTAGTTAAAAATTCGAAAAAATAACCCCCAGGTGCACATTCCCGGCCTCCAAGGTATACACGTGCCAAATTTGGTAGCTGTAGGTTGAATGGTCTGGTCTGTAGAGCGCCAACACACACACACACACGCACATTGAGCTTTATTATAAGTATAGATATAGATAAATAAATAAATAAAAATATCAGATTAGTTATAAAAAATATTCAAGAAATCGCATGTTTCTTCCAACCACAACAAAGAGCGGAATGACAAGTTCAAACCAGCTATAACGATTGTGACATTTGATTTTTTTTTCTTTTTACAGCTACGTTCCTTATTACGCAATAGCCGTGAAAAAAGTTGCCAGCAACAACCAATTTATAGTACACCTGTTTTGAGTAGAATTTTTTGTTCACTGTTATGATGGAAATTTCCATTATCATGCCAAGGAAGGTTAAATTTAATAATTACTCGTTATTAGATACTTTAAATCTTGGCGTATAATTCACGCTTCACATAAAATGTAAGAGAACTTTAAAAACCTGAGAAAAAATATCGATTTTCGTAGTCATAAATCATACAGAATCTTAGCAGGGGTGGAGCGAGAGAGCCCTCAGTAGAACTATTATCCCACGTCTCGCTTTATCTGTCATATAATGTCATATCCCGAGAAGGACTCCTTCCGACAACTGTACTTACATATAATATATTCTTAGAGCATCGCCGGAAAAAAGAAGGGAAAAAAAGTATCGAAAGGCAATAATAATAAGAAAAAAAAAGTGGGATGGAAATGGAAAATATGCCAGACACGGCCTTCCTATAATTCCGAGAGATTACCGGAGCAGTCCGGGAGTTAATCCGGGACTCACGCAGCCAGAATCCCTCGATATCAAAATCGCATGTATCTTCATCACCATAGTTGTCAACGTGGATATCAGTGCCTTTGATTATACTTGCTATCTACCTTTATCCCCCATGCCTAAAAATGGATCAAGCCGCTTCGTTCGTTCTTTTGTTTTTACCAAAATGGAAGTCCTTCCTTTTTTTTCGGCTCTTTTCCCTTAATGTTTTATTTTGACATGCAAATGACTTTAATGTGGCATCTTTTTTGTTGTTCTTCGATCTAGGAATTTATTCCTTACGCTTTTGTTTTAAAAAGAATGATTTGTGTTTGTTTTGTATTTAAGTTTAATTACAGATATTTTTTTTTCATCTTTTGTTTATTTAACGGACGAGCTCATTTATTTTTCTTATATTTGTTTTTATCGTGTTTACAATGAAAGAATAATTCTTGTTCTTTTTTTCTTTGCTATCAATATAATGACTGAATCTTTTATACCCATATCGAGAATTGTGTATAAAAGTGAATGAGCTTATTGAAATATTTTATATTTTCTTTGCTGAAGTAGGTTTTATGTAAAGTCGTTCTTTCGTTTTAAATGTCTTGACAGAATAATTAATAACTTATCCTGATAAAAAAAAACTGAAACATCAATTTTTCTATTACTAATAGAAAGCTAAACTAATCAGTATATATATATATTTTAAAAATTGTATTTATGAATGATGAGGAAGGTTTTAGTGAAGATTTTGTGACAGTTGATTAAATAGTTATTTTTTATTGATTAAAAACTACCATTTTTTTTCGAAAGTGCTATATTATGTTGGTAAGCAATATGGTGATTCGCAAAATTTGCGAAGAAAGGAAATTTTAATAAAACTTAAGCATAAAAAAAGACAAATATTAAAATAAGATTTACTTTATTTCACTGATATTCAAAAACGTTTCTGGAAAATTGTTGCAGGGTTTCTTATTGCTTAAAAATGTATTAAAATTTGACTATTTGCTTTTAGCAGTTGATGGAGAATGAAATTCAAAGTTAAAAATAGCTATCTTAATATTACGAGTAATAGCCAAGTATCAAAGTTATCATTCAAAACATGTAATTAAATCGCATTATTTTTAATATTATTAATAAATTATGGGAAAAGTAGTTTCTAGTGATTTTTAAAAATTGTTTGAAACTGTGTGGAGTTCTTCGTAAGAATAAAATTTTCTGATGTCACATAGCTCGTCATTTTAATTAATATAAATCTGCAAACGATATTAGGATTTCCGGTATTGTAATATTATATACAGAAGAATCTTATATTATATATGTATGCAATCAAGTTATAAGTTTTGATTACAAATATTAGTTATAAAAATTTCGAATTTTGCTGATAAAACTAAAATATAAGGAATGATTATTTTATTTTTGACACTGACATTCATACTCAATAAAAATACTCTACATATTTTGAATTATTTTATTTGTTTTTTTTCCTTGGAATCACTAACTGTAGTGTTTAATTAAATTTCTTATTATTAATTTAAATTTATTAAAAAATAACTTTAAAAACTCTTACAGCGGTTTTTTAATTTTACAAGAAGATGAGAGATTTAAAAATCATATAATTTCAACTGATATTCTCATTTTAATTAAAGACGACGTGAAAATTCTATGTAATATTATCTATATACGAATAAGAATTATTGCAGGTATGTATATTATATGTGTTACATCTCTTTCTGAAAGGGACCAAAATCAACCAATCACTTATTATTTTAGACAAAAGAAAGCATATTGTTAACTTTATGAAGGGTAGTTAGCTTAAATTTTAATTCATTAAAAATTAAGAAAAGAAATATTTTTACACCATCTTAAAGTTCGAAATTTTACTTCTTAATTTTATCAATTTCATAGTCGTACGATTTTTCCTTTATTTTTTAAAACCCTTTCTTCAAAATTTAATAATTGAATAAATGTATACGATTTTGAAATAATAAAATTTATAAATAGTCTACTTATAGGTAACGTGGGACTTTAAACAACCAGATCTGTATTTTTTTAATATTATTATTTTTAAAAACCTTTTTGGTTCCATTTTAATTTGTTATAGAATTCAAAAGTCAGATTTAAAAAAATACTGCCGTTTTAATGCTCTGCCACCATCATCTGAGTCTTTTTATTAATGCAACAATTAAGTGAAATTGTTATCGCAAAGTGCATAGACCTTTGAGAAGTTTTAAAAATGTATTTAAAAAATGTATATCTACAATTCAAATACAAATGAAGGCTGAGAAAGTAAAACTCTTGCAATCAAATGAAACATTATTTATTGTTGTAGAACAAGATTATAGAGGAAAGGAAATGATTCTGTAATAAATATTAATAATTTATGGAATAGGTTATTGTTTGCGGGTTTTAGAAATTCTATCAATTCATATTTCATTTTAATTAAAAGCGTTTCAAACAATTAAAAGTTTTTATGTAAAAGTAGTTTTACATTAAAAAATATCAAACAAACTATTTTAATCCTGATCAAAGATGAGTATTTCAGCTAGTATTTTATATAAAATTGTGTTTACATTAAAAATATTGAAATTACCATCGTTAAAAACACAGATTAATAATAAATAAAAACAACTGGATCATTAATTCTGAAAAAATAAATTAAATTATGGTGTAAATAAATTTTGATTGTTACCTTAAGTATGGATGAGATCTACGAAATTTCGTGTCTAATATTAATTAACGCAAGCGTATCCAATTTTTTATACATATCTTTTCTACATTTATATTTAAATATACATTTGATCATTTATGTAAAGAAATATCAACTATAAATAATATGCTATGAAATGTTAGCTTTTTCTTTACTCAAGTGAAGTTTGGAGTTAAAAAAAAAGAGGTTCGGTTTTATTATTACATTCTGATTTAGAAACTGCAGCTGTAGCTGCGGGTTAGTTTATTATCCGTTTTTTGCCATTTTTGTTAATAAGTTTATGGTTGTTTGAATATCTATTTTCAGTTTTAAATCACAATGAACATTCTTTCACACTATTTCTTTATTTATGTTGAAATTATTTTAAACGTTTACTTAGTTGTTTCGTTTGAGTTAATAGAATTATTATAAACTTATCAAAAGAACAACTTAACGAGTTAACACTAGATTTACAGTGACAGTCTACTTTTATAGATACCTATCATTGAGATGGGTGAAGTAAGTTGAGACATTTGGTACATAATCTTACTTTTTTCCATTTTGAACTTAAAAAAGCTACTACTAATAATAAAAAAAAGATCATTCATTCCACTTACACGTTGTACAACCATTATAACACTATATGCGGAACTGCGAAGTAAGTCAAATAACAATCGATAGCGGGATTGGGCACGCATAATTTGTTTACTCAAATAAGTTGCAAAAATAATCAACTACATTAACTCTTCATGTGAATTGATATAAATATGCACTTATATATCTACAGATTGTGCATCTGTGCTGTACGAATTCGAACTCTAAATTTTTATAATTATCCAGTTCATGAAGGCATTAGAACAAAAATTTTTAGAACAAAAACCTCTAATGTAATGAAACTCTCAATTTGACGGGTATGCGGAAAAACAGGTATACTGCATGCAATACTTGAAATGAAGACCGATTCAGATAAATACACGTTTCAATGTACAGTTCGTACATTTAGTAATCAATACACACTTCGAATACAAAATATTAATGTTTTCCGATTAATTTAATGCAGTATTATGGAATCCGACAAATTGACGTATTCAGTAAATCTATTGTTAAATGTTATTATTTTGATGCTTATTCATGGATAAAGCAAAATATGGTTTATGTAAGAGTTTTTCTTTTAGTATAATGTTTTATTTTGAATACTTTTAGTTTCTAAAGAATTTAAATAATCCATTTTATAATTCATACAATGCTGAAATTTAATAAACTGTTTATATTTTAAATTAGAAATGAAATTTATTAGAAAGGAATAAAAAATACTTGTGCATTTTAAGTAAGAATGGAATTCCAGCAAAAAATAAAATTGCCAGTTTAATTATTGATTTTGACTTTAATCTAAAATATATCCCTCATTTTATAATATGAATCTGCTACAACATTGTTACTTTTTGGAATAATATTGTATAGAAAGCAAAGAAACTTTTGTAAAGAAAGAAATTCCCTCTTACAATCAGAATGTAAAGAAATTATAATTGGAAAAATCATCGTATTACTTTATACGTTTTTAGAATATAATATATAATGGACTTTGCTTTATACAAAAAAAGATAACAACAGCATTTTTTTTAAATCCTTGTTTGTCAATAAGTAAATAAATAGTAAAACAAATTGAAATGGGCATTTCAGCATGAAAAATATCATTATTTTCGATAATGTTTGTTTCTAAAGAAAGATTTCGATTTCTTTGATATCAGAATAAAAAATTTACTTATATAAGATGTATTAGAAATAAAAATATACTAAACAATATATAGCAAAAGAAATTTACACCTGGATTGAAAATGCATTTAGTAGGAAAATAAATTTAACACCTTTCTTCAAAAATATCTTTCGTAGAACGTCTTGCTTTTGAGACATCTAAATTTGACAAGAATTATACAAAAGAGGATATGTGAAGTATTAAGTTCAAAAAGTCATTATCTAGTCAGAATGCATATTTCGAGTTCAAATAATTTTTTTTGATGAAAATTCTATATTTCAATATCATCAAACAGAGTTTCAAAGAAACTCGACATATTTTTTTAAAAATTATGTTTCCTACCTACAAGTTGGAAAATTAGAAGGGAGATATTAAGAAGGATTTACCAATGAATTGATAGAAGGGGGATGAAAAGTTAGAAGAAAGGGCATAGGTAGTCGAATGGAGAAGAAGTGTAGGGGAGGGGAGAGAAATGTTGTCAACATTGTCTGTAGTGCATACTCGTAATTATCACCTATTTGGGCCAAATGATTGATTTTGGTCCCCTAAAATTATGCTGAGATTCTTTTAGGAAAAGATTACAGTTTTGATTTTTCATGCTCTATATGAATGAGTAAAGCTTCATATACAGCAGTTCTCTAATGGAATTGTTTTTCGAATCTATGACTTATCTGTTTCAGAAGAAAATACTTTGATATGGTGGAACCGCATTCCAGATATTCTGATAAATGGAATTAGAAATTATTCTACAGTAACTAATCATAAAACTAACTAAAAATCAATAATAAATAACCAAAATAAATAACCATAAGTCATCTTATCAGTACTAAAAGATCAAAGTTAAAATTGAAAGTGACTCTCTTACTGAATATAAAGATTAGTAAAAAGTTTTCACATTTCATTCTAAAGAGGGAATCAAATCACAGAATAATACTCTAAATCTGGTGCTGAATAAGATAGATCATTGGACTGAGATCTTTCATATTTGACACATTGTTACTCCTTGGGTAATAAAATGCTCATTAAAAAAGGGTTTTCAACACTTAAATTAGATTTTAATCAAAAATTATTGGAAATATTTTTCTCCAAAAGTTTCGAAACATATTTTTAATCAAGAACAATTTTTACGCCATTTTTAAAAATATGTTTCAGTTTCAGAAATTTTATTTTCGAATATTTTCTAAATATATATCTAATTTTATAAATATATTTTACAATACTTCTTTTTCATTGCTTTAATTACTGAATTTATACATATTAGTGTAGTGATGATATTAAATATATTTTATGTGCACATTAACGCTACTGAATAATTAAAAATCAATTTTAAAAATGAAATAAATGTAGACGGATCAAGTATAGAAATTTATCATGTTGCGATATTTCGGATTGAGGGTTAAGATCTCTTTTTTTACATTAGCGCAATTTCTATAACATGCAGGTACTTGAACAATGCCTTATGTAGAGTAAAATGCATTTTAAGGCATATCTGGATTAGGATAGGCTATAATCATTAATTTCCTCAGATGAAAAGGGTGTTATATCTCACTGTGCATTGAAGAATTAAAAGCTACAACATCCCCACACACAGTAAAACTTGAGGAAAAAATGTTCAAGATAGTTATTTAAATAAATCATTCTCTTAACCCTTTCAATGCTGCATTTTAAAATAGTCATTTAAATGGAACGTTTGTAAACAAATTCTGATACTTTTAAAATAAAATGCAATGTATCATATTATCATAAAATAGATATAATATGTTTTAGTTCTGCTTTAAAAAAAGATAAATACATTAGTCTGTGAAAATCATGGAATGGACAGAAAGTAAACTCAGCCCAACCCACAGAAATTGCGGCATAAATAGATAAAAAGTCAAAATCCGTTGTTTTATTTAAAATTAAATCTAAAAGCTTAAATTATAAACTCCAAAATCATAAACTTTTTTTGTAAATTTTTAAGAAAAATTTCTGCGCTTTTTTTAGGAAAATGTTTTATTTTTATTTTCTTTCTAAATTATTATTTAGTAGGTTATTTTGTAAATAAAGAGTTAAATTCCAAAACTAATCAGAACACGAGACTTATAAACCAGCTCAATCTATTCGTCACTAAATAAATATTTTCGAATCAGTATAATGTGCATATTTATACGAAAGCGATGCCGTCGAATTTCATGCAGAGTTGATTCCACAAGGGTTTAAAACTTATTACTCGCATCGGCAATTTCCTTAATCAACGTAATTACCTATCAGTTCATTATTGGTTACGCTGCTCCAACGTCTGTCGGTGTCAGGTAATAGCGAGCGAGGGCCCAGGGGACGAGCTGACTCCCTTCCTGCTCCATGCTTCCTCTTTTATTCTGTTCGAGTCCCTCTTTTGAAATTGCTCTTTTGAAAGTTTTAGCCAAATAGTTTGGTGATTTAAGCGAAGTGTTTTAAATCATCTTCTGAAAGAAATGAGTGTTTTCCCTTTTTCGCGAAGAATTTTGGAAAAGAGAATTTAGGTGCTAAAGAGAATGTTTGGAATGTTTCTTTCTTCTTCCATCGCGATCCATCTAGAGGTAGTCGCATGTTATATACTTGAGGAAGGAGAAGTTTGGTAGTTGAGTTATTTAAATTCGTAAATAATAAGGAAAAAATTCATTATTATTTAAACGATTAACACATCGTTATTTCATTATTTAAACGATTCACACTTCATTATTTCATTATTAAAACGATTCACATTTCATTATTTCATTATTAAAACGATTCAACATCGTTTTATTTATTTTCAAAGTATTAAAGAGAAATCATAATACGATAAAAAAATCAGCATAGAAAATTTGATAAATCCCAACACTTTCAGATCTCTCTGGGTGCTAACCCTCTATTTTATGGTTGACTTACTTTAAGCACATTGAAACTAAATTAAACATCTTGATTCAAATGCATGTTAAAGTTAGAAGGATTTTTTTAAAAACAAAAATTGTAAATAATTATGAAATTTTTGAATGAAATAAGTCAAAGAAGAGTTTGTAAAAATTTCGCTTCATTGACATTCAAATGTGATTATTTAGAACATCAACGAATTAAATATGTGATGCTAGGCGAATACTTTTATCACAAGACGACATTTTGAATCATCACTTTTAAGTTGCCAAACCCACTTTTTGCAAGTTGTGTTGAATGCAGTATAAATATCCAACAGCAATTGAAGTGTATCTGCAGAAATTTTCTTTACAATTAAATAAAGTAGCATAATTTCCTGCAAATGCTATTTGCTAGATACAAAATTCTATATTTTTTCTAAGTTAAAAATATTTTTTAAATATTAAATAAAGGTGGAATACTAACTTTTACAGGTTCTTGTCAAATCTTTCAGATGCAACTTTTCCGATTTGTATGGAAGTCAGCAGTACCAATATCACCGGTTATTAAAAATGGATGGTGTACAAGTAATAGTGTAAGACTTTTACACCAAAACTATGAATTTGCGTCTAATTTTGGACAAATATGTCTATGGGTAGACTTGCTATTTATTTGTCTGCCGTTGTATCCAGACACTTGTTATTACTCGTTATCTACAAAAATTAAATCCAAGGAAAAAAGGTCATTAGATTCAGAAGAACGTCAAAAATTTAAAATGTAAATTGCAATAGGAAAAGGAGTTATCTATAAATTTATATTCAAATCAATTGCATTGCCTTATTTTTCCTCTTTACGGATTTGACTTAAGGAAGAATCCCCAGATTTACAATTTTAGACAAATCTGTTCATAATAATCGCAGATATAGAAGATTTAGAAGCAATTTCATACATGCAAACTCAGTAAATAGGCCACTCTTTTGCTTAAAGAACAATTAATATTTGCCATTATTAGCAATGAAGTAAGATCAAATAAGAGTTCAAAATTTATGTTTTATTTGTATTTTTAATAACAAATGAATAATAATTAGGTTGTATTTTTGAGGCATATTTTTGAGTATAATCAGAAATTCTGGGTAAGTTCAGCAAATTAATATTTATATTAATTATGAATATTATATAAATATAAAATAAGCCTAAATTAAAAGTTTTTTGAGTGTTTCAAAAATAAAAATCTGATACCTTGTTTTAGAAACAAAATAAATTAAGCTGTTGATCTGCATATTCGAGTTCCCACCAAATGATAGTTAAAATTCGTGAATTTGAATTTAAAAAATTCACTGTCACAAATTTTCAGAATAGTCTGTGCAGAATTAGGAATTCTGTGGGACTAATAAAAATCATTTTATATATATTTTGTCGGTTTATTAACCTGGCATACATAGAACATTATTTTTGTATTTAAATAATTATTTTTTCCTTTTAGTCTTATGCATGAGGAAATTTGCAATTGCTCTAAAACTAACTTCTCGAAGAGATAACGATGGTACGATTTGTTGGTAAAAAAAGTTTTAATCGATTGTGAAATTTGTACCGAACAAACAGACAGAGCAGAAAGCATGTTAAAAAAACATGTAAAATACGATTTATTGATGACCAAATATGAAATTCTCGATTCGATTACGTTTTCCCGCGCATTTAATAGTTATAGGAATTATGAAGGATACAATTTAAAACATGCGTTATTGAATAATGTATGATTTGAGATAATCGACTTTGATAATTACAGAATTAAAAAAAATTTCGCCATCCTTTTGTGCAAACTGGCCGTATGATAATTTTTCGTATGGCTGCAGATACTTCCAAAGAAGAAAAGAATGGAATGAAATCGACTTTGATATGCAAGCTGTATAATAGCATAGGAAGATGAATAATAAATAAATAAATAAATAAATTAGAATGATGTTTTCGAAACTTTTTTGTGTATTCCTTAACAAATGTACTCCTTTATAATTAATTACGAAACAATCTATTAAAGTATGATCTTTGACAATTGATAATTGGATGTAGTTAATATGTAAATGCCAAAAAAAAAAAAAAAATGTATTTTGTACATCTATCTTCCAAATGACTGAAGCCAAAATTGGACATTGAACTATGATTTTTGTCAAATAGCTGAAATTTAGAATATGATATGCAATCCTTGAATTATTTATGCTATAGCATTTACTTGCTTATAAAAGTACATATTTCATTGGTGTGGTTCAAAATGTAATATAGATCTATTCTTTAGATATTAAATCTGAATTATTAACCCACTGGCTGTGTAATTCTTTAAAATCACTACTTAGATGCGATGTTTGCAAATAAGTTCAAATAGTTTTTAAAGAAAGTGAAGTGACACTATATGTTACACGATAATAAAATAATATAATAAAAATCTGTAATTCTAAAAATAAACCCACTAAACTGCGAAAAACGCGGGATGCAACAGAAAATGGACTGATTGCCAATTCGCGGAAATAGCAGGATACGCAGCTGGAGGGTTCAATATTATCTATCTGTTTCTGTTTTGTAGTTGTCTTGTTAAATTATATGCGAACTCCCGGACAGACAAGCTCCTTCTAATTACTCCAATTTTGATGATAATTGAAAATTTGATGAAAGGATCACATACCAAATTTAATCCGTCTAACTAAAGTGTTTTTCAGTTATCGTGTTTATAGACGGAAAATATATTTTTAAATATGTGTTTCTTTTTTCGGATTCGGACAGATTTGAAGCGTGGAGATTTCTCAAAATCTCAAAGTCGGAACTACTTGAATTCGAGCTTCATTTTTTTTTGGATATTACAATATTTTTTCATTGTAAAATTCATATACAAGAAAGTAAAAAAGTCGAAAAAGCTGTCGATGTTGATTGTGAAACTTATCGTTGATTAATTTCTGATAATTTTTTAGGATTTTCATACGGTAGGCTATTCGTTTCTTTAAGTGCAATTTTTTTAAACTTTCTCTCGACCCCCGGGGATGCATCTCGAAATGAGGATGAGATGCTACCGGTATGGTGTTTGGATCTCGCCACCTTGGAGGGTACACAAATAGGTGGGGGATCTGACGCCTATCATCGATGACGAGACTTACTTCCTTCGAGGAGTGTTGTACCGTGGCCGGTGATGGCCCTTAGGACTCAACCCCATTTCCCGCCAGTGTTGCTGTTGCGGTGGTCTGGTCATTCAGTTTTTTGGCTTAAATCCGTGCGCCTTTGTGGTGGGTCGGAGAGTCAGATGGTTGATTTACTTTCTCTCGTATATACTTTCTCTCGATACCATTATCAACATTTTACTTTCTCTCGTATATCGAGAAGTGTTGAAATCGTAAAAAATTCGATTTTGAGATTTAGATGAATCTCCGCATTTTAGATCTTCTTGAAAATGCCGGTGAAGGTGTCCTCTTCGTCATTTAATAACATTTCAGAAATAAAGAATGAAAAATGTAAAGGATTAAAACAGAACACAAATATGAAAGAGCAAAAGTAAAATTAAAATTTGTATTTACTTCTATTTAGAAAAGGAATTAGAAAAATTATCAACATTTTTGTAAAGAATTTCACTATGGAGCGAATAGATTTAAACGAAACTTGAAAGAAAAGTTTGGAAACTGCAGGCCTAAAAATACCTTTCTGGACGATATATCATGGAAGTTATTCTGATACACCGTTTGTTCTTCAAGTTCCAAAATTTGTCAATTTTTATTCTGCGATTTAAAAATCTATATCTGACTTTGTATGAGACAGTAAGAAAATGAAATATTATTCTAAAAGATTTCAAAGTTTTGTTGGAAATGGAATCACATTTATCTGGGTCGTATTTTTAAAAGAATTAGAATGCCAAGGATAGATATCTTTTGAGATTTATGTGTCTTTGTCTAGCTGAGAAAAATCTGTGAAGAATTTTTTAAAAAGAATAGAGATATCAAGAATACGAAATGTAAGTTAGTTACCTTTTTTCAAATTTTTTATGTTGAATTGTTCATGTAAATATAAAATAATTGTCAAAAAGTAAAATGCTTCTTTTTTCCTGTTGATAATATGGAAGTTCAATTTATGACCAATGATGATTTAAGCATCTAGTAAATGGAAATGAAGTAAAGAGGAATCAATTTATTAAATATAATCCCAACATACGAAGATGAAATTGAAAATAAAATTCAGTTCAATGCCTGTGGTCGTTATCCTACGGGTTGAAATTCCGTATTTGAAATAAAAATTATTCAATTCCATGATGTGTTGGAATTTTTTATTTCTCCTTTCACCGGAGATATAATTGCTCTAAAATATTTATGTGTTGTCAACAAGAACTATCATTTTATAAACAATTTACTTTTTTCGCTTTTTATATTTTGCTTTAAATTTCGATTTTAGAGCATAAAGTTTTTTTAACATCGAACGTTGCTATTGTTGCGAATTCTGATTCTAACTTTGCTTACATGTAAGGCCTTAGAAAAATTTTGCAAGATTTGCAAGATTAATTAATCCGAATTTTCTCACTATTTCTTATTGTCGCTGATTTAAATTGTAGGATTAGTTCAGCTTAGTTATTTAAATATTCCGTTTTAATTAAGAAGTGAACTATTTTAAGATATACATATAAGTTTTGAAGTTAATTTGGATTCTAATATTAGCAAATGATTTATTGTGTGCTTAAATTCTATATTTGAAGTATATCGATTGTACTATATTTGAAGTCAATATCAATTCAATTAAATTGAATTTCATAGTGTGTTGGAATATTTATTTCCCCACTCATATAATTGTTCTAAACTATTCTTATATTGTAAATTTGTTTATCAAACCTGATAAATCAATACGTTGCTTCTCCGTTTTCTTTAAAATGTTTTTACTATAACATTCTGATTTCAGAATCATTTCTTTTCAAATAAGAGCGTTGTGTCTGTTCGAAATTTTGATCAGGATATTTTTGAACATGTAAGGCTTTAGAATTGTGATAAAAAAATTTGGAGAGCTAATTGAATGGAATTTTTCTCCAATTTCTTTTTACCACTGATTTGAACATTATGATTAGATTAGTTTAGTTATATTAACCTTTCACTTAGAATTAAAAGGAAGGCTATTTTGAGATAGGCTTACTAGCTTTGAACTATGATCAGATGATGAGGAAGATTTATGAATCGGCCTTCTCCTTACGGCCTTCTCCTTAAGTTAAACGCCCAATCCGCAAGAGGATATTTTCCACTCTAGAAAACAATTTTAGTGTGCATAAGACCCAATTATATATCAGATCTTTGATGAATATGTTTTTGAAGCTCCATGCCAAAGGGGCCCTTAATAATATCTATAAAACTCAATAAATCCATAAATATTCTGAATCATCAGGCATTTTCTAAGAGTAATTTGGGAAAAAATGCGTTAGTCTCATAATTGCGGCGATATTAAGAAAACTTTCCGCATAATGTGGTGAATTATTTTTAATCTTATATGTGATGGTAAAAATTGCCCTAAGCAATTTTTATGTCTCTCTGAAAATTGTATGGGATAATTGGTGCCCATTTATGATGACGCATAGCTGCGTGACTTTGAAGCAATCCGATGTAAAAGCGTTAATCTGGCTAAGATATTGTGGAGATTTCAGTAAGTGGAGATTTCAGAAAAAATACCAATTAAAAAAATAATTCTTAATAAAATGCATCATTTCATTTCATGACGCAATATTCATCATTTAAAAAATGACTTCAGTTACACTGTAATTCAAATTTAACTTTTAAACAAAACATCTAACATTAACTTTAAAATATGTGTATGGTGTTTTGAGCTCTAAAACTAAAAGGGAACGAAATAGAATTATAAACGAAAGATTAGCGTTTCCCGTTATGAATATAATATTCGATTTCTAAAATGCCATAAAATTTCAATCACAAATATCTGATGTACCGGGAAGTTTCTATCAAGAACAGATTTGAAGTATAAGGGAAAACAAGCAAACAAAAGAAAAAAGATTTTGAAAAATAATACGTTGTATTAAATTATGCATTTTATTGTGACACAAGAGCATACACATATATATTCACTTTTTGCATTATCTGAAAAAAACATCTTTTTTATACCAAAACCTGTTTTAATTCTTATTTTTTGACCTCTTAGTTTGCAGGTTCTCTGGTCACTACTATAAATATGTTTATCTTGTAATGTACAGTGCGTTTTCAAAATTCACCGCAGAAATAAGAAGCCCAGAGGTGAGAGAACTGTACATAGTTTAGGCAAAATTTTACTTGGTCTAACTTAATTGCGGGAAATATAAATCAATACCATTGCACTGTATGAATAAAAATGATTTTGAAATGATCAGAATAATTAATGTAACACGTAAGCGTAATTTTAAAATTTCCTTATTGAAATGATGAAAAAGTGGATGTTTTTATAAGCCTATAGTTACTACCATTCGAACAGTCGAAAAACTAATGTATTACAGTTCTAATAAATATCCTACATCAATGTGCACCTTGGGGAAGAAATTCTTGATCACTTTTGGTAGTATTAATATGAAAGTAACAAGAAGAGCAAATAGAAAAATTGTAAATGGATTCTACGAACTAAGCAATATCCGAAAAAAAAAATTAGAAAAGTGTTTTTTTTTTGGAAAAATTTGAGAATAGATTCAATAAATATCGAATTAGAATCAAAGAAATGCTATATAAGATGCCGATTTTGTCTAGAATGATTAGGTAAAATAATCCACTTGGTATGTAAAAACAAAAATATTTACAAGTCTTCGAAGAGTACAAATTTCGGGGAAGATTCGGCATTCTATGTAATTTGTTTTTCATAAAATCATTGGTAGAGTTAAAATCTGCTTTCAAGCAGTATTAAAATATATATTTTAATCTTTAGCAAAAAGAGTTACACGAAAGATATTTTAATGTTTCATTGATTTCTTGAGCCATTGAAAAGAAAATTGGTTTTCTTTCCATGTATAAATAGATAAAATCTTGTTATATTCTATTATTTCTAAGATTTTGAAAGGAAATGGAACCTTAAGAATGTTACAAAAGAAAACTTACATTTTTTTTCATTAAGAAGCGAAAAATTTTGATTGGTAAAGAGAATCCTTTAGAATAAAGTGAAAAGCTAAAAATAACGAATTCTATACATGGAAAATATGCATATTATAAAGCCAATTTGTGAGCCAAAATCTCAACGAAATGATATCAGATAGTTGGTTGTCCAAATAATACCAGTTCTTTCATTAAATCTATGAAAATATATTATAAATTACAATCGTTATTACTTGTTCTATAATAATTTTCTCTATTAAAGATTAAACTATGAACAAATTTACAATAGACAATTAACAAGAATTCCAGAATACACTATGAGTACATTTGTTTTCAGATATTAATTTCTGGCACCAGCATGACAGCGTTCTCGGCAAGTGTTTTCTATTTGTGTTTTTTTGGAAAAATTTTATATACAAGGTATATAAAAATAAAAGTATAATTGTCAAAAATCCGAAATCGAAATTGGACTAATATCCACATTTCAGACCTTTCTCCAGTTTGAAAAACACATTTTTGGAATTATATCTGTTCGTATGTTCTTTCAAAAACGCTTTGAACTTCATGGATGAAATTTTGTGCACAGTCTCCATATTTGTAGATTTCTATCAAATTTAGAACGAAATCCATTCAGAGGAAGTTTGTGTTGCCCAGTTGTCTACATTTAAGTTTGCATGATAACAACAATATGAAGAAAGTTCGATCGGACCATCTGTCGGTCCGTACTTTCACAATCATGCAAACGGGTTAACTCGAAAACGCAATGACTTAAATATATGTAATTTGGTATGTGATTTCTATGTAAACGAACTATAATTGTATTTCGTTGACAAATTTCGATTTTAACCAGTAGGAAATAAGGCGCTCAAACGAATTTCTGGTACTTGCATATTAACCACATTCTAGAGATTAATCTTCTATGTTCGAACTCCAGTGGACTCTTCCGTTGTATTTTTCACCAATGGTATACGGTTAATAATACACAAATGCATTTATTAGAGTATGCAAGAAATTTTCCGAGAGACCACTCCAGCTTGTTATAATGCATTTTATTAAATGTATTGTTATATTGTGTTAATTGTACTCAGTATTTTTCAGTTAGTTACTAATTCATGTTATTTAAGACAAAAAGACGGGCCTTGAATGTTATCAACTTGCACTCTTTGTTTGGAATTAAAAATAGTAAGCACACATTACCCACGCAGACATTTAAAGATATTATTCATAAAAACGACTTTAAAAAATAAACCTGAATTTAATCCTTATTAATAGATGTTCATCATAAATAAAAATTCTTAAACGAATGGATTTAAAAAATTTCTGTTACAACAAAGTAACAAATATTACAAAAGAAAAGAAAATAGAAATACTATGGGAACATTAAATTGCCTTTGGACAGAGAAAATGTATTTTTCAAAAAAAGATTTGTCATTTAAAGAATTAGTATAAAAACTCTCTTCTATGAATCATTAAGTGAATGCAAGAACCTTTGAATCTGTATCGCTCAAATCAAATAATCTGGAGAAGGAAGAGTTTTTTTTTTATTGGATCAAAGCACATTTTGAAAAATTGCAGTTAAAAATATTAACATTAAAACAAGCAAAATGCTTGAAAAAATATAGCTGCGCGAAGAAAAGGCATCAGAAAAAAGTGAAAAGATCCACTTTGATAGATAATGATGAACAAAAGGCTTTTTCTTTTCTTTAATAGACTATATTTTGAGTTCCTTCAAGTTCTGGTCAGTATAAAGAAACTGAATATAAACAATACAAAAAGAAAATTCCATTATAAGACAATAAATTTATTCAACATCGTGAAAGAGAAGTCAAAAATATAGCAATAATTTTCAAAAATGCAGATTTTTAGACATATGGGAATAATTGCTGAAAACGATTCTTCTAATGTAGACAGTTGTAGCAAAATTAGAAAATTGAAAAGTAAAATCTAGTTGGGATTTGTAAAGTTAAAAAAAGCCATGAAAAAGGGGAAGAAAAAAAACCTTCGTCGCAGAAATATGAGATATTTTTTAAAGAATAAAATGCAAATTTTAATTCCGATAAAGGGAAGAGATTTCTATGCTCCTAGAAAAACCATGATATTGAAGAATTTTATCTATATATCTTGTTCATATTATTCTTATAACGACATTTTCAGTTACAAAATAAGAATAATGTCTTTTTTATGTCAAATTATATATATATATATATATATATATATAAAGATAGATAGATAGATTTTTTTCAGCTGCAGGTTATTAGTTTTTATGGAGCTGTATTTAATACAGGTTCCAATAATGATATCATAGGACAGTTTGAGCTCCC